>JAWNPD010000170.1:0-600000 GCA_035045305.1 Drosophila maculinotata | reverse complement strand
TCAAAATGACTTTGGAAATGTAAATCGGATCAGTTTCGACAAAGTTATGGCTGTTTAAAGTCTCAGAAGGTAATTTTTGGGAATTCGGCAATTTTTTTGTCTATATAACTTTTGACAAGTAAACCGAATTTCTGAAGTTTTTCAACTTTGATTATAGAATTATTAAGGACAATAAACAACGAACAAAATGACTTTGGAAATGTAAATCGGATCAGTTTTGACAAATTTTGGCTGTTTGAAGTCTCAGAAGATCATTTTTTGGAATTTAAAAGCTAACATGTCAACATGACTTTTGACAAGAAAACCGAATTTCCGAAGTTTTTCATCTTTGATTATAGAGTTATTATGGACAATAAACAACGATCAAAATGACTTTGGAAATGTAAATCGGATCAGTTTTGACAAAGTTATGACTGTTTAAAGTCTCAGAAGGTGATTTTAGGGGATTTGGAAACAAACATGTCAACAGGACTTTTGACTGGAAAACTGAGCTTCCGTAGTTTTTCAACTTTGATTACAGAATTATTAAGGACAATTAACGACGATCAAAATGACTATGGAAATGTAAATCGGATCAGTTTTGACATGTTAGAGCTGTTTAAAGTCTCAGAAGGTAATTTTTGGGAATTTTAAAATTATTTTGTCATAATGACTTTTGAAAAGAAAACGAATTTCCGAAGTTTTTCAACTTTGATTACAGAATTATTAAGGACAATTAACAACGATCAAAATGACTTTGGAAATGTAAATCGAATCAGTTTTGTAAAAGTTATGGCTGTTTGAAGTCTCAGAAGGTAATTTTTTGAAATTTGGATGCTTACATGTCAACAGATCTTTTGACAAGAAAACCGAATTTCCGAAGTTTTTCATCTTTGATTATAGAGTTATTATGGACAATAAACAACGATCAAAATGACTTTGGAAATGTAAATGGGATCAGTTTTGACAAAGTTATGGCAGTTTGAAGTCTCAGAAGGTAATTTTTAGCAATTTGGCAACTGTTTGGTCATAATGACTTTTGACAAGAAAACCGAGTTTCCGAAGTTTTTCAACTTTGATTACAGAATTATTAAGGACAATAAACAACGATCAAAATGACTTTGGAAATGTAAATCGGATCAGTTTTGACAAAGTTATGGCTGTTTGAAGTCACTAAAGATAATTTTTTGGAATTTGGAAACTAACATGTTAACATGTCTTTTGACAAAAAACCCAATTTCCAAAGTTTTTCAACTTTGATTACAGAATTATTAAGGACAATAAACAACGATCAAAATGACTTGGGAAATGTAAATCGGATCAGTTTTGACAAAGTTATGGCTGTTTAAAGTCTTAGAAGGTGATTTTAGGGAATTTAGCAATTTTTTCATCAATATGACTTTTGACAAGTAAACAGAATTTCTGAAGTTGTTCAACTTTGATTTCAGAATTATTAAGGACAATAAACAACGATCAAAATGACTTTGGAAATGTAAATCGGATCAGTTTCGACAAAGTTATGGCTGTTTAAAGTCTCAGAAGGTAATTTTTGGGAATTCGGCAATTTTTTTGTCTATATAACTTTTGACAAGTAAACCGAATTTCTGAAGTTTTTCAACTTTGATTATAGAATTATTAAGGACAATAAACAACGAACAAAATGACTTTGGAAATGTAAATCGGATCAGTTTTGACAAATTTTGGCTGTTTGAAGTCTCAGAAGATCATTTTTTGGAATTTAAAAGCTAACATGTCAACATGACTTTTGACAAGAAAACCGAATTTCTGAAGTTATTCAACTTTTATTACAGAATTATTAAGGACAATAAACAACGATCAAAATGACTTTGGAAATGTAAATCGGATCAGTTTTGACCAAGTTATGGCAGTTTGAAGTCTCAGAAGGTAATTTTTAGCAATTTGGCAACTGTTTGGTCATAATGACTTTTGACAAGAAAACCGAGTTTCCGAAGTTTTTCAACTTTGATTACAGAATTATTAAGGACAATAAACAACGATCAAAATGACTTTGGAAATGTAAATCGCATCAGTTTTGACAAAGTTATGGCTGTTTGAAGTCACTGAAGATAATTTTTTGGAATTTGGAAACTAACATGTTAACATGACTTTTGACAAAAAAACCCAATTTCCAAAGTTTTTCAACTTTGATTACAGAATTATTAAGGACAATAAACAACGATCAAAATGACTTTGGAAATGTAAATCGGATCAGTTTCGACAAAGTTATGGCTGTTTAAAGTCTCAGAAGGTAATTTTTGGGAATTCGGCAATTTTTTTGTCTATATAACTTTTGACAAGTAAACCGAATTTCTGAAGTTTTTCAACTTTGATTATAGAATTATTAAGGACAATAAACAACGAACAAAATGACTTTGGAAATGTAAATCGGATCAGTTTTGACAAATTTTGGCTGTTTGAAGTCTCAGAAGATCATTTTTTGGAATTTAAAAGCTAACATGTCAACATGACTTTTGACAAGAAAACCGAATTTCCGAAGTTTTTCATCTTTGATTATAGAGTTATTATGGACAATAAACAACGATCAAAATGACTTTGGAAATGTAAACGGGATCAGTTTTGACAAAGTTATGGCTGTTTGAAGTCACTGAAGATAATTTTTTGGAATTTGGAAACTTACATGTCAACATGACTTTTGACAAAAAAAACCAAATTTTCAAAGTTTTTCATCTTTGATTACAGAATTATTAAGGACAATAAACAACGATCAAAATGACTTTGGAAACGTAAATCGGATCAGTTTTGACCAAGTTATGGCAGTTTGAAGTCTCAGAAGGTAATTTTTTAGCAATTTGGCAACTGTTTGGTCATAATGACTTTTGACAAGAAAACCGAATTTCCGAAGTTTTTCAACTTTGATAATAGAATTATTAAGGACAATAAACAACGATCAAAATGACTTTGGAAATGTAAATGGGATCAGTTTTGACAAAGTTATGGCTGTTTGAAGTCTCAGAAGGTAATTTTTAGCAATTTGGCAGCTGTTTGGTCATAATGACTTTTGACAAGAAAACTGAATTTCCGAAGTTTTTCAACTTTGATTATAGAATTATTAAGGACAATAAACAACGATCAAAATGACTTTGGAAATGTAAATGGGATCAGTTTTGACAAAGTTATGGCTGTTTGAAGTCACTGAAGATAATTTTTTGGAATTTGGAAACTAACATGTCAACATGACTTTTGACAAAAAAAACCAAATTTCCAAAGTTTTTCATCTTTGATTACAGAATTATTAAGGACAATAAACAACGATCAAAATGACTTTGGAAACGTAAATCGAATCATTTTGTCAAAGTTATGGCTGTTTGAAGTCTCAGAAGGTAATTTATTGGAATTTGGAAGCTTACATGTCAACAGGACTTTTGACAAGAAAACCGAATATCCGAAGTTTTTCAACTTTCATTACAGAATTATTAAGGACAATAAACAACGATCAAAATGACTTTGGAAAAGTTAATCGAATCAGTTTTGACAAAGTTAGAGCTGTTTAAAGTCTCAGAAGGTAATTTTTGGGAATTTTGCAATTATTTTGTCATAATGACTTTTGAAAAGAAAACTGAATTTCCGAAGTTTTTCAACTTTGATTACAGAATTATTAAGGACAATAAACAACGAACAAAATGACTTTGGAAATGTAAATCGAATCAGTTTTGTCAAAGTTATGGCTGTTTGAAGTCTCAGAACGTAATTTTTTGGAGTTTGGAAGCTAACATGTCAACAGATCTTTTGACAAGAAAACCGAATTTCCGAAGTTTTTCATCTTTGATTACAGAATTATTAAGGACAATAAACAACGATCAAAATGACTTTGGAAATGTAAATCGGATCAGTTTTGACAAAGTTATGGCTGTTTGAAGTCACTGAAGATAATTTTTTGGAATTTGGAAACTAACATGTTAACATGACTTTTGACAAAAAAAACCCAATTTCCAAAGTTTTTCATCTTTGATTACAGAATTATTAAGGACAATAAACAACGATCAAAATGACTTTGGAAACGTAAATCGAATCATTTTGTCAAAGTTATGGCTGTTTGAAGTCTCAGAAGGTAATTTTTTGAAATTTGGATGCTTACATGTCAACAGATCTTTTGTCAAGAAAACCGAATTTCTGAAGTTTTTCAACTTTGATTACAGAGTTATTAAGGACAATAAACAACGATCAAAATGACTTTGGAAATGTAAATCGGATCAGTTTTGACCAAGTTATGGCAGTTTGAAGTCTCAGAAGGTAATTTTTAGCAATTTGGCAACTATTTGGTCATAATGACTTTTGACAAGAAAACCGAATTTCCGAAGTTTTTCAACTTTGATTATAGAATTATTAAGGACAATAAACAACGATCAAAATGACTTTGGAAATGTAAATGGGATCAGTTTTGACAAAGTTATGGCTGTTTGAAGTCACTGAAGATAATTTTTTGGAATTTGGAAACTAACATGTCAACATGACTTTTGACAAAAAAAAACAAATTTCCAAAGTTTTTCATCTTTGATTTCAGAATTATTAAGGACAATAAACAACGATCAAAATGACTTTGGAAACGTAAATCGAATCATTTTGTCAAAGTTATGGCTGTTTGAAGTCTCAGAAGGTAATTTATTGGAATTTGGAAGCTTACATGTCAACAGGACTTTTGACAAGAAAACCGAATATCCGAAGTTTTTCAACTTTCATTACAGAATTATTAAGGACAATAAACAACGATCAAAATGACTTTGGAAAAGTAAATCGGATCAGTTTTGACAAAGTAAGTGCTGTTTAAAGTCTCAGAAGGTAATTTTTGGGAATTTTGCAATTATTTTGTCATAATGACTTTTGAAAAGATAACCGAATTTCCGAAGTTTTTCAACTTTGATTACAGAATTATTAAGGACAATAAACACCGATCAAAATGACTTTGGAAATGTAAATCGAATCAGTTTTGTCAAAGTTATGGCTGTTTGAAGTCTCAGAACGTAATTTTTTGGAGTTTGGAAGCTAACATGTCAACAGATCTTTTGACAAGAAAACCGAATTTCCGAAGTTTTTCAACTTTGATTACAGAATTATTAAGGACAATAAACAACGATCAAAATGACTTTGGAAATGTAAATCGGATCAGTTTTGACAAAGTTATGGCTGTTTGAAGTCACTGAAGATAATTTTTTGGAATTTGGAAACTAACATGTTAACATGACTTTTGACAAAAAAACCCAATTTCCAAAGTTTTTCATCTTTGATTACAGAATTATTAAGGACAATAAACAACGATCAAAATGACTTTGGAAACGTAAATCGAATCATTTTGTCAAAGTTATGGCTGTTTGAAGTCTCAGAAGGTAATTTATTGGAATTTGGAAGCTTACATGTCAACAGGACTTTTGACAAGAAAACCGAATTTCCGAAGTTTTTCAACTTTGATTACAGAGTTATTAAGGACAATAAACAACGATCAAAATGACTTTGGAAATGTAAATCGGATCAGTTTTGACAAAGTTATGGCTGTTTAAAGTCTCAGAAGGTGATTTTAGGGAATTAAGCAATTTTTTCATCAATATGACTTTTGACAAGTAAACAGAATTTCTGAAGTTGTTCAACTTTGATTTCAGAATTATTAAGGACAATATGACTTTGGAAATGTAAATCGGATCAGTTTCGACAAAGTTATGGCTGTTTAAAGTCTCAGAAGGTGATTTTAGGGGGTTTGGAAACAAACGTGTCAACATGACTTTTGACAGGAAAACTGAGCTTCCGTAGTTTTTCAACTTTGATTACAGAATTATTAAGGACAATAAACGACGATCAAAATGACTATAGAAATGTAAATCGGATCAGTTTTGACAAAGTTATTGCTGTTTTAAGTCTCAGAAGGTAATTTTAGGGGGTTTGGAAACAAACATGTCAACAGGACTTTTGACAGGAAAACTGAGCTTCCGTAGTTTTTCAACTTTGATTACAGAATTATTAAGGACAATTAACGACGATCAAAATGACTTTGGAAATGTAAATCGGATCAGTTTTGACAAAGTTATGGCTGTTTTAAGTCTCAGAAGGTGATTTTAGGGGGTTTGGAAACAAACATGTCAACAGGACTTTTGACAGGAAAACTGAGCTTCCGTAGTTTTTCAACTTTGATTACAGAATTATTAAGGACAATTAACGACGATCAAAATGACTATGGAAATGTAAATCGGATCAGTTTTGACAAAGTTATGGCTGTTTTAAGTCTCAGAAGGTGATTTTAGGGGGTTTGGAAACAAACATGTCAACAGGACTTTTGACAGGAAAACTGAGCTTCCGTAGTTTTTCAACTTTGATTACAGAATTATTAAGGACAATTAACGACGATCAAAATGACTTTGGAAATGTAAATCGGATCAGTTTTGACAAAGTTATGGCTGTTTTAAGTCTCAGAAGGTGATTTTAGGGGGTTTGGAAACAAACATGTCAACAGGACTTTGACAGGAAAACTGAACTTCCGTAGTTTTTCAACTTTGATTACAGAATTATTAAGGACAATAAACAACGATCAAAATGACTTTGGAAATGTAAATCGGATCAGTTTTGACAAAGTTATGGCTGTTTAAAGTCTCAGAAGGTAATTTTTTGCAATTTGTCAACTACTTTGTCATTATGACTTTTGACAAAAAAACCAAATATCTGAAGTTTTTCATCTTTGATTATAGAATTATTAAGGACAATAAACAACGAACAAAATGACTTTGGAAATGTAAATCGGATCAGTTTTGACAAAGTTTTGGCTGTTTGAAGTCTCAGAAGATCATTTTTTGGAATTTAAAAGCTCACATGTCAACATGACTTTTGACAAGTTAACAGAATTTCTGAAATTTTTCAACTTTGATTATAGAATTATTAAGGACAATAAACAACGATCAAAATGACTTTGGAAATGTATATCGGATCAGTTTTGACAAAGTTTTGGCTGTTTGAAGTCTCAGAAGATAATTTTTTGGAATTTAAAAGCAAACATGTTAACATGACTTTTGACAAGAAAACCGAATTTCCGAAGTTTTTCATCTTTGATTACAGAATTATTAAGGACAATAAACAACGATCAAAATGACTTTGGAAATGTAAATCGGTTCAGTTTTGACAAAGTTATGGCTGTTTGAAGTCTCAGAAGGTAATTTTTGGTAATTTGGCAATTTTTTTGTAAACACGACTTTTGATAAGTAAACCGAATTTCTGAAGTTTTTCAACTTTGATTACAGAATTATTAAGGACAATAAACAACGATCAAAATGACTTTGGAAATGTTAATCGGATCAGTTTTGACAAAGTTTTGGCTGTTTGAAGTCTCAGAAGGTAATTTTTGGTAATTTGGCAACTGTTTTGTCATTATGATTTTTGACAAGTTAACAGAATTTCTGAAATTTTTCAACTTTGATTATAGAATTATTAAGGACAATAAACAACGATCAAAATGACTTTGGAAATGTAAATCGGATCAGTTTTGACAAAGTTTTGGCTGTTTGAAGTTGTAGAAGATAATTTTTTGGAATTTAAAAGCAAACATGTTAACATGACTTTTGACAAGAAAACCGAATTTCCGAAGTTTTTCATCTTTGATTACAGAATTATTAAGGACAATAAACAACGATCAAAATGACTTTGGAAATGTAAATCGGATCAGTTTTGACAAAGTTTTGGCTGTTTGAAGTCACAGAAGATAATTTTTTGCAATTTAAACGCTAACACGTCAACATGACTTTTGACAAGAAAATCGAATTTCCGAAGTTTTTTATCTTTGATTACAGAATTATTAAGGACAATAAACAACGATCAAAATGACTTTGGAAATGTAAATCGGATCAGTTTTGACAAAAATATAGCTGTTTGAAGTCTCAGAAGGTAATTATTGGTAATTTGGCAACTGTTTTGTCATTATGACTTTTGACAAGTAAACTGAATTTCTGAAGTTTTTCAACTTTGATTATAGAATTATTAAGGACAATAAACAACGATCAAAATGACTTTGGAAATGTAAATCGGATCAGTTTTGACAAAGTTATGGCTGTTTGAAGTCTGAGAATTTAATTTTTTGCAATTTGTCAACTTCTTTGTCATTATGACTTTTGACAAGAAAACCAAATTTCCGAAGTTTTTCATCTTTGATTACAGAATTATTAAGGACAATAAGCAACGATCAAAATGACTTTGGAAATGTAAATCGGATCAGTTTTGACAAAGTTATGGCTGTTTGAAGTCTCAGAAGGTAATTTTTGGGAATTTAGCAATATTTTCATCAATATGACTTTTGACAAGTAAACAGAATTTCTGAAAATGTTCAACTTTATATACAGAATTATTAAGGACAATAAACAACGATCAAAATGACTTTGGAAATGTAAATCGGATCAGTTTTGACAAAGTTATGGCTGTTTAAAGTCTCAGAAGGTGATTTTAGGGAATTTAGCAATTTTTTCATCAACATGACTTTTGACAAGAAAACCGAATTTCCGAAGTTTTTCATCTTTGATTATAGAGTTATTATGGACAATAAACAACGATCAAAATGACTTTGGAAATGTAAATCGGATCAGTTTTGACAAAGTTTTGGCTGTTTGAAGTCTCAGAAGATAATTTTTTGGAATTTAAAAGCAAACATGTTAACATGACTTTTGACAAGAAAACCAAATTTCCGAAGTTTTTCATCTTTGATAACAGAATTATTAAGGACAATAAACAACGATCAAAATGACTTTGGAAATGTAAATCGGTTCAGTTTTGACAAAGTTATGGCTGTTTGAAGTCTCAGAAGGTAATTTTTGGTAATTTGGCAATTTTTTTGTAAACATGGCTTTTGATAAGTAAACCGAATTTCTGAAGCTTTTCAACTTTGATTACAGAATTATTAAGGACAATAAACAACGATCAAAATGACTTTGGAAATGTAAATCGGATCAGTTTTGACACAGTTATGGCTGTTTAAAGTCTCAGAAGGTAATTTTTTGCAATTTGTCAACTACTTTGTCATTATGACTTTTGACAAAAAAACCAAATTTCCGAAGTTTTTCATCTTTGATTATAGAATTATTAAGGACAATAAACAACGATCACAATGACTTTGGAAATGTAAATCGGATCAGTTTTGACAAAGTTTTGGCTGTTTGAAGTCACAGAAGATAATTTTTTGCAATTTAAACGCTAACACGTCAACATAATTTTTAACAAGAAAATCGAATTTCCGAAGTTTTTCATCTTTGATTACAGAATTATTAAGGACAATAAACAACGATCAAAATGACTTTGGAAATGTAAATCGGATCAGTTTTGACAAAAATATAGCTGTTTGAAGTCTCAGAAGGTAATTATTGGTAATTTGGCAACTGTTTTGTCATTATGACTTTTGACAAGTAAACTGAATTTCTGAAGTTTTTCAACTTTGATTATAGAATTATTAAGGCCAATAAACAACGATCAAAATGACTTTGGAAATGTAAATCGGATCAGTTTTGACAAAGTTATGGCGTTTTGAAGTTTGAGAATTTAATTTTTTGCAATTTGTCAACTTCTTTGTCATTATGACTTTTGACAAGAAAACCAAATTTCCGAAGTTTTTCATCTTTGATTACAGAATTATTAAGGACAATAAGCAACGATCAAAATGACTTTGGAAATGTAAATCGGATCAGTTTTGACAAAGTTATGGCTGTTTGAAGTCTCAGAAGGTAGTTTTTGGGAATTTAGCAATATTTTCATCAATATGACTTTTGACAAGTAAACAGAATTTCCGAAAATGTTCAACTTTATATACAGAATTATTAAGGACAATAAACAACGATCAAAATGACTTTGGAAATGTAAATCGGATCAGTTTTAACACAGTTATGGCTGTTTAAAGTCTCAGAAGGTAATTTTTTGCAATTTGTCAACTACTTTGTCATTATGACTTTTGACAAAAAAACCAAATTTCCGAAGTTTTTCATCTTTGATTATAGAATTATTAAGGACAATAAACAACGATCAAAATGACTTTGGAAATGTAAATCGGATCAGTTTTGACAAAGTTATGGCTGTTTAAAGTCTCAGAAGGTGATTTTAGGGGATTTGGAAACAAACATATCAACAGGACTTTTGACAGGAAAACTGAGTTTCCGAAGTTTTTCAACTTTGATTACAGAATTATTAAGGACAATTAACGACGATCAAAATGACTTTGGAAATGTAAATCGGATCAGTTTTGACAAAGTTATGGCTGTTTGAAGTCTCACAAGGTAATTTTTGGGAATTTGGCAATTTTTTCGTCAATGTGACTTTTGACAAGTAAACCGAATTTCTGAAGTTTTTCAACTTTGATAACAGAATTATTAAGGACAATAAACAACGATCAAAATGACTTTGGAAATGTAAATCGGATCAGTTTTGTAAAAGTTATGGCTGTTTGAAGTCTCAGAAGGTAATTTTTGGCAATTTGGCAACTATAAGGTCATAATGACTTTTGACAAGAAAACCGTGTTTCCGAAGTTTTTCAACTTTGATTACAGAATTATTAAGGACAATAAACAACGCTCAAAATGACTTTGGAAATGTAAATCGGATCAGTTTTGACAAAGTTATGGCTGTTTGAAGTCACTGAAGATAATTTTTTGGAATTTGGAAACTAACATGTTAACATGACTTTTGACAAAAAAACCCAATTTCCAAAGTTTTTCATCTTTGATTACAGAATTATTAAGGACAATAAACAACGATCAAAATGACTTTGGAAACGTAAATCGAATCATTTTGTCAAAATTTTGGCTGTTTGAAGTCTCAGAAGGTAATTTATTGGAATTTGGAAGCTAACATGTCAACAGGACTTTTGACAAGAAAACCGAATTTCCGAAGTTTTTCAACTTTGATTACAGAGTTATTAAGGACAATAAACATCGATCAAAATGACTTTGGAAATGTAAATCGGATCAGTTTTAACAAAGTTATGGCTGTTTAAAGTCTCAGAAGGTGATTTTAGGGAATTTAGCAATTTTTTCATCAACATGACTTTTGACAAGAAAACCGAATTTCCGAAGTTTTTCATCTTTGATTATAGAGTTATTATGGACAATAAACAACGATCAAAATGACTTTGGAAATGTAAATCGGATCAGTTTTGACAAAGTTATGGCTGTTTAAAGTCTCAGAAGGTGATTTTAGGGGATTTGGAAACAAACATGTCAACAGGACTTTTGACAGGAAAACTGAGCTTCCTTAGTTTTTCAACTTTGATAACAGAATTATTAAGGACAATTAACGACGATCAAAATGACTATAGAAATGTAAATCGGATCAGTTTTGACAAAGTTATGGCTGTTTGAAGTCTCAGAAGGTAAAACTTTGGAATTTGGAAACTTACATGTCAACATGACTTTTGACAAGAAAACCAAATTTCCGAAGTTTTTCATCTTTGATTATAGAGTTATTATGGACAATAAACAACGATCAAAATGACTTTGGAAATGTAAATCGGATCAGTTTTGACAAAGTTATGGCTGTTTAAAGTCTCAGAAGGTAATTTTTGGGGATTTGAAAACAAACATGTCAACATGACTTTTGACAGGAAAACTGAGTTTCCGAAGTTTTTCAATTTTGATTACAGAATTATTAAGGACAATTAACGACGATCAAAATGACTTTGGAAATGTAAATCGGATCAGTTTTGACAAAGTTATGGCTGTTTGAAGTCTCAGAAGGTAATTTTTGGGAATTTGGCAATTTTTTCGTCAATATGACTTTTAACAAGTAAACCGAATTTCTGAAGTTTTTCAACTTTGATTACAGAATTATTAAGGACAATAAACAACGATCAAAATGACTTTGGAAATGTAAATCGGATCAGTTTTGACACAGTTATGGCTGTTTAAAGTCTCAGAAGGTAATTTTTTGCAATTTGTCAACTACTTTGTCATTATGACTTTTGACGAAAAAACCAAATATCTGAAGTTTTTCATCTTTGATTATAGAATTATTAAGGACAATAAACAACGATCAAAATGACTTTGGAAATGTAAATCGGATCAGTTTTGACAAAGTTTTGGCTGTTTGAAGTCTCAGAAGATAATTTTTTGGAATTTAAAAGCTAACATGTCAACATGACTTTTGACAAGAAAACCGAATTTCCGAAGTTTTTCATCTTTGATTACAGAATTATTAAGGACAATAAACAACGATCAAAATGACTTTGGAAATGTAAATCGGTTCAGTTTTGACAAAGTTATGGCTGTTTGAAGTCTCAGAAGGTAATTTTTGGTAATATGGCAACTGTTTTGTCATTATGATTTTTGACAAGTTAACTGAATTTCTGAAATTTTTCAACTTTGATTATAGAATTATTAAGGACAATAAACAACGATCAAAATGACTTTGGAAATGTAAATCGGATCAGTTTTGACAAAGTTTTGGCTGTATGAAGTCTCAGAAGATAATTTTTTGGAATTTAAAAGCAAACATGTCAACATGACTTTTGACAGGAAAACTGAATTTCCGAAGTTATTCATCTTTGATTACAGAATTATTAAGGACAATAAACAACGATCAAAATGACTTTGGAAATGTAAATCGGTTCAGTTTTGACAAAGTTAGGGCTCTTTGAAGTCTCAGAAGGTAATTTTTGGTAATTTGGCAACTGTTTTGTCATTATGATTTTTGACAAGTTAACTGAATTTCTGAAATTTTTCAACTTTGATTATAGAATTATTAAGGACAATAAACAACGATCAAAATGACTTTGGAAATGTAAATCGGATCAGTTTTGACAAAGTTATGGCTGTTTAAAGTCTCAGAAGGTGATTTTAGGGGATTTGGAAACAAACTTATCAACAGGACTTTTGACAGGAAAACTGAGTTTCCGAAGTTTTTCAACTTTGATTACAGAATTATTAAGGACAATTAACGACGATCAAAATGACTTTGGAAATGTAAATCGGATCAGTTTTGACAAAGTTATGGCTGTTTGAAGTCTCAGACGGTAATTTTTGGGAATTTGGCAATTTTTTCGTCATAATGACTTTTGAAAAGAAAACCGAATTTCCGAAGTTTTTCAACTTTGATTACAGATGTATTAAGGACAATAAACAACGATCAAAATGACTTTGGAAATGTAAATCGAATCAGTTTTGTCAAAGTTATGGCTGTTTGAAGTCTCAGAACGTAATTTTTTGGAATTTGGAAGCTAACATGTCAACAGATCTTTTGACAAGAAAACCGAATTTCAGAAGTTATTCAACTTTTATTACAGAATTATTAAGGACAATAAACAACGATCAAAATGACTTTGGAAATGTAGATCGGATCAGTTTTGACCAAGTTATGGCTGTTTGAAGTCTCAGAAGGTAATTTTTGGCAATTTGGCAACTATAAGGTCATAATGACTTTTGACAAGAAAACCGTGTTTCCGAAGTTTTTCAACTTTGATTACAGAATTATTAAGGACAATAAACAACGCTCAAAATGACTTTGGAAATGTAAATCGGATCAGTTTTGACAAAGTTATGGCTGTTTGAAGTCACTGAAGATAATTTTTTGGAATTTGGAAACTTACATGTTAACATGACTTTTGACAAAAAAACCCAATTTCCAAAGTTTTTCATCTTTGATTACAGAATTATTAAGGACAATAAACAACGATCAAAATGACTTTGGAAACGTAAATCGAATCATTTTGTCAAAGTTATGGCTGTTTGAAGTCTCAGAAGGTAATTTATTGGAATTTGGAAGCTTACATGTCAACAGGACTTTTGACAAGAAAACCGAATTTCCGAAGTTTTTCAACTTTGATTACAGAGTTATTAAGGACAATAAACATCGATCAAAATGACTTTGGAAATGTAAATCGGATCAGTTTTGACAAAGTTATGGCTGTTTAAAGTCTCAGAAGGTGATTTTAGGGAATTTAGCAATTTATTCATCAACATGACTTTTGACAAGAAAACCGAATTTCCGAAGTTTTTCATCTTTGATTATAGAGTTATTATGGACAATAAACAACGATCAAAATGACTTTGGAAATGTAAATCGGATCAGTTTTGACAAAGTTATGGCTGTTTGAAGTCTCAGAAGGTGATTTTAGGGGATTTGGAAACAAACATGTCAACAGGACTTTTGACAGGAAAACTGAGCTTCCGTAGTTTTTCAACTTTGATAACAGAATTATTAAGGACAATTAACGACGATCAAAATGACTATGGAAATGTAAATCGGATCAGTTTTGACAAAGTTATGGCTGTTTGAAGTCTCAGAAGGTAAAACTTTGGAATTTGGAAACTTACATGTCAACATGACTTTTGACAAGAAAACCAAATTTCCGAAGTTTTTCATCTTTGATTATAGAGTTATAATGGACAATAAACAACGATCAAAATGACTTTGGAAATGTAAATCGGATCAGTTTTGACAAAGTTATGGCTGTTTAAAGTCTCAGAAGGTCATTTTTGGGGATTTGGAAACAAACATGTCAACAGGACTTTTGACAGGAAAACTGAGCTTCCGTAGTTTTTCAACTTTGATTACAGAATTATTAAGGACAATTAACGACGATCAAAATGACTTTGGAAATGTAAATCGGATCAGTTTTGACAAAGTTATGGCTGTTTGAAGTCTCAGAAGGTAATTTTTGGGAATTTGGCAATTTTTTCGTCAATATGACTTTTAACAAGTAAACCGAATTTCTGAAGTTTTTCAACTTTGATTACAGAATTATTAAGGACAATAAACAACGATCAAAATGACTTTGGAAATGTAAATCGGATCAGTTTTGACACAGTTATGGCTGTTTCAAGTCTCAGAAGGTAATTTTTTGCAATTTGTCAACTACTTTGTCATTATGACTTTTGACAAAAAAACCAAATTTCCGAAGTTTTTCATCTTTGATTATAGAATTATTAAGGACAATAAACAACGATCAAAATGACTTTGGAAATGTAAATCGGATCAGTTTTGACAAAGTTATGGCTGTTTAAAGTCTCAGAAGGTGATTTTAGGGGATTTGGAAGCTAATATGTCAACAGATCTTTTGACAAGAAAACCGAATTTCAGAAGTTATTCAACTTTTATTACAGAATTATTAAGGACAATAAACAACGATCAAAATGACTTTGGAAATGTAAATCGGATCAGTTTTGACCAAGTTATGGCTGTTTGAAGTCTCAGAAGGTAATTTTTTGCAATTTGTCAACTACTTTGTCATTATGACTTTTGACAAAAAAACCAAATTTCCGAAGTTTTTCATCTTTGATTATAGAATTATTAAGGACAATAAACAACGATCAAAATGACTTTGGAAATGTAAATCGGATCAGTTTTGACAAAGTTATGGCTGTTTAAAGTCTCAGAAGGTAATTTTTGGGAATTTGGCAATTTTTTCGTCATAATGACTTTTGAAAAGAAAACCGAATTTCCGAAGCTTTTCAACTTTGATTACAGATGTATTAAGGACAATAAACAACGATCAAAATGACTTTGGAAATGTAAATCGAAGCAGTTTTGTCAAAGTTATGGCTGTTTGAAGTCTCAGAACGTAATTTTTTGGAATTTGGAAGCTAATATGTCAACAGATCTTTTGACAAGAAAACCGAATTTCAGAAGTTATTCAACTTTTATTACAGAATTATTAAGGACAATAAACAACGATCAAAATGACTTTGGAAATGTAAATCGGATCAGTTTTGACCAAGTTATGGCTGTTTGAAGTCTCAGAAGGTAATTTTTGGCAATTTGGCAACTATAAGGTCATAATGACTTTTGACAAGAAAACCGAGTTTCCGAAGTTTTTCAACTTTGATTATAGAATTATTAAGGACAATAAACAACGCTCAAAATGACTTTGGAAATGTAAATCGGATCAGTTTTGACAAAGTTATGGCTGTTTGAAATCACTGAAGATAATTTTTTGGAATTTTGAAACTAACATGTTAACATGACTTTTGACAAAAAAACCCAATTTCCAAAGTTTTTCATCTTTGATTACAGAATTATTAAGGACAATAAACAACGATCAAAATGACTTTGGAAACGTAAATCGAATCATTTTGACAAAGTTATGGCTGTTTGAAGTCTCAGAAGGTAATTTATTGGAATTTGGAAGCTAACATGTCAACAGGACTTTTGACAAGAAAACCGAATTTCCGAAGTTTTTCAACTTTGATAACAGAGTTATTAAGGACAATAAACATCGATCAAAATGACTTTGGAAATGTAAATCGGATCAGTTTTGACAAAGTTATGGCTGTTTAAAGTCTCAGAAGGTGATTTAAGGGAATTTAGCAATTTTTTCATCAACATGACTTTTGACAAGAAAACCGAATTTCCGAAGTTGTCATCTTTGATTATAGAGTTATTATGGACAATAAACAACGATCAAAATGACTTTGGAAATGTAAATCGGATCAGTTTTGACAAAGTTATGGCTGTTTAAAGTCTCAGAAGGTAATTTTTGGGATTTGAAAACAAACATGTCAACATGACTTTTGACAGGAAAACTGAGTTTCCGAAGTTTTTGACAAAGTTATGGCTGTTTGAAGTCTCAGAAGGTAATTTTTGGGAATTTGGCAATTTTTTCGTCAATATGACTTTTAACAAGTAAACTGAATTTCTGAAGTTTTTCAACTTTGATTATAGAATTATTAAGGACAATAAACAACGATCAAAATGACTTTGGAAATGTAAATCGGATCATTTTTGACAAAGTTTTGGCTGTTTGAAGTCTCAGAAGATAATTTTTTGGAATTTAAAAGCAAACATGTCAACATGACTTTTGACAAGAAAACCGAATTTCCGAAGTTATTCATCTTTGATTACAGAATTATTAAGGACAATAAACAACGATCAAAATGACTTTGGAAATGTAAATCGGTTCAGTTTTGACAAAGTTATGGCTGTTTGAAGTCTCAGAAGGTAATTTTTTGCAATTTGTCAACTACTTTGTCATTATGACTTTTGACGAAAAAACCAAATATCTGAAGTTTTTCATCTTTGATTATAGAATTATTAAGGACTATAAACAACGATCAAAATGACTTTCGAAATGTAAATCGGATCAGTTTTGACAAAGTTATGGCTGTTTGAAGTCTCAGAAGGTAATTTTTGGTAATTTGGCAACTGTTTTGTCATTATGATTTTTGACAAGTTAACTGAATTTCTGAAATTTTTCAACTTTGATTATAGAATTATTAAGGACAATAAACAACGATCAAAATGACTTTCGAAATGTAAATCGGATCAGTTTTGACAAAGTTATGGCTGTTTGAAGTCTCAGAAGGTAATTTTTTGCAATTTGTCAACTACTTTGTCATTATGACTTTTGACGAAAAAACCAAATATCTGAAGTTTTTCATCTTTGATTATAGAGTTATTATGGACAATAAACAACGATCAAAATGACTTTGGAAGTGTAAATCGGATCAGTTTTGACAAAGTTATGGCTGTTTAAAGTCTCAGAAGGTGATTTTAAGGGATTTGGAAACAAACATGTCAAGAGGACTTTTGACAGGAAAACTGAGCTTCCGTAGTTTTTCAACTTTGATAACAGAATTATTAAGGACAATTAACGACGATCAAAATGACTTTGGAAATGTAAATCGGATCAGTTTTGACAAAGTTTTGGCTGTTTGAAGTCTCAGAAGATCATTTTTTGGAATTTAAAAGCTAACATGTCAACATGACTTTTGACAAGAAAACCGAATTTCCGAAGTTTTTCATCTTTGATTATAGAATTATAAGGGACAATAAACAACGATCAAAATGACTTTGGAAATGTAAATCGGATCAGTTTTGACAAAGTTTTGGCTGTTTGAAGTCTCAGAAGATTTTTTTTTGGAATTTAAAAGCTAACATGTCAACATGACTTTTGACAAGAAAAGTGAATTTCCGAAGTTTTTCATCTTTGATTACAGAATTATTAAGGACAATAAACAACGATCAAAATGACTTTGGAAATGTAAATCGGTTCAGTTTTGACAAAGTTATGGCTGTTTGAAGTCTCAGAACGTAATTTTTGGTAATTTGGCAACTGTTTTGTCATTATGATTTTTGACAAGTTAACTGAATTTCTGAAATTTTTCAACTTTGATTATAGAATTATTAAGGACAATAAACAACGATCAAAATGACTTTGGAAATATAAATCGGATCACTTTTGTCAAAGTTTTGGCTGTATGAAGTCTCAGAAGATAATTTTTTGGAATTTAAAAGCAAACATGTCAACATGACTTTTGACAAGAAAACCGAATTTCCGAAGTTATTCATCTTTGATTATAGAATTATTAAGGACAATAAACAACGATCAAAATGACTTTGGAAATGTAAATCGGATCAGTTTTGACAAAGTTTTGGCTGTTTGAAGTCTCAGAAGGTAATTTTTGGTAATTTGGCAATTTTTTTGTAAACATGACTTTTGATAAGTAAACCAAATTTCTGAAGTTTTTCAACTTTGATTACAGAATTATAAAGGACAATAAACAACGATCAAAATGACTTTGGAAATGTAAATCGGATCAGTTTTGACACAGTTATGGCTGTTTAAAGTCTCAGAACGTAATTTTTTGCAATTTGTCAACTATTTTGTCATTATGACTTTTGACAAAAAAACCAAATTTCCGAAGTTTTTCATCTTTGATTATAGAATTATTAAGGACAATAAACAACGATCAAAATGACTTTGGAAATGTAAATCGGTTCAGTTTTGACAAAGTTATGGCTGTTTGAAGTCTCAGAAGGAAATTTTTTGCAATTTGTCAACTACTTTGTCATTATGACTTTTGACGAAAAAACCAAATATCTGAAGTTTTTCATCTTTGATTATAGAATTATTAAGGACTATAAACAACGATCAAAATGACTTTCGAAATGTAAATCGGATCAGTTTTGACAAAGTTATGGCTGTTTGAAGTCTCAGAAGGTAATTTTTGGTAATTTGGCAACTGTTTTGTCATTATGATTTTTGACAAGTTAACTGAATTTCTGAAATTTTTCAACTTTGATTATAGAATTATTAAGGACAATAAACAACGATCAAAATGACTTTCGATATGTAAATCGGATCAGTTTTGACAAAGTTATGGCTGTTTGAAGTCTCAGAAGGTAATTTTTTGCAATTTGTCAACTACTTTGTCATTATGACTTTTGACGAAAAAACCAAATATCTGAAGTTTTTCATCTTTGATTATAGAGTTATTATGGACTATAAATAACGATCAAAATGACTTTCGAAATGTAAATCGGATCAGTTTTGACAAAGTTATGGCTGTTTGAAGTCTCAGAAGGTAATTTTTGGTAATTTGGCAACTGTTTTGTCATTATGATTTTTGACAAGTTAACTGAATTTCTGAAATTTTTCAACTTTGATTATAGAATTATTAAGGACAATAAACAACGATCAAAATCACTTTGGAAATGTAAATCGGATCAGTTTTGACAAAGTTTTGGCTGTTTGAAGTCTCAGAAGATAATTTTTTGGAATTTAAAAGCAAACATGTCAACATGACTTTTGACAAGAAAACCGAATTTCCGAAGTTTTTCATCTTTGATTACAGAATTATTAAGGACAATAAACAACGATCAAAATGACTTTGGAAATGTAAATCGGTTCAGTTTTGACAAAGTTATGGCTGTTTGAAGTCTCAGAAGGTAATTTTTGGTAATTTGGCAATTTTTTTGTAAACATGACTTTTGATAAGTAAACCAAATTTCTGAAGTTTTTCAACTTTGATTACAGAATTATAAAGGACAATAAACAACGATCAAAATGACTTTGGAAATGTAAATCGGATCAGTTTTGACACAGTTATGGCTGTTTAAAGTCTCAGAACGTAATTTTTTGCAATTTGTCAACTACTTTGTCATTATGACTTTTGACAAAAAAACCAAATTTCCGAAGTTTTTCATCTTTGATTATAGAATTATTAAGGACAATAAACAACGATCAAAATGACTTTCGAAATGTAAATCGGATCAGTTTTGACAAAGTTTTGGCTGTTTGAAGTCACAGAAGATAATTTTTTGCAATTTAAACGCTAACACGTCAACATGACTTTTGACAAGAAAATCGAATTTTCGAAGTTTTTCATCTTTGATTAAAGAATTATTAAGGACAATAAAAAACGATCAAAATGACTTTGGAAATGTAAATCGGATGAGTTTTGACAAAAATATAGCTGTTTGAAGTCTCAGAAGGTAATTATTGGTAATTTGGCAACTGTTTTGTCATTATGACTTTTGACAAGTAAACTGAATTTCCGAAGTTTTTCATCTTTGATTACAGAATTATTAAGGACAATAAACAACGATCAAAATGACTTTGGAAATGTAAATCGGATCAGTTTTGACAAAAATATAGCTGTTTGAAGTCTCAGAAGGTAATTATTGGTAATTTGGCAACTGTTTTGTCATTATGACTTTTGACAAGTAAACTGAATTTCTGAAGTTTTTCAACTTTGATCATAGAATTATTAAGGACAATAAACAACGATCAAAATGACTTTGGAAATGTAAATCGGATCAGTTTTGACAAAGCTATGGCTGTTTGAGGTCTCAGAAGGTAATTTTTTGCAATTTGGCAACTTCTTTGTCATTATGACTTTTGACAAGAAAACCAAATTTCCGAAGTTTTTCATCTTTGATTACAGAATTATTAAGGACAATAAACAACGATCAAAATGACTTTGGAAATGTAAATCGGATCAGTTTTGACAAAGTTTTGGCTGTTTGAAGTCTCAGAAGATTTTTTTTTGGAATTTAAAAGCTAACATGTCAACATGACTTTTGACAAGAAAAGTGAATTTCCGAAGTTTTTCATCTTTGATTACAGAATTATTAAGGACAATAAACAACGATCAAAATGACTTTGGAAATGTAAATCGGTTCAGTTTTGACAAAGTTATGGCTGTTTGAAGTCTCAGAACGTAATTTTTGGTAATTTGGCAACTGTTTTGTCATTATGATTTTTGACAAGTTAACTGAATTTCTGAAATTTTTCAACTTTGATTATAGAATTATTAAGGACAATAAACAACGATCAAAATGACTTTGGAAATATAAATCGGATCACTTTTGTCAAAGTTTTGGCTGTATGAAGTCTCAGAAGATAATTTTTTGGAATTTAAAAGCAAACATGTCAACATGACTTTTGACAAGAAAACCGAATTTCCGAAGTTATTCATCTTTGATTATAGAATTATTAAGGACAATAAACAACGATCAAAATGACTTTGGAAATGTAAATCGGATCAGTTTTGACAAAGTTTTGGCTGTTTGAAGTCTCAGAAGATCATTTTTTGGAATTTAAAAGCTAACATGCCAACATGACTTTTGACAAGAAAACCGAATTTCCGAAGTTTTTCATCTTTGATTACAGAATTATTAAGGACAATAAACAACGATCAAAATGACTTTGGAAATGTAAATCGGTTCAGTTTTGACAAAGTTATGGCTGTTTGAAGTCTCAGAAGGTAATTTTTGGTAATTTGGCAACTGTTTTGTCATTATGATTTTTGACAAGTTAACTGAATTTCTGAAATTTTTCAACTTTGATTATAGAATTATTAAGGACAATAAACAACGATCAAAATGACTTTGGAAATGTAACTCGGATCAGTTTTGACAAAGTTTTGGCTGTTTGAAGTCTCAGAAGGTAATTTTTGGTAATTTGGCAATTTTTTTGTAAACATGACTTTTGATAAGTAAACCAAATTTCTGAAGTTTTTCAACTTTGATTACAGAATTATAAAGGACAATAAACAACGATCAAAATGACTTTGGAAATGTAAATCGGATCAGTTTTGACACAGTTATGGCTGTTTAAAGTCTCAGAACGTAATTTTTTGCAATTTGTCAACTACTTTGTCATTATGACTTTTGACAAAAAAACCAAATTTCCGAAGTTTTTCATCTTTGATTATAGAATTATTAAGGACAATAAACAACGATCAAAATGACTTTGGAAATGTAAATCGGTTCAGTTTTGACAAAGTTATGGCTGTTTGAAGTCTCAGAAGGAAATTTTTTGCAATTTGTCAACTACTTTGTCATTATGACTTTTGACGAAAAAACCAAATATCTGAAGTTTTTCATCTTTGATTATAGAATTATTAAGGACTATAAACAACGATCAAAATGACTTTCGAAATGTTAATCGGATCAGTTTTGACAAAGTTATGGCTGTTTGAAGTCTCAGAAGGTAATTTTTGGTAATTTGGCAACTGTTTTGTCATTATGATTTTTGACAAGTTAACTGAATTTCTGAAATTTTTCAACTTTGATTATAGAATTATTAAGGACAATAAACAACGATCAAAATGACTTTCGATATGTAAATCGGATCAGTTTTGACAAAGTTATGGCTGTTTGAAGTCTCAGAAGGTAATTTTTTGCAATTTGTCAACTACTTTGTCATTATGACTTTTGACGAAAAAACCAAATATCTGAAGTTTTTCATCTTTGATTATAGAGTTATTATGGACTATAAATAACGATCAAAATGACTTTCGAAATGTAAATCGGATCAGTTTTGACAAAGTTATGGCTGTTTGAAGTCTCAGAAGGTAATTTTTGGTAATTTGGCAACTGTTTTGTCATTATGATTTTTGACAAGTTAACTGAATTTCTGAAATTTTTCAACTTTGATTATAGAATTATTAAGGACAATAAACAACGATCAAAATCACTTTGGAAATGTAAATCGGATCAGTTTTGACAAAGTTTTGGCTGTTTGAAGTCTCAGAAGATAATTTTTTGGAATTTAAAAGCAAACATGTCAACATGACTTTTGACAAGAAAACCAAATTTCCGAAGTTTTTCATCTTTGATTACAGAATTATTAAGGACAATAAACAACGATCAAAATGACTTTGGAAATGTAAATCGGTTCAGTTTTGACAAAGTTATGGCTGTTTGAAGTCTCAGAAGGTAATTTTTGGTAATTTGGCAATTTTTTTGTAAACATGACTTTTGATAAGTAAACCAAATTTCTGAAGTTTTTCAACTTTGATTACAGAATTATAAAGGACAATAAACAACGATCAAAATGACTTTGGAAATGTAAATCGGATCAGTTTTGACACAGTTATGGCTGTTTAAAGTCTCAGAACGTAATTTTTTGCAATTTGTCAACTACTTTGTCATTATGACTTTTGACAAAAAAACCAAATTTCCGAAGTTTTTCATCTTTGATTATAGAATTATTAAGGACAATAAACAACGATCAAAATGACTTTCGAAATGTAAATCGGATCAGTTTTGACAAAGTTTTGGCTGTTTGAAGTCACAGAAGATAATTTTTTGCAATTTAAACGCTAACACGTCAACATGACTTTTGACAAGAAAATCGAATTTTCGAAGTTTTTCATCTTTGATTAAAGAATTATTAAGGACAATAAAAAACGATCAAAATGACTTTGGAAATGTAAATCGGATGAGTTTTGACAAAAATATAGCTGTTTGAAGTCTCAGAAGGTAATTATTGGTAATTTGGCAACTGTTTTGTCATTATGACTTTTGACAAGTAAACTGAATTTCCGAAGTTTTTCATCTTTGATTACAGAATTATTAAGGACAATAAACAACGATCAAAATGACTTTGGAAATGTAAATCGGATCAGTTTTGACAAAAATATAGCTGTTTGAAGTCTCAGAAGGTAATTATTGGTAATTTGGCAACTGTTTTGTCATTATGACTTTTGACAAGTAAACTGAATTTCTGAAGTTTTTCAACTTTGATCATAGAATTATTAAGGACAATAAACAACGATCAAAATGACTTTGGAAATGTAAATCGGATCAGTTTTGACAAAGCTATGGCTGTTTGAGGTCTCAGAAGGTAATTTTTTGCAATTTGGCAACTTCTTTGTCATTATGACTTTTGACAAGAAAACCAAATTTCCGAAGTTTTTCATCTTTGATTACAGAATTATTAAGGACAATAAAGAACGATCAAAATGACTTTGGAAATGTAAATCGGATCAGTGTTGACACAGTTATGGCTGTTTAAAGTCTCAGAAGGTAATTTTTTGCAATTTGTCAACTACTTTGTCATTATGACTTTTGACAAAAAAGCCAAATTTCCGAAGTTTTTCATCTTTGATTATAGAATTATTAAGGACAATAAACAACGATCAAAATGACTTTGGAAATGTAAATCAGATCAGTTTTGACAAAGTTATGGCTGTTTAAAGTCTCAGAAGGTGATTTTAGGGGATTTGGAAACAAACATATCAACAGGACTTTTGACAGGAAAACTGAGTTTCCGAAGTTTTTCAACTTTGATTACAGAATTATTAAGGACAATTAACGACGATCAAAATGACTTTGGAAATGTAAATCGGATCAGTTTTGACAAAGTTATGGCTGTTTGAAGTCTCAAAAGGTAATTTTTGGGAATTTGGCAATTTTTTCGTCAATGTGACTTTTGACAAGTAAACCGAATTTCTGAAGTTTTTCAACTTTGATAACAGAATTATTAAGGACAATAAACAACGATCAAAATGACTTTGGAAATGTAAATCGGATCAGTTTTGACAAAGTTATGGCTGTTTAAAGTCTCAGAAGGTAATTTTTTGCAATTTGTCAACTACTTTGTCATTATGACTTTTGACAAAAAAACCAAATTTCCGAAGTTTTTCATCTTTGATTATAGAATTATTAAGGACAATAAACAACGATCAAACTGAATTTGGAAATGTAAATCGGATCAGTTTTGACAAAGTTTTGGCTGTTTGAAGTCGCAGAAGACAAATTTTTGCAATTTAAACGCTAACACGTCAACAATACTTTTGACAAGAAAACCGAATTTCCGAAGTTTTTCATCTTTGATAACAGAATTATTAAGGACAATAAACAACGATCAAAATGACTTTGGAAATGTAAATCGGTTCAGTTTTGACCAAGTTATGGCTGTCTGAAGTCCCAGAGAGTAATTTTTGGTAATTTGGCAATTTTTTGTCAACATGACTTTTGATAAGTAAACCGTATTTCTGAAGTTTTTCAACTTTGATTACAGAATTATTAAGGACAATAAACAACGATCAAAATGACTTTGGAAATGTAAATCGGATCAGTTTTGACAAAGTTATGGCTGTTTGAAGTCTCAGAAGGTAATTTTTTGGGATTTGAAAACAAACATGTCAACATGATTTTTGACAGGAAAACTGAGTTTCCAAAGTTTTTCAACTTTGATTACAGAACTATTAAGGACAATTAACGACGATCAAAATGACTTTGGAAATGTAAATCGGATCAGTTTTCACAAAGTTGTGGCTGTTTAAAGTCTCAGAAGGTAATTTTTGGGGATTTGGAAACAAACATGTCAACATGACTTTTGACAGGAAAACTGAGTTTCCGAAGTTTTTCAACTTTGATTACAGAATTATTAAGGACAATTAACAACGATCAAAATGACTTGGGAAATGTAAATCGGATCAGCTTTGACAAAGTTATGGCTGTTTGAAGTCTCAGAAGGTAAAATTATGGAATTTGGAAATTAAAATGTCAACATGACTTTTGACAAGAAAACTGAATTTCCGAAGTTTTACAACTTTGATTACAGAATTATTAAGGACAATAAACAACCATCAAAATGACTTTGGAAATGTAATTCGGATCAGTTTTGACAAAGTTATGGCTGTTTGAAGTCTCAGAAGGTAAATTTTTGGAATTTTGAAATTAACATGTCAACATGATTTTTGACAAGAAAACTGATTTTCCGAAGCTCTACAAATTTGATTACAAAATTATCAAGGACAATAAACAACGATCAAAATGACTTTGGAAATGTAAACCGAATTTCCGAAGTATTTCATCTTTGATTACAGAATTATTAAGGACAATAAACAACGATCAAAATGACTTTGGAAATGTAAATCGGTTCAGTTTTGACAAAGTTATGGCTGTTTGAAGTCTCAGAAGGTAATTTTTGGTAATTTGGCAATTTTTTTGTCAACATGACTTTTGATAAGTAAACCGAATTTCTGAAGTTTTTCAACTTTGATTACAGAATTATTAAGGACAATAAACAACGATCAAAATGACTTTGGAAATGTAAATCAGATCAGTTTTGACAATGTTATGGCTGTTTGAAGTCTCAGAAGGTAATTTTTGGGGATTTGAAAACAAACATGTCAACATGACTTTTGACAGGAAAACTGAGTTTCCGAAGTTTTTCAACTTTGATAACAGAACTATTAAGGACAATTAACGACGATCAAAATGACTTTGGAAATGTAAATCGGATCAGTTTTCACAAAGTTATGGCTGTTTAAAGTCTCAGAAGGTAATTTTTGGGGATTTGGAAACAAATACGTCAACATGACTTTTGACAGGAAAACTGAGTTTCCGAAGTTTTTCAACTTTGATTACAGAACTATTAAGGACAATTAACGACGATCAAAATGACTTTGGAAATGTAAATGGGATCAGTTTCGACAAAGTTATGGCTGTTTGAAGTCTTAGAAGGTAATTTTTGGGGATTTGAAAACAAACATGTCAACATGACTTTTGACAGGAAAACTGAGTTTCCGAAGTTTTTCAACTTTGATAACAGAACTATTAAGGACAATTAACGACGATCAAAATGACTTTGGAAATGTAAATCGGATCAGTTTTCACAAAGTTATGGCTGTTTAAAGTCTCAGAAGGTAATTTTTGGGGATTTGGAAACAAACACGTCAACATGACTTTTGACAGGAAAACTGAGTTTCCGAAGTTTTTCAACTTTGATTACAGAATTATTAAGGACAATTAACGACGATCAAAATGACTTGGGAAATGTACATCGGATCAGTTTTGACAAAGTTATGGCTGGTAAAAGTCTCAGAAGGTAATTTTTGGGAATTTAGCAATTTTTTCATCAATATGACTTTTGACAAGTAAACAGAATTTCTGAAGTTTTTCAACTTTGAATTCAGAATTATTAAGGACAATAAACAACGATCAAAATGATTTTGAAAATGTAAATCGGATCAGTTTTGACAAAGTTTTGGCTGTTTGAAGTCTCAGAAGATAATTTTTTGGAATTTGGAAGCTAACATGTCAACATGACTTTTGACAAGAAAACCGAATTTCCGAAGTTTTTCATCTTAGATTACAGAATTATTAAGGACAATAAACAACGATCAAAATGACTTTGGAAATGTAAATCGGTTCAGTTTTTACAAAGTTATGGCTGTTTGAAGTCTCAGAAGGTAATTTTTGGGAATTTAGCAATTTTTTCATCAATATGACTTTTGACAAGTAAACAGAATTTCTGAAGTTTTTCAACTTTGAATTCAGAATTATTAAGGACAATAAACAACGATCAAAATGATTTTGAAAATGTAATTCGGATCAGTTTTGACAAAGTTATGGCTGTTTGAAGTCTCAGAAGGTATATTTTTGGAATTTGGAAATTAACATGTCAACATGATTTTTGACAAGAAACCTGATTTTTCGAAGTTTTACAACTTTGATTACAGAATTATTAAGGACAATAAACGACGATCAAAGTGACTTGGGAAATGTAAATCGGATCAGCTTTGTCAAAGTTATGGCTGTTTGAAGTCTCAGAAGGTAAAATTATGGAATTTGGAAATTAACATGTCAACATGACTTTTGACAAGAAAACTGAATTTCCGAAGTTTCACAACTTTGATTACAGAATTATTAAGGACAATAAACAACGATCAAAATGACTTTGGAAATGTAATTCAGATCAGTTTTGACAAAGTTATGGCTGTTTGAAGTCTGAGAATTTAATTTTTTGCAATTTGTCAACTTCTTTGTCATTATGACTTTTGACAAGAAAACCAAATTTCCGAAGTTTTTCATCTTTGATTACAGAATTATTAAGGACAATAAACAACGATCAAACTGAATTTGGAAATGTAAATCGGATCAGTTTTGACAAAGTTTTGGCTGTTTGAAGTCGCAGAAGACAAATTTTTGCAATTTAAACGCTAACACGTCAACAATACTTTTGACAAGAAAACCGAATTTCCGAAGTTTTTCATCTTTGATTACAGAATTATTAAGGACAATAAACAACGATCAAAATGACTTTGGAAATGTGAATCGGATCAGCTTTGACAAAGTTATAGCTGTTTGAAGTCTCAGAAGGTAATTTTTGGTAATTTGGCAACTGTTTTGTCATTATGACTTTTGACAAGTAAACAGAATTTCTAAAGTTGTTCAACTTTGATTACAGAATTATGAAGGACAATAAACAACGATCCAAATGACTTTGGAAATGTAAATCGGATCAGTTTTGACAAAGTTATGGCTGTTTGAAGTCTCAGAAGGTAATTTTCGGGAATTTAGCAATTTTTTCATCAATATGACTTTTGACAAGTAAACAGAATTTCTAAAGTTGTTCAACTTTGATTACAGAATTATGAAGGACAATAAACAACGATCCAAATGACTTTGGAAATGTAAATCGGATTAGTTTTAACAAATGTATGGCTGACATGACTTTTGATAAGTAAACCGAATTTCTGAAGTTTTTCAACTTTGATTACAGAATTATTAAGGACAATAAACAACGATCAAAATGACTTTGGAAATGTAAATCGGATCAGTTTTGACAAAGTTTTGGCTGTTTGAAGTCTCAGAAGATAAATTTTTGGAATTTGAAAGCTAACATGTCAACATGACTTTTGACAAGAAAACCGAATTTCCGAAGTTTTTCATCTTTGATTACAGAATTATTAAGGACAATAAACAACGATCAAAATGACTTTGGAAATGTAAATCGGTTCAGTTTTGACAAAGTTATGGCTGTCTGAAGTCCCAGAGAGTAATTTTTGGTAATTTGGCAATTTTTTGTCAACATGACTTTTGATAAGTAAACCGTATTTCTGAAGTTTTTCAACTTTGATTACAGAATTATTAAGGACAATAAACAACGATCAAAATGACTTTGGAAATGTAAATCGGATCAGTTTTGACAAAGTTATGGCTGTTTGAAGTCTGAGAATTTAATTTTTTGCAATTTGTCAACTTCTTTGTCATTATGACTTTTGACAAGAAAACCAAATTTCCGAAGTTTTTCATCTTTGATTACAGAATTATTAAGGACAATAAGCAACGATCAAAATGACTTTGGAAATGTAAATCGGATCAGTTTTGACAAAGTTATGGCTGTTTGAAGTCTCAGAAGGTAATTTTCGGGAATTTAGCAATTTTTTCATCAATATGACTTTTGACAAGTAAACAGAATTTCTAAAGTTGTTCAACTTTGATTACAGAATTATGAAGGACAATAAACAACGATCCAAATGACTTTGGAAATGTAAATCGGATTAGTTTTAACAAATGTATGGCTGACATGACTTTTGATAAGTAAACCGAATTTCTGAAGTTTTTCAACTTTGATTACAGAATTATTAAGGACAATAAACAACGATCAAAATGACTTTGGAAATGTAAATCGGATCAGTTTTGACAAAGTTTTGGCTGTTTGAAGTCTCAGAAGATAAATTTTTGGAATTTGAAAGCTAACATGTCAACATGACTTTTGACAAGAAAACCGAATTTCCGAAGTTTTTCATCTTTGATTACAGAATTATTAAGGACAATAAACAACGATCAAAATGACTTTGGAAATGTAAATCGGTTCAGTTTTGACAAAGTTATGGCTGTCTGAAGTCCCAGAGAGTAATTTTTGGTAATTTGGCAATTTTTTGTCAACATGACTTTTGATAAGTAAACCGTATTTCTGAAGTTTTTCAACTTTGATTACAGAATTATTAAGGACAATAAACAACGATCAAAATGACTTTGGAAATGTAAATCGGATCAGTTTTGACAAAGTTATGGCTGTTTGAAGTCTCAGAAGGTAATTTTTTGGGATTTGAAAACAAACATGTCAACATGATTTTTGACAGGAAAACTGAGTTTCCAAAGTTTTTCAACTTTGATTACAGAACTATTAAGGACAATTAACGACGATCAAAATGACTTTGGAAATGTAAATCGGATCAGTTTTCACAAAGTTGTGGCTGTTTAAAGTCTCAGAAGGTAATTTTTGGGGATTTGGAAACAAACATGTCAACATGACTTTTGACAGGAAAACTGAGTTTCCGAAGTTTTTCAACTTTGATTACAGAATTATTAAGGACAATTAACAACGATCAAAATGACTTGGGAAATGTAAATCGGATCAGCTTTGACAAAGTTATGGCTGTTTGAAGTCTCAGAAGGTAAAATTATGGAATTTGGAAATTAAAATGTCAACATGACTTTTGACAAGAAAACTGAATTTCCGAAGTTTTACAACTTTGATTACAGAATTATTAAGGACAATAAACAACCATCAAAATGACTTTGGAAATGTAATTCGGATCAGTTTTGACAAAGTTATGGCTGTTTGAAGTCTCAGAAGGTAAATTTTTGGAATTTTGAAATTAACATGTCAACATGATTTTTGACAAGAAAACTGATTTTCCGAAGCTCTACAAATTTGATTACAAAATTATCAAGGACAATAAACAACGATCAAAATGACTTTGGAAATGTAAACCGAATTTCCGAAGTTTTTCATCTTTGATTACAGAATTATTAAGGACAATAAACAACGATCAAAATGACTTTGGAAATGTAAATCGGTTCAGTTTTGACAAAGTTATGGCTGTTTGAAGTCTCAGAAGGTAATTTTTGGTAATTTGGCAATTTTTTTGTCAACATGACTTTTGATAAGTAAACCGAATTTCTGAAGTTTTTCAACTTTGATTACAGAATTATTAAGGACAATAAACAACGATCAAAATGACTTTGGAAATGTAAATCAGATCAGTTTTGACAATGTTATGGCTGTTTGAAGTCTCAGAAGGTAATTTTTGGGGATTTGAAAACAAACATGTCAACATGACTTTTGACAGGAAAACTGAGTTTCCGAAGTTTTTCAACTTTGATAACAGAACTATTAAGGACAATTAACGACGATCAAAATGACTTTGGAAATGTAAATCGGATCAGTTTTCACAAAGTTATGGCTGTTTAAAGTCTCAGAAGGTAATTTTTGGGGATTTGGAAACAAATACGTCAACATGACTTTTGACAGGAAAACTGAGTTTCCGAAGTTTTTCAACTTTGATTACAGAACTATTAAGGACAATTAACGACGATCAAAATGACTTTGGAAATGTAAATGGGATCAGTTTCGACAAAGTTATGGCTGTTTGAAGTCTTAGAAGGTAATTTTTGGGGATTTGAAAACAAACATGTCAACATGACTTTTGACAGGAAAACTGAGTTTCCGAAGTTTTTCAACTTTGATAACAGAACTATTAAGGACAATTAACGACGATCAAAATGACTTTGGAAATGTAAATCGGATCAGTTTTCACAAAGTTATGGCTGTTTAAAGTCTCAGAAGGTAATTTTTGGGGATTTGGAAACAAACACGTCAACATGACTTTTGACAGGAAAACTGAGTTTCCGAAGTTTTTCAACTTTGATTACAGAATTATTAAGGACAATTAACGACGATCAAAATGACTTGGGAAATGTACATCGGATCAGTTTTGACAAAGTTATGGCTGGTAAAAGTCTCAGAAGGTAATTTTTGGGAATTTAGCAATTTTTTCATCAATATGACTTTTGACAAGTAAACAGAATTTCTGAAGTTTTTCAACTTTGAATTCAGAATTATTAAGGACAATAAACAACGATCAAAATGATTTTGAAAATGTAAATCGGATCAGTTTTGACAAAGTTTTGGCTGTTTGAAGTCTCAGAAGATAATTTTTTGGAATTTGGAAGCTAACATGTCAACATGACTTTTGACAAGAAAACCGAATTTCCGAAGTTTTTCATCTTAGATTACAGAATTATTAAGGACAATAAACAACGATCAAAATGACTTTGGAAATGTAAATCGGTTCAGTTTTTACAAAGTTATGGCTGTTTGAAGTCTCAGAAGGTAATTTTTGGGAATTTAGCAATTTTTTCATCAATATGACTTTTGACAAGTAAACAGAATTTCTGAAGTTTTTCAACTTTGAATTCAGAATTATTAAGGACAATAAACAACGATCAAAATGATTTTGAAAATGTAATTCGGATCAGTTTTGACAAAGTTATGGCTGTTTGAAGTCTCAGAAGGTATATTTTTGGAATTTGGAAATTAACATGTCAACATGATTTTTGACAAGAAACCTGATTTTACGAAGTTTTACAACTTTGATTACAGAATTATTAAGGACAATAAACGACGATCAAAGTGACTTGGGAAATGTAAATCGGATCAGCTTTGTCAAAGTTATGGCTGTTTGAAGTCTCAGAAGGTAAAATTATGGAATTTGGAAATTAACATGTCAACATGACTTTTGACAAGAAAACTGAATTTCCGAAGTTTCACAACTTTGATTACAGAATTATTAAGGACAATAAACAACGATCAAAATGACTTTGGAAATGTAATTCAGATCAGTTTTGAAAAGTTATGGCTGTTTGAAGTCTCAGAAGGTAAATTTTTGGAATTTTAAATTAACATGTCAACATGATTTTTGACAAGAAAACTGATTTTCCGAAGTTTTACAACTTTGATTACAGAATTATTAAGGACAATAAACAACGATCAAAATGACTTTGGAAATGTAAATCGGATCAGTTTCGACAAAGTTATGGCTGTTTGAAGTCTCAGAAGGTAATTTTTGGGAATTCGGAAATTTTTTTGTCAACATGACTTTTGATAAGTAAACCGAATTTCTGAAGTTTTTCAACTTTGATTTCAGAATTATTAAGGACAATAAACAACGATCAAAATGACTTTGGAAATGTAATTCGGATCAGTTTTGACAAAGTTATGGCTGTTTGAAGTCTCAGAAGGTAGTTTTTGGGGTTTTGAAAACAAACATGTCAACATGACTTTGGACAGGAAAACTGAGTTTCCGAAGTTTTTCAACTTTGATTACAGAACTATTAAGGACAATAAACAACGATCAAAATGACTTTGGAAATGTAATTCGGATCAGTTTTGACAAAGTTATGGCTGTTTGAAGTGACAGAAGGTTATTTTTTGGGATTTGGAAACAAACATTTCAACATGACTTTTGACAAGAAAACTGAATTTAAGAAATTTCACAACTTTTATTTTAGAATTATTAAGGAAAATTAACGACGATCAAAATGACTTTGGCAATGTCAATCAGATCAGTTTTGACAAAGTTATGGCTGTTGGAAGTCTCAGAAGGTAAATTTTTGCAATTTGGAAATTAACATGTCAACATGATTTTTGACAAGAAAACTGAATTTCCGAAGTTTTACAACTTTAATTTTCGAATTATTAAGGACAATTAACGACGATCAAAATGACTTGGGAAATGTAAATCGGATCAGCTTTGACAAAGTTATGGCTGTTTGAAGTCTCAGAAGGTAAATTTTTGCAATTTGGAAATTAACATGTCAACATGATTTTTGACAAGAAAACTGAATTTCCGAAATTTTTAAAACTTTAATTTTAGAATTATTAAGGACAATTAACGACGATCAAAATGACTTTGGAAATGTAAATCGGATCAGTTTTGACAAAGTTATGGCTGGTAAAAGTCTCAGAAGGTAATTTTTGGGAATTTAGCAATTTTTTCATCAATATGACTTTTGACAAGTAAACAGAATTTCTTAAGTTTTTCAACTTTGAATTCAGAATTATTAAGGACAATAAACAACGATCAAAATGATTTTGAAAATGTAAATCGGATCAGTTTTGACAAAGTTTTGGCTGTTTGAAGTCTCAGAAGATAATATTTTGGAATTTGGAAGCTAACATGTCAACATGACTTTTGACAAGAAAACCGAATTTCCGAAGTTTTTCATCTTTGATTACAGAATTATTAAGGACAATAAAAAACGATCAAAATGACTTTGGAAATGTAAATCGGTTCAGTTTTGACAAAGTTATGGCTGTTTGAAGTCTCAGAAGGTAATTTTTGGGAATTAAGCAATTTTTTCATCAATATGACTTTTGACAAGTAAACAGAATTTCTGAAGTTTTTCAACTTTGAATTCAGAATTATTAAGGACAATAAACAAAGATCAAAATGATTTTGAAAATGTAATTCGGATCAGTTTTGACAAAGTTATGGCTGTTTGAAGTCTCAGAAGGTAAATTTTTGGAATTTGGAAATTAACATGTCAACATGATTTTTGACAAGAAAACTGATTTTTCGAAGTTTTACAACTTTGATTACAGAATTATTAAGGACAATAAACGACGATCAAAGTGACTTGGGAAATGTAAATCGGATCAGCTTTGTCAAAGTTATGGCTGTTTGAAGTCTCAGAAGGTAAAATTATGGAATTTGGAAATTAACATGTCAACATGACTTTTGACAAGAAAACTGAATTTCCGAAGTTTCACAACTTTGATTACAGAATTATTAAGGACAATAAACAACGATCAAAATGACTTTGGAAATGTAATTCAGATCAGTTTTGACAAAGTTATGGCTGTTTGAAGTCTCAGAAGGTAAATTTTTGGAATTTGGAAATTAACATGTCAACATGATTTTTGACAAGAAAACTGATTTTCCGAAGTTTTACAACTTTGATTACAGAATTATTAAGGACAATAAACAACGATCAAAATGACTTTGGAAATGTAAATCGGATCAGTTTTGACAAAGTTTTGGCTGGTAAAAGTCTCAAAAGGTAATTTTTGGGAATTTAGCAATTTTTTCATCAATATGACTTTTGACAAGTAAACAGAATTTCTGAAGTTTTTCAACTTTGATTACAGAATTATTAAGGACAATAAACAACTATCAAAATGAATTTACAAATGTAAATGGGATCAGTTTCGACAAAGTTATGGCTGTTTGAAGTCTCAGAAGGTAAATTTTTGGAATTTGGAAATTAACATGTCAACATGATTTTTGACAAGAAAACTGATTTTTCGAAGTTTTACAACTTTGATTACAGAATTATTAAGGACAATAAACGACGATCAAAGTGACTGGGGAAATGTAAATCGGATCAGCTTTGTCAAAGTTATGGCTGTTTGAAGTCTCAGAAGGTAATTTTTGGGAATTTAGCAATTTTTTCATCAATATTACTTTTGACAAGTAAACAGAATTTCTAAAGTTTTTCAACTTTGAATTCAGAATTATTAAGGACAATAAACAACGATCAAAATGATTTTGAAAATGTAATTCGGATCAGTTTTGACAAAGTTATGGCTGTTTGAAGTCTCAGAAGGTAAATTTTTGGAATTTGGAAATTAACATGTCAACATGACTTTTGACAAGAAAACTGAATTTCTGAAGTTTCACAACTTTGATTACAGAATTATTAAGGACAATAAAAAACAATCAAAATGACTTTGGAAATGTAATTCAGATCAGTTTTGACAAAGTTATGGCTGTTTGAAGTGACAGAAGGTTATTTTTTGGGATTTGGAAACAAACATTTTAACATGACTATTGACAAGAAAACTGAATTTAAGAAGTTTCACAACTTTAATTTTAGAATTATTAAGGACAATTAACGACGATCAAAATGAATTTGGAAATGTAAATCGGATCAGTTTTGACAAAGTTATGGCTGTTTGAAGTCTCAGAAGGAATATTTTTGGAATTTGGAAATTAACATGTCAACATGATTTTTGACAATAATACTGAATTTCCGAAGTTTTTCAACTTTGATTACAGAACTATTAAGGACAATTAACGACGATCAAAATGACTTTGTAAATGTAAATCGGATCAGTTTTCACAAAGTTATGTCTGTTTAAAGTCTCAGATGGTAATTTTTGAGGATTTGGAAACAAACACGTCAACATGACTTTTGACAGGAAAACTGAGTTTCCGAAGTTTTTCAACTTTGATTACAGAATTATTAAGGACAATTAACGACGATCAAAATGACTTGGGAAATGTAAATCGGATCAGCTATGACAAAGTTATGGCTGTTTGAAGTCTAAGAAGGTTAATTTTTGGAATTTGGAAATTAACATGTCAACATGACTTTTGACAAGAAAACTGAATTTCCGAAGTTTTACAACTTTGATTACAGAATTATTAAGGACAATAAACAACGATCAAAATGACTTTGGAAATGTAATTCGGATCAGTTTTGACAAAGTTATGGCTGTTTGAAGTGACAGAAGGTTATTTTTTGGGATTTGGAAACAAACATTTCAACATGACTTTTGACAAGAAAACTGAATTTAAGAAGTTTCACAACTTTGATTTTAGAATTATTAAGGACAATTAACGACGATCAAAATGACTTTGGCAATGTAAATCAGATCAGTTTTGACAAAGTTATGGCTGTTTGAAGTCTCAGAAGGTAAATTTTTGGAATTTGGAAATTAACATGTCAACATGATTTTTGACAATAATACTGAATTTCCGAAGTTTTACAACTTTGATTACAGAATTATTAAGGACAATAAACAACGATCAAAATGACTTTGGAAATGTAATTCGGATCAGCTTTGACAAAGTTATGGCTGGTAAAATTCTCAGAAGGTAATTTTTGGGAATTTAGCAATTTTTTCATCAATATGACTTTTGACAAGTCAACAGAATTTCTGAAGTTTTTCAAGTTTGATTACAGAATTATTAAGGACAATAAACAACGATCAAAATGACTTTGGAAATGTAAATCAGATCAGTTTCGACAAAGTTATGGCTGTTTGAAGTCTCAGAAGGTTAATTTTTGGAATTTGGAAATTAACATGTCAATATGACTTTTGACAAGAAAAATAAATTTCCAAAGTTTTTCATCTTTGATTACAGAATTATTAAGGACAATTAACGACGATCAAAATGACTTTGGAAATGTAAATCGGATCAGTTTTGACAAAGTTATGGCTGTTTGAAGTCTCAGAAGGAATATTTTTGGAATTTGGAAATTAACATGTCAACATGATTTTTGACAATAATACTGAATTTCCGAAGTTTTTCAACTTTGATTACAGAACTATTAAGGACAATTAACGACGATCAAAATGACTTTGTAAATGTAAATCGGATCAGTTTTCACAAAGTTATGTCTGTTTAAAGTCTCAGATGGTAATTTTTGAGGATTTGGAAACAAACACGTCAACATGACTTTTGACAGGAAAACTGAGTTTCCGAAGTTTTTCAACTTTGATTACAGAATTATTAAGGACAATTAACGACGATCAAAATGACTTGGGAAATGTAAATCGGATCAGCTATGACAAAGTTATGGCTGTTTGAAGTCTAAGAAGGTTAATTTTTGGAATTTGGAAATTAGCATGTCAACATGACTTTTGACAAGAAAACTGAATTTCCGAAGTTTTACAACTTTGATTACAGAATTATTAAGGACAATAAACAACGATCAAAATGACTTTGGAAATGTAATTCGGATCAGTTTTGACAAAGTTATGGCTGTTTGAAGTGACAGAAGGTTATTTTTTGGGATTTGGAAACAAACATTTCAACATGACTTTTGACAAGAAAACTGAATTTAAGAAGTTTCACAACTTTGATTTTAGAATTATTAAGGACAATTAACGACGATCAAAATGACTTTGGCAATGTAAATCAGATCAGTTTTGACAAAGTTATGGCTGTTTGAAGTCTCAGAAGGTAAATTTTTGGAATTTGGAAATTAACATGTCAACATGATTTTTGACAATAATACTGAATTTCCGAAGTTTTACAACTTTGATTACAGAATTATTAAGGACAATAAACAACGATCAAAATGACTTTGGAAATGTAATTCGGATCAGCTTTGACAAAGTTATGGCTGGTAAAATTCTCAGAAGGTAATTTTTGGGAATTTAGCAATTTTTTCATCAATATGACTTTTGACAAGTCAACAGAATTTCTGAAGTTTTTCAAGTTTGATTACAGAATTATTAAGGACAATAAACAACGATCAAAATGACTTTGGAAATGTAAATCAGATCAGTTTCGACAAAGTTATGGCTGTTTGAAGTCTCAGAAGGTTAATTTTTGGAATTTGGAAATTAACATGTCAATATGACTTTTGACAAGAAAAATAAATTTCCAAAGTTTTTCATCTTTGATTACAGAATTATTAAGGACAATAAACAACGATCAAAATGACTTTGGAAATGTAAATCGGTTCAGTTTTGACAAAGTAATGGCTGTTTGAAGTCTCAGAAGGTAATTTTTGGGAACTAGACAACTATTTTGTCATTATGACTTTTGACAAGTTAACTGAATTTCCGAAGTTTTTTAACTTTGATTATAGAATTATTAAGGACAATAAACAACGATCAAAATGACTTTGGAAATGTAAATCAGATCAGTTTTGACAAAGGTATGGCTGTTTGAAGGCTCAGCAGCTAAATTTTTGGAATATTTTATGTACTTTGTCATTATGATTTTTGACAAGAAAACCAAATTTCCAAAGTTTTTCATCTTTGATTTTAGAATTATTAAGGACAATAAACAACGATCAAAATGATTTTGAAAATGTAAATCGGATCAGTTTAGACAATGTTTTGGCTGTTTGAAGTCTCAGAAGATAATTTTTTGGAATTTGGAAGCTAACATGTCAACATGACTTTTGACAAGAAAACCGAATTTCCGAAGTTTTTCATCTTTGATTACAGACTTATTAAGGACAATAAACAACGATCAAAATGACTTTGGAAATGTAAATCGGTTCAGTTTTGAAAAAGTTATGGCTGTTTGAAGTCTCAGAAGGTAATTTTTGGTAATTTGGCAATTTTTTTGTCAACATGACTTTTGATAAGTAAACCGAATTTTTGAAGTTTTTCAAGTTTGATTACAGAATTATTAATGACAATAAACAACGATCAAAATGACTTTGGAAATGTAAATCGGATCAGTTTTGACAAAGTTATGGCTGTTTGAAGTCTCAGAAGGTAATTTTTAGGGTTTTGAAAACAAACATGTCAACATGACTTTGGACAGGAAAACTGAGTTTCCGAAGTTTTTCAACTTTGATTACAGAATTATTAAGGACAATTAACGACGATCAAAATTACTTTGGAAATGTAAATCGGATCAGCTTTGAAAAAGTTATGGCTGTTTGAAGTCTCAGAAAGTAATTTTTGGGAATTAGGCAACGATTTTGTCTTAATGACTTTAAACAAAAAAACCAAATTTCCAAAGTTTTTCATCTTTGATTATAGAATTATTAAGGACAATAAACAACAATCAAAATGACTTTGGAAATGTAAATCGGATCAGTTTTGAAAAAGTTATGGCTGTTTGAAGTCTCAGAAGGTAATTTTTGGGAATTCGGCAATTTTTTTGTCAACATGACTTTTGATAAGTAAACCGAATTTCTGAAGTTTTTCAACTTTGATTACAGAATTATTAAGGACAATAAACAACGATCAAAATGACTTTGGAAATGTAATTCGGATCAGTTTTGACAAAATTATGGCTGTTTGAAGTGACAGAAGGTTATTTTTTGGGATTTGGAAACAAACATTTTAACATGACTATTGACAAGAAAACTGAATTTAAGAAGTTTCACAACTTTAATTTTAGAATTATTAAGGACAATTAACGACGATCAAAATGACTTTGGAAATGTAAATCGGATCAGTTTTGACAAAGTCATGGCTGTTTGAAGTCTCAGAAGGAATATTTTTGGAATTTGGAAATTAACATGTCAACATGATTTTTGACAATAATACTGAATTTCCGAAGTTTTTCAACTTTGATTACAGAACTATTAAGGACAATTAACGACGATCAAAATGACTTTGTAAATGTAAATCGGATCAGTTTTCACAAAGTTATGTCTGTTTAAAGTCTCAGATGGTAATTTTTGAGGATTTGGAAACAAACACGTCAACATGACTTTTGACAGGAAAACTGAGTTTCCGAAGTTTTTCAACTTTGATTACAGAATTATTAAGGACAATTAACGACGATCAAAATGACTTGGGAAATGTAAATCGGATCAGCTATGACAAAGTTATGGCTGTTTGAAGTCTAAGAAGGTTAATTTTTGGAATTTGGAAATTAACATGTCAACATGACTTTTGACAAGAAAACTGAATTTCCGAAGTTTTACAACTTTGATTACAGAATTATTAAGGACAATAAACAACGATCAAAATGACTTTGGAAATGTAACTCGGATCAGTTTTGACAAAGTTATGGCTGTTTGAAGTGACAGAAGGTTATTTTTTGGGATTTGGAAACAAACATTTCAACATGACTTTTGACAAGAAAACTGAATTTAAGAAGTTTCACAACTTTAATTTTAGAATTATTAAGGACAATTAACGACGATCAAAATGACTTTGGCAATGTAAATCAGATCAGTTTTGACAAAGTTATGGCTGTTTGAAGTCTCAGAAGGTAAATTTTTGGAATTTGGAAATTAACATGTCAACATGATTTTTGACAATAATACTGAATTTCCGAAGTTTTACAACTTTGATTACAGAATTATTAAGGACAATAAACAACGATCAAAATGACTTTGGAAATGTAATTCGGATCAGCTTTGACAAAGTTATGGCTGGTAAAATTCTCAGAAGGTAATTTTTGGGAATTTAGCAATTTTTTCATCAATATGACTTTTGACAAGTCAACAGAATTTCTGAAGTTTTTCAAGTTTGATTACAGAATTATTAAGGACAATAAACAACGATCAAAATGACTTTGGAAATGTAAATCAGATCAGTTTCGACAAAGTTATGGCTGTTTGAAGTCTCAGAAGGTTAATTTTTGGAATTTGGAAATTAACATGTCAATATGACTTTTGACAAGAAAAATAAATTTCCAAAGTTTTTCATCTTTGATTACAGAATTATTAAGGACAATAAACAACGATCAAAATGACTTTGGAAATGTAAATCGGTTCAGTTTTGACAAAGTAATGGCTGTTTGAAGTCTCAGAAGGTAATTTTTGGGAACTAGACAACTATTTTGTCATTATGACTTTTGACAAGTTAACTGAATTTCCGAAGTTTTTTAACTTTGATTATAGAATTATTAAGGACAATAAACAACGATCAAAATGACTTTGGAAATGTAAATCAGATCAGTTTTGACAAAGGTATGGCTGTTTGAAGGCTCAGCAGCTAAATTTTTGGAATATTTTATGTACTTTGTCATTATGATTTTTGACAAGAAAACCAAATTTCCAAAGTTTTTCATCTTTGATTTTAGAATTATTAAGGACAATAAACAACGATCAAAATGATTTTGAAAATGTAAATCGGATCAGTTTAGACAATGTTTTGGCTGTTTGAAGTCTCAGAAGATAATTTTTTGGAATTTGGAAGCTAACATGTCAACATAACTTTTGACAAGAAAACCAAATTTCCAAAGTTTTTCGTCTTTGATTATAGAATTATTAAGGACAATAAACAACAATCAAAATGACTTTGGAAATGTAAATCGGATCAGTTTTGAAAAAGTTATGGCTGTTTGAAGTCTCAGAAGGTAATTTTTGGGAATTAGGCAATTATTTTGTCATTATGACTTTTGACAAGTTAACTGAATTTCTGAAGTTTTTTAACTTTGTTATAAAATTATTAAGTACAATTAACAACGATCAAAATGACTTTGGAAATGTAAATCGGTTTAGTTTTGACAAAGTTATGGCTGATTGAAGTGTCAAAAGGTAATTTTTGGTAATTTGGCAATTTTTCGCCAACATGACTTTTGATAAGTAAACCGAATTTCTGAAGTTTTTCAACTTTGATTACAGAATTATTAAGGACAATTAACGACGATCAAAATGACTTTGGAAATGTAAATCGGATCAGCTTTGACAAAGTTATGGCTGTTTAAAGTCTCAGAAAGTAATTTTTGGGGATTTGGAAACAAACATTTCAACATGACTTTTGACAAGAAAACTGAATTTCCGAAGTTTCACAACTTTGAAATAAGAATTATTAAGGACAATTAACGACGATCAAAATGACTTTGGAAATGTAAATCGGATCAGCTTTGACAAAGTTATGGCTGTTTGAAGTCTCAGAAGGTAAATTTTTGCAATTTGGAAATTAACATGTCAACATGATTTTTGACAAGAAAACTGAATTTCCGAAGTTTTACAACTTTGATTAAAGAATTATTAAGGACAATAAACAACGATCAAAATGACTTTGGAAATGTTAATCGGATCAGCTTTGACAAAGTTATGGCTGTTTGAAGTCTCAGAAGGTAAATTTTTGGAATTTGGAAATTAACATGTCAATATGACTTTTGACAAGAAAACCAAATTTCCGAAGTTTTTCATCTTTGATTACAGAATTATTAAGGACAATAAACAAATTTCCAAAGTTTTTCATCTTTGATTATAGAATTATTAAGGACAATAAACAAAGATCAAAATGATTTTGAAAATGTAAATCGGATCAGTTTGACAAAGTTTTGGCTGTTTGAAGTCTCAGAAGGTAATTTTTTGGAATTTGAAAGCTAACATGTCAACATGACTTTTGACAAGAAAACCGAATTTCCGAAGTTTTTCATCTTTGATTACAGAGTTATTAAGGACAATAAACAACGATCAAAATGACTTTGGAAATGAAAATCGGTTCAGTTTTGACAAAGTTATGGCTGTTTGAAGTCTCAGAAGGTCATTTTTTGGTAATTTGGCAATTTTTTTGTCAACATGACTTTCGATAAGTAAACCGAATTTCTGAAGTTTTTCAGCTTTGATTACAGAATTATTAATGACAATAAACAACGATCAAAAAGACTTTGGAAATGTAAATCGGATCAGTTTTGAAAAAGTTATGGCTGTTTGAAGTCTCAGAAGGTAATTTTTGGGGATTTGAAAACAAACATGTCAACATGACTTTGGACAGGAAAACTGAGTTTCCGAAGTTTTTCAACTTTGATTACAGAATTATTAAGGACAATTAACGACGATCAAAATTACTTAGGAAATGTAAATCAGATCAGTTTTGACAAAGGTATGGCTGTTTAAAGTCTCAGAAGGTAATTTTTGGGGATTTGGAAACAAACATGTCAACAGGACTTTTGACAGGAAAACTGAGCTTCCGTAGTTTTTCAACTTTGATTACAGAATTATTAAGGACAATTAACGACGATCAAAATGACTATGGAAATGTAAATCAGATCAGTTTTGACAAAGGTATGGCTGTTTGAAGTCTCAGAAGGTAATTTTTTGGAATATTTCAATTACTTTGTCATTATGACTTTTGACAAGAAAACCAAATTTCCAAAGTTTTTCATCTTTGATTATAGAATTATTAAGGACAAAAAACAACGATCAAAATGATTTTGAAAATGTAAATCGGATCAGCTTTGACAAAGTTTTGGCTGTTTGAAGTCTCAGAAGGTAAATTTTTGGAATTTGGAAATTAACATGTCAATATGACTTTTGACAAGAAAACCAAATTTCCGAAGTTATCATCTTTGATTACAGAATTATTAAGGACAATAAACAACGATCAAAATGACTTTGGAAATGTAAATCAGATCAGTTTTTACAAAGGTATGGCTGTTTGAAATCTCAGAAGGTAATTTTTTGGAATATGTCAACTACTTTGTCATTATGACTTTTGACAAGAAAACCAAATTTCCAAAGTTTTTCATTTTTGATTTTAGAATTATTAAGGACAATAAACATCGATCAAAATGATTTTGAAAATGTAAATCGGATCAGCTTTGACAAAGTTTTGGCTGTTTCAAGTCTCAGAAGGTAATTTTTGGGAATTTGAAAGCTTACATGTCAATATGACTTTTGACAAGAAAACCAAATTTCCGAAAATTTTCATCTTTGATTAGAGAATTATTAAGGACAATAAACAACGATCAAAATGACTTTGGAAATGTAAATCGGTTCAGTTTTGACAAAGTTATGGCTGTTTGAAGTCTCAGAAGGTTATTTTTGGGAATAAGGCAACTATTTTGTCATTATGAATTTTTACAAGTAAACTGAATTTCTGAAGTTTTTCAACTTTGATTATAGAATTATTAAGGACAATAAACAACGATCAAAATGACTTTGGAAAGGTAAATCAGATCAGTTATGACAAAGGTATGGCTGTTTGAAGTCTCAGAAGGTAATTTTTGGAATTAGTCAACAACTTTGTCACAATGACTTTTGACAAGAAAACCAAATTTCCAAAGTTTTTCATCTTTGATTATTGAATTAATAAGGACAATAAACAACGATCAAAATGATTTTGAAAATGTACATCGGATCAGTTTTGACAAAGTTTTGGCTGTTTGAAGTCTCAGAAGATAATTTTTTGGAAGTTGCAAGCTAACATGTCAACATGAATTTTGACAAGAAAACCGAATTTCCGAAGTTTTTCATCTTTGATTACAGAATTATTAAGGACAATAAACAACGATCAAAATGACTTTGGAAATGTAAATCGGTTCAGTTTTGACAAAGTTATGGCTGTTTGAAGTCTTAAAAGGTAATTTTTGGTAATTTGGCAATTTTTTTGCCAACATGACTTTTGATAAGTAAACCGAATTTCTGAAGTTGTTCAACTTTGATTTCAGAATTATTAAGGACAATAAACAACGATCAAAATGACTTTGGAAATGTAAATCGGATCAGTTTTGACAAAGTTATGGCTGTTTGAAGTCTCAGAAGGTAATTTATGGGATTTGAAAACAAACATGTCAACATGACTTTGGACAGGAAAACTGAGTTTCCGAAGTTTTTCAACTTTGATTACAGAATTATTAAGGACAATTAACGATGATCAAAATTACTTAGGAAATGTAAATCAGATCAGTTTTGACAAAGGTATGGCTGTTTAAAGTCTCAGAAGGTAATTTTTGGGGATTTGGAAACAAACATGTCAACAGGACTTTGACAGGAAAACTGAGCTTCCGTTGTTTTTCAACTTTGATTACAGAATTATTAAGGACAATTAACGACGATCAAAATGACTATGGAAATGTAAATCAGATCAGTTTTGACAAAGGTATGGCTGTTTGAAGTCTCAGAAGGTAATTTTTTGGAATATTTCAATTACTTTGTCATTATGACTTTTGACAAGAAAACCAAATTTCCAAAGTTTTTCATCTTTGATTATAGAATTATTAAGGACAAAAAACAACGATCAAAATGATTTTGAAAATGTAAATCGAATCAGCTTTGACAAAGTTTTGGCTGTTTGAAGTCTCAGAAGGTATATTTTTGGAATTTGGAAATTAACATGTCAATATGACTTTTGACAAGAAAACCAAATTTCCGAAGTTTTTCATCTTTGATTACAGAATTATTAAGGACAATAAACAACGATCAAAATGACTTTGGAAATGTAAATCAGATCAGTTTTTACAAAGGTATGGCTGTTTGAAATCTCAGAAGGTAATTTTTTGGAATATGTCAACTACTTTGTCGTTATGACTTTTGACAAGAAAACCAAATTTCCAAAGTTTTTCATTTTTGATTTTAGAATTATTAAGGACAAAAAACATCGATCAAAATGATTTTGAAAATGTAAATCGGATCAGCTTTGACAAAGTTTTGGCTGTTTAAAGTCTCAGAAGGTAATTTTTGGGAATTTGAAAGCTTACATGTCAATATGACTTTTGACAAGAAAACCAAATTTCCGAAAATTTTCATCTTTGATTAGAGAATTATTAAGGACAATAAACAACGATCAAAATGACTTTGGAAATGTAAATCGGTTCAGTTTTGACAAAGTTATGGCTGTTTGAAGTCGCAGAAGGTTATTTTTGGGAATTAGGCAACTATTTTGTCATTATGAATTTTTACAAGTAAACTGAATTTCTGAAGTTTTTCAACTTTGATTATAGAATTATTAAGGACAATAAACAACGATTAAAATGACTTTGGAAATGTAAATCAGATCAGTTATGACAAAGGTATGGCTGTTTGAAGTCTCAGAAGGCAATTTTTGGAATATGTCAACAACTTTGTCACAATGACTTTTGACAAGAAAACCAAATTTCCAAAGTTTTTCATCTTTGATTATTGAATTAATAAGGACAATAAACAACGATCAAAATGATTTTGAAAATGTACATCGGATCAGTTTTGACAAAGTTTTGGCTGTTTGAAGTCTCAGAAGATAATTTTTTGGAAGTTGTAAGCTAACATGTCAACATGAATTTTGACAAGAAAACCGAATTTCCGAAGTTTTTCATCTTTGATTACAGAATTATTAAGGACAATAAACAACGATCAAAATGACTTTGGAAATGTAAATCGGTTCAGTTTTGACAAAGTTATGGCTGTTTGAAGTCTCAAAAGGTAATTTTTGGTAATTTGGCAATTTTTTTGCCAACATGACTTTTGATAAGTAAACCGAATTTCTGAAGTTGTTCAACTTTGATTTCAGAATTATTAAGGACAATAAACAACGTTCAAAATGACTTTGGAAATGTAAATCGGATCAGCTTTGACAAAGTTATGGCTGTTTGAAGTCTCAGAAGGTAATTTATGGGATTTGAAAACAAACATGTCAACATGACTTTTGACAGGAAAACTGAGTTTCCGAAGTTTTTCAACTTTGATTACAGAATTATTAAGGACAATTAACGACGATCAAAATTACTTTGGAATTGTAAATCAGATCAGCTTTGAAAAAGTTATGGCTGTTTGAAGTCTCAGAAGGTAATTTTTTGGAATATGTCATCTTCTTTGTCATTATGACTTTTGACAAGAAAACCAAATTTCCAAAGTTTTTCATCTTTGATTATAGAATTATTAAGGACAATAAACATCGATCAAAATGATTTTGAAAATGTAAATCGGATCAGCTTTGACAAAGTTTTGGCTGATTGAAGTCTCAGAAGGTAAATTTTTGGAATTTGGAAATTAACATGTCAATATGACTTTTGACAAGAAAACCAAATTTCCGAAGTTTTTCATCTTTGATTACAGAATTATTAAGGACAATTAACGACGATCAAAATGACTATGGAAATGTAAATCAGATCAGTTTTGACAAAGGTATGGCTGTTTGAAGTCTCAGAAGGTAATTTTTTGGAATATTTCAATTACTTTGTCATTATGACTATTGACAAGAAAACCAAATTTCCAAAGTTTTTCATCTTTGATTATAGAATTATTAAGGACAAAAAACAACGATCAAAATGATTTTGAAAATGTAAATCGGATCAGCTTTGACAAAGTTTTGGCTGTTTGAAGTCTCAGAAGGTAAATTTTTGGAATTTGGAAATTAACATGTCAATATGACTTTTGACAAGAAAACCAAATTTCCGAAAATTTTCATCTTTGATTAGAGAATTATTAAGGACAATAAACAACGATCAAAATGACTTTGGAAATGTAAATCGGTTCAGTTTTGACAAAGTTATGGCTGTTTGAAGTCGCAGAAGGTTATTTTTGGGAATTAGGCAACTATTTTGTCATTATGAATTTTTACAAGTAAACTGAATTTCTGAAGTTTTTCAACTTTGATTATAGAATTATTAAGGACAATAAACAACGATCAAAATGACTTTGGAAATGTAAATCAGATCAGTTTTGACAAAGGTATGGCTGTTTGAAGTCTCAGAAGGTAATTTTTGGAATATGTCAACAACTTTGTCACAATGACTTTTGACAAGAAAACCAACTTTCCAAAGTTTTTCAACTTTGATTATTGAATTAATAAGGACAATAAACAACGATCAAAATGATTTTGAAAATGTACATCGGATCAGTTTTGACAAAGTTTTGGCTGTTTGAAGTCTCAGAAGATAATTTTTTGGAAGTTGCAAGCTAACATGTCAACATGAATTTTGACAAGAAAACCGAATTTCCGAAGTTTTTCATCTTTGATTACAGAATTATTAAGGACAATAAACAACGATCAAAATGACTTTGGAAATGTAAATCGGTTCAGTTTTGACAAAGTTATGGCGGTTTGAAGTCTCAAAAGGTAATTTTTGGTAATTTGGCAATTTTTTTGCCAACATGACTTTTGATAAGTAAACCGAATTTCTGAAGTTGTTCAACTTTGATTTCAGAATTATTAAGGACAATAAACAACGATCAAAATGACTTTGGAAATGTAAATCGGATCAGTTTTGACAAAGTTATGGCTGTTTGAAGTCTCAGAAGGTAATTTATGGGATTTGAAAACAAACTTGTCAACATGACTTTTGACAGGAAAACTGAGTTTCCGAAGTTTTTCAACTTTGATTACAGAATTATTAAGGACAATTAACGACGATCAAAATTACTTTGGAATTGTCAATCAGATCAGCTTTGAAAAAGTTATGGCTGTTTGAAGTCTCAGAAGGTAATTTTTTGGAATATGTCATCTTCTTTGTCATTATGACTTTTGACAAGAAAACCAAATTTCCAAAGTTTTTCATCTTTGATTATAGAATTATTAAGGACAATAAACATCGATCAAAATGATTTTGAAAATGTAAATCGGATCAGCTTTGACAAAGTTTTAGCTGTTTAAAGTCTCAGGAGGTAATTTTTGGGAATTTGAAAGCTAACATGTCAACATGACTTTTGACAAGAAAACTGAATTTCCGAAGTTTTACAACTTTGATTACAGAATTATTTAGGACAATAAACAACGATCAAAATGACTTTGGAAATGTAAATCGGATCAGTTTTGACAAAGTTATGGCTGTTTAAAGTCTCAGAAGGTAATTTTTGGGGATTTGGAAACAAACATGTCAACAGGACTTTTGACAGGAAAACTGAGCTTCCGTAGTTTTGCAACTTTGATTACAGAATTATTAAGGACAATTAACGACGATCAAAATGACTATGGAAATGTAAATCGGATCAGTTTTGACAAAGTTATGGCTGTTTGAAGTCTCAGAAGGTAAATTTTTGGAATTTGGAAACTAACATGACTTTTGACAAGAAAATCAAATTTCCGAAGTTTTTCATCTTTGATTACAGAATTATTATGGACAATAAACATCGATCAAAATGATTTTGAAAATGTAAATCGGATCAGCTTTGACAAAGGTATGGCTGTTTGAAGTCTCAGAAGGTAATTTTTTGGAATATGTCAACTACTTTGTCAACATGACTTTTGACAAGAAAACCAAATTTCCAAAGTTTTTCATCTTTGATTACAGAATTATTAAGGACAATAAACATCGATCAAAATGATTTTGAAAATGTAAATCGGATCAGCTTTGACAAAGTTTTAGCTGTTTAAAGTCTCAGGAGGTAATTTTTGGGAATTTGAAAGCTAACATGTCAACATGACTTTTGACAAGAAAACTGAATTTCCGAAGTTTTACAACTTTGATTACAGAATTATTTAGGACAATAAACAACGATCAAAATGACTTTGGAAATGTAAATCGGATCAGTTTTGACAAAGTTATGGCTGTTTAAAGTCTCAGAAGGTAATTTTTGGGGATTTGGAAACAAACATGTCAACAGGACTTTTGACAGGAAAACTGAGCTTCCGTAGTTTTGCAACTTTGATTACAGAATTATTAAGGACAATTAACGACGATCAAAATGACTATGGAAATGTAAATCGGATCAGTTTTGACAAAGTTATGGCTGTTTGAAGTCTCAGAAGGTAAATTTTTGGAATTTGGAAACTAACATGACTTTTGACAAGAAAATCAAATTTCCGAAGTTTTTCATCTTTGATTACAGAATTATTAAGGACAATAAACAACGATCAAAATGACTTTGGAAATGTAAATCGGATCAGTTTTGACAAAGTTATGGCTGTTTGAAATCTCAGAAGGTAATTTATGGGATTTGAAAACAAACTTGTCAACATGACTTTTGACAGGAAAACTGAGTTTCCGAAGTTTTTCAACTTTGATTACAGAATTATTAAGGACAATTAACGACGATCAAAATTACTTTGGAATTGTAAATCAGATCAGCTTTGAAAAAGTTATGGCTGTTTGAAGTCTCAGAAGGTAATTTTTTGGAATATGTCATCTTCTTTGTCATTATGACTTTTGACAAGAAAACCAAATTTCCAAAGTTTTTCATCTTTGATTATAGAATTATTAAGGACAATAAACATCGATCAAAATGATTTTGAAAATGTAAATCGGATCAGCTTTGACAAAGTTTTGGCTGATTGAAGTCTCAGAAGGTAAATTTTTGGAATTTGGAAATTAACATGTCAATATGACTTTTGACAAGAAAACCAAATTTCCGAAGTTTTTCATCTTTGATTACAGAATTATTATGGACACTAAACAACGATCAAAATGACTTTGGAAATGTAAATCAGATCAGTTTTGACAAAGGTATGGCTGTTTGAAGTCTCAGAAGGTAATTTTTTGGAATATGTCAACTACTTTGTCAACATGACTTTTGACAAGAAAACCAAATTTCCAAAGTTTTTCATCTTTGATTACAGAATTATTAAGGACAATAAACATCGATCAAAATGATTTTGAAAATGTAAATCGGATCAGCTTTGACAAAGTTTTAGCTGTTTAAAGTCTCAGGAGGTAATTTTTGGGAATTTGAAAGCTAACATGTCAACATGACTTTTGACAAGAAAACTGAATTTCCGAAGTTTTACAACTTTGATTACAGAATTATTTAGGACAATAAACAACGATCAAAATGACTTTGGAAATGTAAATCGGATCAGTTTTGACAAAGTTATGGCTGTTTAAAGTCTCAGAAGGTAATTTTTGGGGATTTGGAAACAAACATGTCAACAGGACTTTTGACAGGAAAACTGAGCTTCCGTAGTTTTGCAACTTTGATTACAGAATTATTAAGGACAATTAACGACGATCAAAATGACTATGGAAATGTAAATCGGATCAGTTTTGACAAAGTTATGGCTGTTTGAAGTCTCACAAGGTAAATTTTTGGAATTTGGAAACTAACATGACTTTTGACAAGAAAATCAAATTTCCGAAGTTTTTCATCTTTGATTACAGAATTATTAAGGACAATAAACAACGATCAAAATGACTTTGGAAATGTAAATCGGATCAGTTTTGACAAAGTTATGGCTGTTTGAAGTCTCAGAAGGTAATTTATGGGATTTGAAAACAAACTTGTCAACATGACTTTTGACAGGAAAACTGAGTTTCCGAAGTTTTTCAACTTTGATTACAGAATTATTAAGGACAATTAACGACGATCAAAATTACTTTGGAATTGTAAATCAGATCAGCTTTGAAAAAGTTATGGCTGTTTGAAGTCTCAGAAGGTAATTTTTTGGAATATGTCATCTTCTTTGTCATTATGACTTTTGACAAGAAAACCAAATTTCCAAAGTTTTTCATCTTTGATTATAGAATTATTAAGGACAATAAACATCGATCAAAATGATTTTGAAAATGTAAATCGGATCAGCTTTGACAAAGTTTTGGCTGATTGAAGTCTCAGAAGGTAAATTTTTGGAATTTGGAAATTAACATGTCAATATGACTTTTGACAAGAAAACCAAATTTCCGAAGTTTTTCATCTTTGATTACAGAATTATTATGGACACTAAACAACGATCAAAATGACTTTGGAAATGTAAATCAGATCAGTTTTGACAAAGGTATGGCTGTTTGAAGTCTCAGAAGGTAATTTTTTGGAATATGTCAACTACTTTGTCAACATGACTTTTGACAAGAAAACCAAATTTCCAAAGTTTTTCATCTTTGATTACAGAATTATTAAGGACAATAAACATCGATCAAAATGATTTTGAAAATGTAAATCGGATCAGCTTTGACAAAGTTTTAGCTGTTTAAAGTCTCAGGAGGTAATTTTTGGGAATTTGAAAGCTAATTATTAAGGACAATAAACAACGATCAAAATGACTTTGGAAATGTAAATCGGATCAGTTTTGACAAAGTTATGGCTGTTTAAAGTCTCAGAAGGTAATTTTTGGGGATTTGGAAACAAACATGTCAACATGACTTTTGACAGGAAAACTGAGTTTCCGAAGTTTTTCAACTTTGATTACAGAATTATTAAGGACAATTAACGACGATCAAAATGACTTTGGAAATGTAAATCGGATCAGCTTTGACAAAGTTATGGCTGTTTGAAGTCTCAGAAGGTACATTTTTGGAATTTGGAAATTAACATGTCAATATGATTTTTGACAAGAAAACCAAATTTCCGAAGTTTTTCATCTTTGATTACAGAATTATTAAGGACAATAAACAACGATCAAAATGACTTTGGAAATGTAAATCGGTTCAGTTTTGACAAAGTTATGGCTGTTTGAAGTCTCAGAAGGTTATTTTTGGGAATAAGGCAACTATTTTGTCATATTGAATTTTTACAAGTAAACTGAATTTCTGAAGTTTTTTAACTTTGATTATAGAATTATTAAGGACAATAAACAACGATCAAAATGACTTTGGAAATGTAAATCAGATCAGTTTTGACAAAGGTATGGCTGTTTGAAGTCTCAGAAGGTAATTTTTGGAATATGTCAACAACTTTGTCATAATGACTTTTGACAAGAAATCCAAATTTCCAAAGTTTTTCATCTTTGATTATAGAATTATTAAGGACAATAAACAACGATCAAAATGATTTTGAAAATGTACATCGGATCAGTTTTGACAAAGTTTTGGCTGTTTGAAGTCTCAGAAGATAATTTTTTGGAAGTTGCAAGCTAACATGTCAACATGACTTTTGACAAGAAAACCGAATTTCCGAAGTTTTTCATCTTTGATAACAGAATTATTAAGGACAATAAACAACGATCAAAATGACTTTGGAAATGTAAATCGGATCAGCTTTGACAAAGTTATGGCTGTTTGAAGTCTCAGGAGGTAAATTTTTGGAATTTGGAAACTTACATGTCAACATGACTTTTGACAAGAAAACTGAATTTCCCAAGTTTTACAATTTTGATTACAGAATTATTAAGGACAATAAACAACGATCAAAATGACTTTGGAAATGTAAATCGGATCAGTTTTGACAAAGTTATGGCTGTTTGAAGTCTCAGAAGGTAATTTTTGGGGATTTGGAAACAAACATGTCAACAGGACTTTTGACAAGAAAACTGAGCTTCCGTAGTTTTTCAACTTTGATTACAGAATTATTAAGAACAATAAACAACGATCAAAATGACTTTGGAAATGTAAATCAGATCAGTTTTGACAAAGGTATGGCTGTTTGAAGTCTCAGGAGCTAAGTTTTTGGAATATTTTAGCTACTTTGTCATTATGATTTTTGACAAGAGAACCAAATTTCCAAAGTTTTTATCTTTGATTATAGAATTAATAAGGACAATAAACAACGATCAAAATGATTTTGAAAATGTAAATCGGATCAGTTTTGACAAAGTTTTGGCTGTTTGAAGTCTCAGAAGATAATTTTTTGGAATTTGGAAGCTAACATGTCAACATGACTTTTGACAAGAAAACCGAATTTCCGAAGTTTTTCATCTTTGATTACAGAATTATTAAGGACAATAAACAACGATCAAAATTACTTTGGAAATGTAAATCGGTTCAGTTTTGAAAAAGTTATGGCTGTTTGAAGTCTCAGAAGGTAATTTTTGGTAATTTGGCAATTTTTTTGTCAACATGACTTTTGATAAGTAAACCGAATTTCCAAAGTTTTTCATCTTTGATTATAGAATTATTAAGGACAATAAACAAAGATCAAAATGACTTTGGAAATGTAAATCGGATCAGTTTTGAAAAAGTTATGGCTGTTTGAAGTCTCAGAAGGTAATTTTTGGGAATTAGGCAATTATTTTGTCATAATGACTTTTGACAAGTTAACTGAATTTCTGAAGTTTTTTTACTTTGATTATAAAATTATTAAGTACAATTAACAAAGATCAAAATGACTTTGAAAATGTAAATCGGATCGGTTTTGACAAAGTTTTGGCTGTTTGAAGTCTCAGAAGATAATTTTTTGGAATTTGAAAGATAACATGTCAACATGACTTTTGACAAGAAAACCGAATTTCCGAAGTTTTTCATCTTTGATTACAGAATTATTAAGGACAATAAACAACGATCAAAATGACTTTGGAAATGTAAATCGGATCAGTTTTGAAAAAGTTATGGCTGTTTGAAGTCTCAGAAGGTAATTTTTGGGAATTAGGCAATTATTTTGTCATTATGACTTTTGACAAGTTAACTGAATTTCTGAAGTTTTTTAACTTTGATTATAAAATTATTAAGTACAATTAACAACGATCAAAATGACTTTGGAAATGTTAATCGGTTTAGTTTTGACAAAGTTATGGCTGATTGAAGTGTCAAAAGGTAATTTTTGGTAATTTGGCAATTTTTTCGCCAACATGACTTTTGATAAGTAAACCGAATTTCTGAAGTTTTTCATCTTTAATTACAGAATTATTAAGGACAATAAACAACGATCAAAATGACTTTGGAAATGTAAATCGGATCAGTTTTGACAAAGTTATGGATGTTTAAAGTCTCAGAAGGAAAATTTTTGGGGATTTAGAAACAAACATGTCAACATGACTTTTGACAGGAAAACTGAGTTTCCGATTTTTCAACTTTGATTACAGAATTATTAAGGACAATTAACGACGATCAAAATGACTTTGGAAATGTAAATCGGATCAGCTTTGACAAAGTTATGGCTGTTTAAAGTCTCAGAAGGTAATTTTTGGGGATTTGGAAACAAACATTTCAACATGACTTTTCACAAGAAAACTGAATTTCCGAAGTTTTACAACTTTGATTACAGAATTATTAAGGACAATAAACAACGATCAAAATGACTTTGGAAATGTAAATCGGATCAGTTTTGACAAAGTAATGGCTGTTTAAAGTCTCAGAAGGAAAATTTTTGGGAATTTAGCAATTTTTTCATCAATATGACTTTTGACAAGTAAACAGAATTTCTGAAGTTTTTCAAGTTTGATTACAGAATTATTAAGGACAATTAACGACGATCAAAATTACTTTGGAAATGTAAATCGGATCAGTTTCGACAAATTTATGGCTGTTTGAAGTCTCAGAAGGTAATTTTTGGGAATTCGGAAATTTTTTTGTCGATATAACTTTTAACAAGTAAACCGAATTTCTGAAGTTTTTCAACTTTGATAACAGAGTTATTAAGGACAATAAACAACGATCAAAATGACTTTGGAAATGTTAATCAGATCAGTTTTGACAAAGGTATGGCTGTTTGAAGTCTCAGAAGGTAATTTTTTGGAATATGTCAATTACTTTGTTTATAGGACTTTTGACAGGAAAACTGAGCTTCCGTAGTTTTTCAACTTTGATAACAGAATTATTAGGGACAATTAACGACGATCAAAATGACTATGGAAATGTAAATCGGATCAGTTTTGACAAAGTTATGGCTGTTTGAAGTCTCAGAAGGTAAATTTTTGGAATTTGGAAACTAACATGACTTTTGACAAGAAAACCAAATTCCCGAAGCTTTTTATCTTTGATTACAGAATTATTAAGGACAATAAACAATGATCAAAATGACTTTGGAAATGTAAATCGGATCAGTTTTGACAAAGTTATGGCTGTTTAAAGTCTCAGAAGGTAATTTTTGGGGATTTGGAAACAAACATGTCAACATGACTTTTGACAGAAAAACTGAGTTTCTGAAGTTTTTCAACTTTGATTACAGAATTTTTAAGGACAATTAACGATGATCAAAATGACTTTGGAAATGTAAATCAGATCAGCTTTGACAAAGTTATGGCTGTTTGAAGTCTCAGAAGGTAAATTTTTGGAATTTGGAAATTAACATGTCAATATGACTTTTGACAATAAACAAATTTCCAAAGTTTTTCATCTTTGATTATAGAATTATTAAGGACAATAAACAAAGATCAAAATGATTTTGAAAATGTAAATCGGATCAGTTTTGACAAAGTTTTGGCTGTTTGAAGTCTCAGAAGGTAATTTTTTGGAATTTGAAAGCTAACATGTCAACATGACTTTTGACAAGAAAACCGAATTTCCGAAGTTTTTCATCTTTGATTACAGAATTATTAAGGACAATAAACAAAGATCAAAATGATTTTGAAAATGTAAATCGGATCAGTTTTGACAAAGTTATGGCTGTTTAAAGTCTCAGAAGGTAATTTTTGGGGATTTGGAAACAAACATGTCAACATGACTTTTGACAGAAAAACTGAGTTTCTGAAGTTTTTCATCTTTGATTACAGAATTATTAAGGACAATAAACAACGATCAAAAAGACTTAGGAAATGTAAATCGGATAAGTATTGACAAAGTTATGGCTGTTTGAAGTCTCAGAAGGCAATTTTTGGGGATTTGAAAACAAACATGTCAACATGACTTTGGACAGGAAAACTGAGTTTCCGAAGTTTTTCAACTTTGATTACAGAATTATTAAGGACAATTAACGATGATCAAAATTACTTAGGAAATGTAAATCAGATCAGTTTTGACAAAGGTATGGCTGTTTAAAGTCTCAGAAGGTAATTTTTGGGGATTTGGAAACAAACATGTCAACAGGAGTTTTGACAGGAAAACTGAGCTTCCGTAGTTTTTCAACTTTGATTAAAGAATTATTAAGGACAATTAACGACGATCAAAATGACTATGGAAATGTAAATCAGATCAGTTTTGACAAAGGTATGGCTGTTTGAAGTCTCAGAAGGTCATTTTTTGGAATATTTCAACTACTTTGTCATTATGACTTTTGACAAGAAAACCAAATTTCCAAAGTTTTTCATCTTTGATTATAGAATTATTAAGGACAATAAACAACGATCAAAATGACTTTGGAAATGTAAATCAGATCAGTTTTTACAAAGGTATGGCTGTTTGAAATCTCAGAAGGTAATTTTTTGGAATATGTCAACTACTTTGTCATTATGACTTTTGACAAGAAAACCAAATTTCCAAAGTTTTTCATCTTTGATTTTAGAATTATTAAGGACAATAAACATCGATCAAAATGATTTTGAAAATGTAAATCGGATCAGCTTTGACAAAGTTTTGGCTGTTTGAAGTCTCAGAAGTTAATTTTTGAGAATTTGAAAGCTAACATGTCAATATGACTTTTGACAAGAAAACCAAATTTCCGAAAATTTTCATCTTTGATTAGAGAATTATTAAGGACAATAAACAACGATCAAAATGACTTTGGAAATGTAAATCGGTTCAGTTTTGACAATGTTATGGCTGTTTGAAGTCTCAGAAGGTTATTTTTGGGAATTAGGCAACTATTTTGTCATTATGAATTTTTACAAGTAAACTGAATTTCTGAAGTTTTTCAACTTTGATTATAGAGTTATTAAGGACAATAAACAACGATCAAAATGACCTTGGAAATGTAAATCAGATCAGTTTTGACAAAGGTATGGCTGTTTGAAGTCTCAGAAGGTAATTTTTGGAATATGTCAACAACTTTGTCATAATGACTTTTGACAAGAAAAGCAAATTTGCAAAGTTTTTCATCTTTAATTTTTGAATTAATAAGGACAATAAACAACGATCAAAATGATTTTGAAAATGTACATCGGATCAGTTTTGACAAAGTTTTGGCTGTTTGAAGTCTCAGAAGATAATTTTTTGGAAGTTGCAAGCTAACATGTCAAAATGACTTTTGACAAGAAAACCGAATTTCCGAAGTTTTTCATCTTTGATTACAGAATTATTAAGGACAATAAACAACGATCAAAATGACTTTGGAAATGTAAATCGGTTCAGTTTTGACAAAGTTATGGCTGTTTGAAGTCTCAAAAGGTAATTTTTGGTAATTTGGCAATTTTTTTGCCAACATGACTTTTGAAAAGTAAACCGAATTTCTGAAGTTTTTCAACTTTGATTACAGAATTATTAAGGACAATAAACAACGATCAAAATGATTTTGAAAATGTACATCGGATCAGTTTTGACAAAGTTTTGGCTGTTTGAAGTCTCAGAAGATAATTTTTTGGAAGTTGCAAGCTAACATGTCAACATGACTTTTGACAAGAAAACCGAATTTCCGAAGTTTTTCATCTTTGATTACAGAATTATTAAGGACAATAAACAACGATCAAAATGACTTTGGAAATGTAAATCGGATCAGTTTTGACAAAGTTATGGCTGTTTGAAGTCTCAGAAGGTAATTTATGGGATTTGAAAACAAACATGTCAACATGACTTTTGACAGGAAAACTGAGTTTCCGAAGTTTTTCAACTTTGATTACAGAATTATTAAGGACAATAAACAAAGATCAAAATGATTTTGAAAATGTAAATCGGATCAGTTTTGACAAAGTTTTGGCTGTTTGAAGTCTCAGAAGGTAATTTTTTGGAATTTGAAAGCTAACATGTCAACATGACTTTTGACAAGAAAACCGAATTTCCGAAGTTTTTCATCTTTGATTACAGAATTATTAAGGACAATAAACAAAGATCAAAATGATTTTGAAAATGTAAATCGGATCAGTTTTGACAAAGTTATGGCTGTTTAAAGTCTCAGAAGGTAATTTTTGGGGATTTGGAAACAAACATGTCAACATGACTTTTGACAGAAAAACTGAGTTTCTGAAGTTTTTCATCTTTGATTACAGAATTATTAAGGACAATAAACAACGATCAAAAAGACTTAGGAAATGTAAATCGGATAAGTATTGACAAAGTTATGGCTGTTTGAAGTCTCAGAAGGCAATTTTTGGGGATTTGAAAACAAACATGTCAACATGACTTTGGACAGGAAAACTGAGTTTCCGAAGTTTTTCAACTTTGATTACAGAATTATTAAGGACAATTAACGATGATCAAAATTACTTAGGAAATGTAAATCAGATCAGTTTTGACAAAGGTATGGCTGTTTAAAGTCTCAGAAGGTAATTTTTGGGGATTTGGAAACAAACATGTCAACAGGACTTTTGACAGGAAAACTGAGCTTCCGTAGTTTTTCAACTTTGATTAAAGAATTATTAAGGACAATTAACGACGATCAAAATGACTATGGAAATGTAAATCAGATCAGTTTTGACAAAGGTATGGCTGTTTGAAGTCTCAGAAGGTCATTTTTTGGAATATTTCAACTACTTTGTCATTATGACTTTTGACAAGAAAACCAAATTTCCAAAGTTTTTCATCTTTGATTATAGAATTATTAAGGACAATAAACAACGATCAAAATGATTTTGAAAATGTAAATCGGATCAGCTTTGACAAAGTTTTGGCTGTTTGAAGTCTCAGAAGGTAAATTTTTGGAATTTGGAAATTAACATGTCAATATGACCTTTGACAAGAAAACCAAATTTCCGAAGTTTTTCATCTTTGATTACAGAATTATTAAGGACAATTAACAACGATCAAAATGACTTTGGAAATGTAAATCAGATCAGTTTTTACAAAGGTATGGCTGTTTGAAATCTCAGAAGGTAATTTTTTGGAATATGTCAACTACTTTGTCATTATGACTTTTGACAAGAAAACCAAATTTCCAAAGTTTTTCATCTTTGATTTTAGAATTATTAAGGACAATAAACATCGATCAAAATGATTTTGAAAATGTAAATCGGATCAGCTTTGACAAAGTTTTGGCTGTTTGAAGTCTCAGAAGTTAATTTTTGAGAATTTGAAAGCTAACATGTCAATATGACTTTTGACAAGAAAACCAAATTTCCGAAAATTTTCATCTTTGATTAGAGAATTATTAAGGACAATAAACAACGATCAAAATGACTTTGGAAATGTAAATCGGTTCAGTTTTGACAATGTTATGGCTGTTTGAAGTCTCAGAAGGTTATTTTTGGGAATTAGGCAACTATTTTGTCATTATGAATTTTTACAAGTAAACTGAATTTCTGAAGTTTTTCAACTTTGATTATAGAGTTATTAAGGACAATAAACAACGATCAAAATGACCTTGGAAATGTAAATCAGATCAGTTTTGACAAAGGTATGGCTGTTTGAAGTCTCAGAAGGTAATTTTTGGAATATGTCAACAACTTTGTCATAATGACTTTTGACAAGAAAAGCAAATTTGCAAAGTTTTTCATCTTTAATTTTTGAATTAATAAGGACAATAAACAACGATCAAAATGATTTTGAAAATGTACATCGGATCAGTTTTGACAAAGTTTTGGCTGTTTGAAGTCTCAGAAGATAATTTTTTGGAAGTTGCAAGCTAACATGTCAACATGACTTTTGACAAGAAAACCGAATTTCCGAAGTTTTTCATCTTTGATTACAGAATTATTAAGGACAATAAACAACGATCAAAATGACTTTGGAAATGTAAATCGGTTCAGTTTTGACAAAGTTATGGCTGTTTGAAGTCTCAAAAGGTAATTTTTGGTAATTTGGCAATTTTTTTGCCAACATGACTTTTGAAAAGTAAACCGAATTTCTGAAGTTTTTCAACTTTGATTACAGAATTATTAAGGACAATAAACAACGATCAAAATGATTTTGAAAATGTACATCGGATCAGTTTTGACAAAGTTTTGGCTGTTTGAAGTCTCAGAAGATAATTTTTTGGAAGTTGCAAGCTAACATGTCAACATGACTTTTGACAAGAAAACCGAATTTCCGAAGTTTTTCATCTTTGATTACAGAATTATTAAGGACAATAAACAACGATCAAAATGACTTTGGAAATGTAAATCGGATCAGTTTTGACAAAGTTATGGCTGTTTGAAGTCTCAGAAGGTAATTTATGGGATTTGAAAACAATCATGTCAACATGACTTTTGACAGGAAAACTGAGTTTCCGAAGTTTTTCAACTTTGATTACAGAATTATTAAGGACAATTAACGACGATCAAAATAACTTTGGAAATGTAAATCGGATCAGCTTTGAAAAAGTTATGGCTGTTTGAAGTCTCAGAAGGAAATTTTTTGGAATATGTCATCTTCTTTGTCATTATGACTTTTGACAAGAAAACCAAATTTCCAAAGTTTTTCATCTTTGATTATAGAATTATTAAGGACAATAAACATCGATCAAAATGATTTTGAAAATCTAAATCGGATCTGCTTTGACAAAGTTTTGGCTGTTTGAAGTCTCAGAAGGTAAATTTTTGGAATTTGGAAATTAACATGTCAATATGATTTTTGACAAGAAAACCAAATTTCCGAAGTTTTTCATCTTTGATTACAGAATTATTAAGGACAATAAACACCGATCAAAATGACTTTGGAAATGTAAATCAGATCAGTTTTGACAAAGGTATGGCTGTTTGAAGTCTCAGAAGGTAATTTTTTGGAATATGTCAACTACTTTGTCAACATGACTTTTGACAAGAAAACCAAATTTCCAAAGTTTTTCATCTTTGATTACAGAATTATTAAGGACAATAAACATCGATCAAAATGATTTTGAAAATGTAAATCGGATCAGCTTTGACAAAGTTTTGGCTGTTTAAAGTCTCAGAAAGTAATTTTTGGGAATTTGAAAGCTAACATGTCAACATGACTTTTGACAAGAAAACTGAATTTCCGAAGTTTTACAACTTTGATTACAGAATTATTAAGGACAATAAACAACGATCAAAATGACTTTGGAAATGTAAATCAGATCAGTTTTGACAAAGTTATGGCTGTTTGAAGTCTCAGAAGGTAATTTTTGGGGATTTGGAAACAAACATGTCAACAGGACTTTTGACAGGAAAACTGAGCTTCCGTAGTTTTTAACTTTGATTACAGAATTATTAAGGACAATTAACGACGATCAAAATGACTATGGAAATGTAAATCGGATCAGTTTTGACAAAGTTATGGCTGTTTGAAGTCTCAGAAGGTAAATTTTTGGAATTTGGAAACTAACATGACTTTTGACAAGAAAACCAAATTTCCGAAGTTTTTCATCTTTGATTACAGAATTATTAAGGACAATAAACAACGATCAAAATGACTTTGGAAATGTAAATCGGATCAGTTTTGACAAAGTTATGGCTGTTTAAAGTCTCAGAAGGTAATTTTTGGGAATTTGGAAACAAACATGTCAACATGACTTTTGACAGGAAAACTGAGTTTCCGAAGTTTTTCAACTTTGATTACAGAATTATTAAGGACAATTAACGACGATCAAAATGACTTTGGAAATGTAAATCGGATCAGCTTTGACAAAGTTATGGCTGTTTGAAGTCTCAGAAGGTACATTTTTGGAATTTGGAAATTAACATGTCAATATGACTTTTGACAAGAAAACCAAATTTCCGAAGTTTTTCATCTTTGATTATAGAATTATTAAGGACAATAAACAACGATCAAAATGATTTTGAAAATGTAAATCGGATCAGCTTTGACAAAGTTTTGGCTGTTTGAAGTCTCAGAAGGTAAATTTTTGGAATTTGGAAATTAACATGTCAATATGACCTTTGACAAGAAAACCAAATTTCCGAAGTTTTTCATCTTTGATTACAGAATTATTAAGGACAATAAACAACGATCAAAATGACTTTGGAAATGTAAATCAGATCAGTTTTGACAAAGGTATGGCTGTTTAAAGTCTCAGAAGGTAATTTTTGGGGATTTGGAAACAAACATGTCAACAGGACTTTTGACAGGAAAACTGAGCTTCCGTAGTTTTTCAACTTTGATTAAAGAATTATTAAGGACAATTAACGACGATCAAAATGACTATGGAAATGTAAATCAGATCAGTTTTGACAAAGGTATGGCTGTTTGAAGTCTCAGAAGGTCATTTTTTGGAATATTTCAACTACTTTGTCATTATGACTTTTGACAAGAAAACCAAATTTCCAAAGTTTTTCATCTTTGATTATAGAATTATTAAGGACAATAAACAACGATCAAAATGATTTTGAAAATGTAAATCGGATCAGCTTTGACAAAGTTTTGGCTGTTTGAAGTCTCAGAAGGTAAATTTTTGGAATTTGGAAATTAACATGTCAATATGACCTTTGACAAGAAAACCAAATTTCTGAAGTTTTTCATCTTTGATTACAGAATTATTAAGGACAATAAACAACGATCAAAATGACTTTGGAAATGTAAATCAGATCAGTTTTTACAAAGGTATGGCTGTTTGAAATCTCAGAAGGTAATTTTTTGGAATATGTCAACTACTTTGTCATTATGACTTTTGACAAGAAAACCAAATTTCCAAAGTTTTTCATCTTTAATTTTTGAATTAATAAGGACAATAAACAACGATCAAAATGATTTTGAAAATGTACATCGGATCAGTTTTGACAAAGTTTTGGCTGTTTGAAGTCTCAGAAGATAATTTTTTGGAAGTTGCAAGCTAACATGTCAACATGACTTTTGACAAGAAAACCGAATTTCCGAAGCTTTTCATCTTTGATTACAGAATTATTAAGGACAATAAACAACGATCAAAATGACTTTGGAAATGTAAATCGGTTCAGTTTTGACAAAGTTATGGCTGTTTGAAGTCTCAAAAGGTAATTTTTGGTAATTTGGCAATTTTTTTGCCAACATGACTTTTGAAACGTAAACCGAATTTCTGAAGTTTTTCAACTTTGATTACAGAATTATTAAGGACAATCAACAACGATCAAAATGACTTTGGAAATGTAAATCGGATCAGTTTTGACAAAGTTATGGCTGTTTGAAGTCTCAGAAGGTAATTTATGGGATTTGAAAACAAACATGTCAACATGACTTTTGACAGGAAAACTGAGTTTCCGAAGTTTTTCAACTTTGATTACAGAATTATTAAGGACAATTAACGACGATCAAAATAACTTTGGAAATGTAAATCGGATCAGCTTTGAAAAAGTTATGGCTGTTTGAAGTCTCAGAAGGTAATTTTTTGGAATATGTCATCTTCTTTGTCAATATGATTTTTGACAAGAAAACCAAATTTCCGAAGTTTTTCATCTTTGATTACAGAATTATTAAGGACAATAAACACCGATCAAAATGACTTTGGAAATGTAAATCAGATCAGTTTTGACAAAGGTATGGCTGTTTGAAGTCTCAGAAGGTAATTTTTTGGAATATGTCAACTACTTTGTCAACATGACTTTTGACAAGAAAACTAAATTTCCAAAGTTTTTCATCTTTGATTACAGAATTATTAAGGACAATAAACATCGATCAAAATGATTTTGAAAATGTAAATCGGATCAGCTTTGACAAAGTTTTGGCTGTTTAAAGTCTCAGAAAGTAATTTTTGGGAATTTGAAAGCTAACATGTCAACATGACTTTTGACAAGAAAACTGAATTTCCGAAGTTTTACAACTTTGATTACAGAATTATTAAGGACAATAAACAACGATCAAAATGACTTTGGAAATGTAAATCGGATCAGTTTTGACAAAGTTATGGCTGTTTAAAGTCTCAGAAGGTAATTTTTGGGGATTTGGAAACAAACATGTCAACAGGACTTTTGACAGGAAAACTGAGCTTCCATAGTTTTTCAATTTTGATTGCAGAATTATTAAGGACAATTAACGACGATCAAAATGACTATGGAAATGTAAATCGGATCAGTTTTGACAAAGTTATGGCTGTTTGAAGTCTCAGAAGATAAATTTTTGGAATTTGGAAACTAACATGACTTTTGACAAGAAAACCAAATTTCCGAAGTTTTTCATCTTTGATTACAGAATTATTAAGGACAATAAACAACGATCAAAATGACTTTGGAAATGTAAATCGGATCAGTTTTGACAAAGTTATGGCTGTTTAAAGTCTCAGAAGGTAATTTTTGGGAATTTGGAAACAAACATGTCAATATGACTTTTGACAGGAAAACTGAGTTTCCGAAGTTTTTCAACTTTGATTACAGAATTATTAAGGACAATTAACGACGATCAAAATGACTTTGGAAATGTAAATCGGATCAGCTTTGACAAAGTTATGGCTGTTTGAAGTCTCAGAAGGTACATTTTTGGAATTTGGAAATTAACATGTCAATATGACTTTTGACAAGAAAACCAAATTTCCGAAGTTTTTCATCTTTGATTATAGAATTATTAAGGACAATAAACAACGATCAAAATGATTTTGAAAATGTAAATCGGATCAGCTTTGACAAAGTTTTGGCTGTTTGAAGTCTCAGAAGGTAAATTTTTGGAATTTGGAAATTAACATGTCAATATGACCTTTGACAAGAAAACCAAATTTCCGAAGTTTTTCATCTTTGATTACAGAATTATTAAGGACAATAAACAACGATCAAAATGACTTTGGAAATGTAAATCAGATCAGTTTTGACAAAGGTATGGCTGTTTAAAGTCTCAGAAGGTAATTTTTGGGGATTTGGAAACAAACATGTCAACAGGACTTTTGACAGGAAAACTGAGCTTCCGTAGTTTTTCAACTTTGATTAAAGAATTATTAAGGACAATTAACGACGATCAAAATGACTTTGGAAATGTAAATCAGATCAGTTTTTACAAAGGTATGGATGTTTGAAATCTCAGAAGGTAATTTTTTGGAATATGTCAACTACTTTGTCATTATGACTTTTGACAAGAAAACCAAATTTCCAAAGTTTTTCATCTTTGATTTTAGAATTATAAAGGACAATAAACATCGATCAAAATGATTTTGAAAATGTAAATCGGATCAGCTTTGACAAAGTTTTGGCTGTTTGAAGTCTCAGAAGTTAATTTTTGAGAATTTGAAAGCTAACATGTCAATATGACTTTTGACAAGAAAACCGAATTTCCGAAGTTTTTCATCTTTGATTACAGAATTATTAAGGACAATAAACAACGATCAAAATGACTTTGGAAATGTAAATCGGTTCAGTTTTGACAACGTTATGGCTGTTTGAAGTCTCAAAAGGTAATTTTTGGTAATTTGGCAATTTTTTTGCCAACATGACTTTTGAAAAGTAAACCGAATTTCTGAAGTTTTTCAACTTTGATTACAGAATTATTAAGGACAATAAACAACGATCAAAATGACTTTGGAAATGTAAATCGGATCAGTTTTGACAAAGTAATGGCTGTTTGAAGTCTCAGAAGGTAATTTATGGGATTTGAAAACAAACATGTCAACATGACTTTTGACAGGAAAACTGAGTTTCCGAAGTTTTTCAACTTTGATTACAGAATTATTAAGGACAATTAACGACGATTAAAATAACTTTGGAAATGTAAATCGGATCAGCTTTGAAAAAGTTATGGCTGTTTGAAGTCTCAGAAGGTAATTTTTTTAAATATGTCAACTACTTTGTCAACATGACTTTTGACAAGAAAACCAAATTTCCAAAGTTTTTCATCTTTGATTACAGAATTATTAAGGACAATAAACATCGATCAAAATGATTTTGAAAATGTAAATCGGATCAGCTTTGACAAAGTTTTGGCTGTTTAAAGTCTCAGAAAGTAATTTTTGGGAATTTAAAAGCTAACATGTCAACATGACTTTTGACAAGAAAACTGAATTTCCGAAGTTTTACAACTTTGATTACAGAATTATTAAGGACAATAAACAACGATCAAAATGACTTTGGAAATGTAAATCGGATCAGCTTTGAAAAAGTTATGGCTGTTTGAAGTCTCAGAAGGTAATTTTTTGGAATATGTCATCTTCTTTGTCATTATGACTTTTGACAAGAAAACCAAATTTCCAAAGTTTTTCATCTTTGATTATAGAATTATTCAGGACAATAAACATCGATCAAAATGATTTTGAAAATGTAAATCGGATCTGCTTTGACAAAGTTTTGGCTGTTTGAAGTCTCAGAAGGTAAATTTTTGGAATTTGGAAATTAACATGTCAATATGATTTTTGACAAGAAAACCAAATTTCCGAAGTTTTTCATCTTTGATTACAGAATTATTAAGGACAATAAACACCGATCAAAATGACTTTGGAAATGTTAATCAGATCAGTTTTGACAAAGGTATGGCTGTTTGAAGTCTCAGAAGGTAATTTTTTGGAATATGTCAACTACTTTGTCAACATGACTTTTGACAAGAAAACTAAATTTCCAAAGTTTTTCATCTTTGATTACAGAATTATTAAGGACAATAAACATCGATCAAAATGATTTTGAAAATGTAAATCGGATCAGCTTTGACAAAGTTTTGGCTGTTTAAAGTCTCAGAAAGTAATTTTTGGGAATTTGAAAGCTAACATGTCAACATGACTTTTGACAAGAAAACTGAATTTCCGAAGTTTTACAACTTTGATTACAGAATTATTAAGGACAATAAACAACGATCAAAATGACTTTGGAAATGTAAATCGGATCAGTTTTGACAAAGTTATGGCTGTTTAAAGTCTCAGAAGGTAATTTTTGGGGATTTGGAAACAAACATGTCAACAGGACTTTTGACAGGAAAACTGAGCTTCCATAGTTTTTCAACTTTGATTGCAGAATTATTAAGGACAATTAACGACGATCAAAATGACTATGGAAATGTAAATCGGATCAGTTTTGACAAAGTTATGGCTGTTTGAAGTCTCAGAAGATAAATTTTTGGAATTTGGAAACTAACATGACTTTTGACAAGAAAACCAAATTTCCGAAGTTTTTCATCTTTGATTACAGAATTATTAAGGACAATAAACAACGATCAAAATGACTTTGGAAATGTAAATCGGATCAGTTTTGACAAAGTTATGGCTGTTTAAAGTCTCAGAAGGTAATTTTTGGGAATTTGGAAACAAACATGTCAACATGACTTTTGACAGGAAAACTGAGTTTCCGAAGTTTTTTAACTTTGATTACAGAATTATTAAGGACAATTAACGACGATCAAAATGACTTTGGAAATGTAAATCGGATCAGCTTTGACAAAGTTATGGCTGTTTGAAGTCTCAGAAGGTACATTTTTGGAATTTGGAAATTAACATGTCAATATGACTTTTGACAAGAAAACCAAATTTCCGAAGTTTTTCATCTTTGATTATAGAATTATAAAGGACAATAAACAACGATCAAAATGATTTTGAAAATGTAAATCGGATCAGCTTTGACAAAGTTTTGGCTGTTTGAAGTCTCAGAAGGTAAATTTTTGGAATTTGGAAATTAACATGTCAATATGACCTTTGACAAGAAAACCAAATTTCCGAAGTTTTTCATCTTTGATTACAGAATTATTAAGGACAATAAACAACGATCAAAATGACTTTGGAAATGTAAATCAGATCAGTTTTGACAAAGGTATGGCTGTTTAAAGTCTCAGAAGGTAATTTTTGGGGATTTGGAAACAAACATGTCAACAGGACTTTTGACAGGAAAACTGAGCTTCCGTAGTTTTTCAACTTTGATTAAAGAATTATTAAGGACAATTAACGACGATCAAAATGACTTTGGAAATGTAAATCAGATCAGTTTTTACAAAGGTATGGCTGTTTGAAATCTCAGAAGGTAATTTTTTGGAATATGTCAACTACTTTGTCAACATGACTTTTGACAAGAAAACTAAATTTCCAAAGTTTTTCATCTTTGATTACAGAATTATTAAGGACAATAAACAACGATCAAAATGATTTTGAAAATGTACATCGGATCATTTTTGACAAAGTTTTGGCTGTTTGAAGTCTCAGAAGATAATTTTTTGGAAGTTGCAAGCTAACATGTCAACATCACTTTTGACAAGAAAACCGAATTTCCGAAGTTTTTCATCTTTGATTACAGAATTATTAAGGACAATAAACAACGATCAAAATGACTTTGGAAATGTAAATCGGTTCAGTTTTGACAACGTTATGGCTGTTTGAAGTCTCAAAAGGTAATTTTTGGTAATTTGGCAATTTTTTTGCCAACATGACTTTTGAAAAGTAAACCGAATTTCTGAAGTTTTTCAACTTTGATTACAGAATTATTAAGGACAATAAACAACGATCAAAATGACTTTGGAAATGTAAATCGGATCAGTTTTGACAAAGTAATGGCTGTTTGAAGTCTCAGAAGGTAATTTATGGGATTTGAAAACAAACATGTCAACATGACTTTTGACAGGAAAACTGAGTTTCCGAAGTTTTTCAACTTTGATTACAGAATTATTAAGGACAATTAACGACGATTAAAATAACTTTGGAAATGTAAATCGGATCAGCTTTGAAAAAGTTATGGCTGTTTGAAGTCTCAGAAGGTAATTTTTTTAAATATGTCAACTACTTTGTCAACATGACTTTTGACAAGAAAACCAAATTTCCAAAGTTTTTCATCTTTGATTACAGAATTATTAAGGACAATAAACATCGATCAAAATGATTTTGAAAATGTAAATCGGATCAGCTTTGACAAAGTTTTGGCTGTTTAAAGTCTCAGAAAGTAATTTTTGGGAATTTGAAAGCTAACATGTCAACATGACTTCCAAAAAATTATCTTTTGAGACTTCAAACAGCCAAAACTTTGTCAAAAATGATCCGATCAAAATCATTTTGATCGTTGTTTATTGTCCTTATTAATTCAAAAATTAAAGATGAAAAACTTTGCAAATTTGGTTTTCTTGTCAAAAGTCATTATGACAAAGTTGTTGACATATTCCAAAAATTACCTTCTGAGACTTCAAACAGCCATACCTTTGTCAAAACTGATCTGATTTACATTTCCAAAGTCATTTTGATCGTTGTTTATTGTCCTTAATAATTCTATAATCAAAGTTGAAAAACTTCAGAAATTCAGTTTACTTGTAAAAATTCATAATGACAAAATAGTTGCCTAATTCCCAAAAATAACCTTCTGAGACTTCAAACAGCCATAACATTGTCAAAACTGAACCGATTTACATTTCCAAAGTCATTTTGATCGTTGTTTATTGTCCTTAATAATTCTCTAATCAAAGATGAAAATTTTCGGAAATTTGGTTTTCTTGTCAAAAGTCATATTGACATGTTAGCTTTCAAATTCTCAAAAATTAACTTCTGAGACTTCAAACAGCCAAAACTTTGTCAAAGCTGATCCGATTTACATTTTCAAAATCATTTTGATCGATGTTTATTGTCCTTTATAATTCTAAAATCAAAGATGAAAAACTTTGGAAATTTGGTTTTCTTGTCAAAAGTCATAATGACAAAGTAGTTGACATATTCCAAAAAATTACCTTCTGAGATTTCAAACAGCCATACCTTTGTAAAAACTGATCTGATTTACATTTCCAAAGTCATTTTGATCGTCGTTAATTGTCGTTATGTTAATTTGGAAATTAACATGTCAATATGACTTTTGACAAGAAAACCAAATTTCCCAAGTTTTTCATCTTTGATTACAGAATTATAAAGGACAATAAACAACGATCAAAATGACTTTGGAAATGTAAATCGGATCAGTTTTGACAAAGTTATGGCTGTTTAAAGTCTCAGAAGTTAATTTTTGGGGATTTATAAACAAACATGTCAACATGACTTTTGACAGGAAAACTGAGTTTCCGAAGTTTTTCAACTTTGATTACAGAATTATTAAGGAAAATTAACGACGATCAAAATTACTTTTGAAATGTAAATCGGATCAGTTTTGACAAAGTTATGGCTGTTTAAAGTCTCAGAAGGTAATTTTTGGAAATTTAGGAATTTTTTCATCAATATGACTTTTGCCAAGTAAACCGCATTTCTGAAGTTTTTCAACTGTGATTATAGAATTATTAAGGACAATAAACAACGATCAAAATGACTTTGGAAATGTAAATCGGATCAGTTTTGACAAAGTAATGGCTGTTTAAAGTCTCAGAAGGTAATTTTTGGGAATTTGGCAATTTTTTTGTCTATATAACTTTTGACAAGTAAAACGAATTTCTGAAGTATTTCAACTTTGATTACAGAATAATTAAGGACAATAAACAACGATCAAAATGACTGTGGAAATGTAAATCGGATCAGTTTTGAAAAAGTTATGGCTATTTAAAGTCTCAGAAGGTAATTTTTGGGGATTTGGAAACAAACATGTCAACATGGCTTTTGACAAGAAAACTGAATTTCCGAAGTTTTTCATCTTTTATTACAGAATTATTAAGGACAATAAACAACGCTTAAAATGACTTTGGAAATGTAAATCGGATCAGTTTTGACAAAGTTATGGCTGTTTAAAGTCTCAGAAGGTAATTTTTAGGGATTTAGAAACAAACATGTCAACATGACTTTTGACAGGAAAACTGAGTTTCCGAAGTTTTTCAACTTTGATTACAGAATTATTAAGGACAACTAACGACGATCAAAATGACTTTGGAAATGTAAATCGGATCAGCTTTGACAAAGTTATGGCTGTTTGAAGTCTCAGGAGGTACATTTTTGTAATTTGGAAACTAACTTGTCAACATCACTTTTGACAAAAAAGCCAAATTTCCGAAGTTTTTCATCTTTGATTACAGAATTATTAAGGACAATAAACAACGATCAAAATGACTTTGGAAATGTAAATCGGATCAGTTTTGACAAAGTTATGGCTGTTTAAAGTCTAAGAAGGTCATTTTTGGGGATTTGGAAACCAACATGTCAACATGACTTTTGACAGGAAAACTGAGTTTCCGAAGTTATTCAACTTTGATTACAGAATTATGAACGACAATTAACGACGATCAAAATGACTTGGGAAATGTAAATCGGATCAGTTTTGACAAAGTTATGGCTGTTTAAATTCTCAGAATGTAATTTTTGGGGATTTGGAAACAAACAGGTCAACATGACTTTTGACAGGAAAACTGAGCTTCCGTAGCTTTTCTACTTTGATTACAGAATTATTAAGGACAATTAACGACGATCAAAATGACTTGGGAAATGTAAATCGGATCAGTTTTGACAAAGTTATGGCTGTTTAAAGTCTCAGAAGGTAATTTTTGGGGATTTGGAAACAAACATGTCAACATGACTTTTGACAGGAAAACTGAGTTTCCGAAGTTTTTCAACGTTGATTACAGAATTATTAAGGACAATTAACGACGATCAAAATGACTTTGGAAATGTAAATCGGATCAGTTTTGACAAAGTTATGGCTGTTTAAAGTCTCAGAAGGTAATTTTTGTGAACTCTGCAATTTTTTCGTCAATATGACTTTTGACAAGTAAACCGAATTTCTGAAGTTTTTCAACTGTGATTATAGAATTATTAAGGACAATAAACAACGATCAAAATGACTTTGGAAATGTAAATCGGATCAGTTTTGACAAAGATATGGCTGTTTAAAGTCTCAGAAGGTAATTTTTGGGGATTTGGCAATTTTTTGGTCAACATGACTTTTGATAAGTAAACCGAATTTCTGAAGTTTTTCATCTTTGATAACAGAATTATTAAGGAAAATAAACAACGATCAAAATGACTTTGGGAATGTAAATCGGATCGGTTTTGACAAAGTTATGGCTGTTTAAATTCTCAGAATGTAATTTTTGGGGATTTGGAAACAAACAGGTCAACATGACTTTTGACAGGAAAACTGAGCTTCCGTAGCTTTTCTACTTTGATTACAGAATTATTAAGGACAATTAACGACGATCAAAATGACTTGGGAAATGTAAATCGGATCAGTTTTGACAAAGTTATGGCTGTTTAAAGTCTCAGAAGGTAATTTTTGGGGATTTGGAAACAAACATGTCAACATGACTTTTGACAGGAAAACTGAGTTTCCGAAGTTTTTCAACGTTGATTACAGAATTATTAAGGACAATTAACGACGATCAAAATGACTTTGGAAATGTAAATCGGATCAGTTTTGACAAAGTTATGGCTGTTTAAAGTCTCAGAAGGTAATTTTTGTGAACTCTGCAATTTTTTCGTCAATATGACTTTTGACAAGTAAACCGAATTTCTGAAGTTTTTCAACTGTGATTATAGAATTATTAAGGACAATAAACAACGATCAAAATGACTTTGGAAATGTAAATCGGATCAGTTTTGACAAAGATATGGCTGTTTAAAGTCTCAGAAGGTAATTTTTGGGGATTTGGCAATTTTTTGGTCAACATGACTTTTGATAAGTAAACCGAATTTCTGAAGTTTTTCATCTTTGATAACAGAATTATTAAGGACAATAAACAACGATCAAAATGACTTTGGGAATGTAAATCGGATCGGTTTTGACAAAGTTATGGCTGTTTGAAGTCTCAGAAGGTAATTTTTTGGGATTTGGAAACAAACATGTCAACATGACTTTTGACAAGAAAACTGAATTTCCGAAGTTTTACAACTTTGATTACAGAATTATTAAGGACAATAAACAACGATCAAAATGATTTTGGAAATGTAAATCGGATCAGTTTTGACAAAGTTATGGCGGTTTGAAGTCTCAGAAGGTAATTTTTGGAATTTAAAAACTAACATGTCACATGTCACTTTTGACAAGAAAACCAAATTTCCGAAGTTTTTATCTTTGATTACAGAATTATTAAGGAATAAACAACGATCAAAATGACTTTGGAAATGTAAATCAGATCAGTTTTGACAAAGTTATGGCTGTTTGAAGTCTCAGAAGGTAACTTCTGGGAATTAGGCAACTATTTTGTCATTATGACTTTTGACAAGTAAACTGAATTTCTGAAGTTTTTCAACTGTGATTATAGAATTATAAAGGACAATGTAAATCGGATCAGTTTTGACAAAGTTATGGCTGTTTAAAGTCTCAGAAGGTAATTTTTGGGGATTTGGAAACAAACATGTCAACATGACTTTTGACAGGAAAACTGAGTTTCCGAAGTTTTTCAACTTTGATAACAGAATTATTAAGGACAATTTACGACGATCAAAATGACTTTGGTAATGTAAATCGGATCAGCTTTGACAAAGTTATGGCTGTTTGAAGTCTCGGAGGGTAATTTTTTGCAATTTGTTAACTGCTTTGTCATTATGACTTTTGACAAGAAAACCAAATTTTCGAAGTTTTTCATCTTTGATTATAGAATTATTATGGACAATAAACAACGATCAAAATGACTTTGGAAATGTAAATCGGATCAGTTTTGACAAAGTTATGGCTGTTTAAAGTCTCAGAAGGTAATTTTTGGATATTAAGGAATTTTTTCATCAATATGACTTTTGGCAAGTAAACCTAATTTCTGAAGTTTTTCAACTTTGATAACAGAATTCTTAAGGACAATAAACAACGATCAAAATGACTTTGGAAATGTAAATCGGATCAGTTTTGACAAAGTTATGGCTGTTTGAAGTCTCAGAAGGTAATTTTTGGGAATTTGGCAATTTTTTTGTCTATATAACTTTTGACAAGTAAAACGAATTTCTGAAGTATTTCAACTTTGATTACAGAATAATTAAGGACAATAAACAACGATCAAAATGACTTTGGAAATGTAAATCGGATCAGTTTTGACAAAGTTATGGCTGTTTGAAGTCTCAGAAGGTAATTTTTGGGAATTTGGCAATTTTTTGTCTATATAACTTTTGACAAGTAAAATGAATTTCTGAAGTATTTCAACTTTGATTACAGAATAATTAAGGACAATAAACAACGATCAAAATGACTTTGGAAATGTAAATCGGATCAGTTTTGACAAAGTTATGGCTGTTTAAAGTCTCAGAAGGTAATTTTTGGGGATTTAGAAACAAACATGTCAACATCACTTTTGACAAGAAAACCAAATTTCCGAAGTTTTTCATCTTTGATTACAGAATTATTAAGGACAATAAACAACGATCAAAATGACTTTGGAAATGTAAATCGGATCAGTTTTGACAAAGTTATGCCTGTTTAAAGTCTCAGAAAGTAATTTTTGGGGATTTGGAAACAAACATGTCAACATGACTTTTGACAGGAAAACTTAGTTTCCGAAGTTTTTCAACTTTGATAACAGAATTATGAAGGACAATTAACGACGATCAAAATGACTTGGGAAATGTAAATCGGATCAGTTTTGACAAAGTTATGGCTGTTTAAAGTCTCAGAATGTAATTTTTGGGGATTTGGAAACAAACAGGTCAACATGACTTTTGACAGGAAAACTGAGCTTCCGTAGCTTTTCTACTTTGATAACAGAATTATTAAGGACAATTAACGACGATCAAAATGACTATGGAAATGTAAATCAGATCAGTTTTGACAAAGTTATGGCTGTTTGCAGTCTCAGAAGGTAAATTTTTGGAATTTGGAAACTTACATGTCAACATGACTTTTGACAAGAAAACCAAATTTCCCAAGTTTTTCATCTTTGATTACAGAATTATAAAGGACAATAAACAACGATCAAAATGACTTTGGAAATGTAAATCGGATCAGTTTTGACAAAGTTATGGCTGTTTAAAGTCTCAGAAGTTAATTTTTGGGGATTTAGAAACAAACATGTCAACATGACTTTTGACAGGAAAACTGAGTTTCCGAAGTTTTTCAACTTTTATTACAGAATTATTAAGGACAATAAACAACGATCAAAATGACTTTGGAAATGTAAATCGGATCAGCTTTGACAAAGTTATGGCTGTTTGAAGTCTCAGGAGGTACATTTTTGGAATTTGGAAACTAACTTGTCAACATCACTTTTGACAAAAAAGCCAAATTTCCGAAGTTTTTCATCTTTGATTACAGAATTATTAAGGACAATTAACGACGATCAAAATTACTTTTGAAATGTAAATCGGATCAGTTTTGACAAAGTTATGGCTGTTTAAAGTCTCAGAAGGTAATTTTTGGAAATTTAGGAATTTTTTCATCAATATGACTTTTGGCAAGTAAACCGCATTTCTGAAGTTTTTCAACTGTGATTATAGAATTATTAAGGACAATAAACAACGATCAAAATGACTTTGGAAATGTAAATCGGATCAGTTTTGACAAAGTAATGGCTGTTTGAAGTCTCAGAAGGTAATTTTTGGGAATTTGGCAATTTTTTTGTCTATATAACTTTTGACAAGTAAAACGAATTTCTGAAGTATTTCAACTTTGATTACAGAATAATTAAGGACAATAAACAACGATCAAAATGACTTTGGAAATGTAAATCGGATCAGTTTTGACAAAGTTATGGCTATTTAAAGTCTCAGAAGGTAATTTTTGGGGATTTGGAAACAAACATGTCAACATGGCTTTTGACAAGAAAACTGAATTTCCGAAGTTTTTCATCTTTTATTACAGAATTATTAAGGACAATAAACAACGATCAAAATGACTTTGGAAATGTAAATCGGATCAGTTTTGACAAAGTTATGGCTGTTTAAAGTCTCAGAAGGTAATTTTTGGGGATTTAGAAACAAACATGTCAACATGACTTTTGACAAGAAAACTGAGTTTCCGAAGTTTTTCAACTTTGATTACAGAATTATTAAGGACAATTAACGACGATCAAAATGACTTTGGAAATGTAAATCGGATCAGCTTTGACAAAGTTATGGCTGTTTGAAGTCTCAGGAGGTACATTTTTGGAATTGGGAAACTAACTTGTCAACATCACTTTTGACAAAAAAGCCAAATTTCCGAAGTGTTTCATCTTTGATTACAGAATTATTAAGGACAATAAACAACGATCAAAATGACTTTGGAAATGTAAATCGGATCAGTTTTGACAAAGTTATGGCTGTTTAAAGTCTAAGAAGGTAATTTTTGGGGATTTGGAAACCAACATGTCAACATGACTTTTGACAGGAAAACTGAGTTTCCGAAGTTATTCAACTTTGATTACAGAATTATGAACGACAATTAACGACGATCAAAATGACTTGGGAAATGTAAATCGGATCAGTTTTGACAAAGTTATGGCTGTTTAAATTCTCAGAATGTAATTTTTGGGGACTTGGAAACAAACAGGTCAACATGAGTTTTGACAGGAAAACTGAGCTTCCGTAGCTTTTCTACTTTGATTACAGAATTATTAAGGACAATTAACGACGATCAAAATGACTTGGGAAATGTAAATCGGATCAGTTTTGACAAAGTTATGGCTGTTTAAAGTCTCAGAAGGTAATTTTTGGGGATTTGGAAACAAACATGTCAACATGACTTTTGACAGGAAAACTGAGTTTCCGAAGTTTTTCAACGTTGATTACAGAATTATTAAGGACAATTAACGACGATCAAAATGACTTTGGAAATGTAAATCGGATCAGTTTTGACAAAGTTATGGCTGTTTAAAGTCTCAGAAGGTAATTTTTGGAAATTTAGGAATTTTTTCATCAATATGACTTTTGGCAAGTAAACCGCATTTCTGAAGTTTTTCAACTGTGATTATAGAATTATTAAGGACAATAAACAACGATCAAAATGACTTTGGAAATGTAAATCGGATCAGTTTTGACAAAGTAATGGCTGTTTGAAGTCTCAGAAGGTAATTTTTGGGAATTTGGCAATTTTTTTGTCTATATAACTTTTGACAAGTAAAACGAATTTCTGAAGTATTTCAACTTTGATTACAGAATAATTAAGGACAATAAACAACGATCAAAATGACTTTGGAAATGTAAATCGGATCAGTTTTGACAAAGTTATGGCTATTTAAAGTCTCAGAAGGTAATTTTTGGGGATTTGGAAACAAACATGTCAACATGGCTTTTGACAAGAAAACTGAATTTCCGAAGTTTTTCATCTTTTATTACAGAATTATTAAGGACAATAAACAACGATCAAAATGACTTTGGAAATGTAAATCGGATCAGTTTTGACAAAGTTATGGCTGTTTAAAGTCTCAGAAGGTAATTTTTGGGGATTTAGAAACAAACATGTCAACATGACTTTTGACAAGAAAACTGAGTTTCCGAAGTTTTTCAACTTTGATTACAGAATTATTAAGGACAATTAACGACGATCAAAATGACTTGGGAAATGTAAATCGGATCAGTTTTGACAAAGGTATGGCTGTTTAAAGTCTCAGAAGGTAATTTTTGGGGATTTGGAAACAAACATGTCAACATGACTTTTGACAGGAAAACTGAGTTTCCGAAGTTTTTCAACGTTGATTACAGAATTATTAAGGACAATTAACGACGATCAAAATGACTTTGGAAATGTAAATCGGATCAGCTTTGACAAAGTTATGGCTGTTTGAAGTCTCAGGAGGTACATTTTTGGAATTTGGAAACTAACTTGTCAACATCACTTTTGACAAAAAAGCCAAATTTCCGAAGTTTTTCATCTTTGATTACAGAATTATTAAGGACAATAAACAACGATCAAAATGACTTTGGAAATGTAAATCGGATCAGTTTTGACAAAGTTATGGCTGTTTAAAGTCTAAGAAGGTCATTTTTGGGGATTTGGAAACCAACATGTCAACATGACTTTTGACAGGAAAACTGAGTTTCCGAAGTTATTCAACTTTGATTACAGAATTATGAACGACAATTAACGACGATCAAAATGACTTGGGAAATGTAAATCGGATCAGTTTTGACAAAGTTATGGCTGTTTAAATTCTCAGAATGTAATTTTTGGGGATTTGGAAACAAACAGGTCAACATGAGTTTTGACAGGAAAACTGAGCTTCCGTAGCTTTTCTACTTTGATTACAGAATTATTAAGGACAATTAACGACGATCAAAATGACTTGGGAAATGTAAATCGGATCAGTTTTGACAAAGGTATGGCTGTTTAAAGTCTCAGAAGGTAATTTTTGGGGATTTGGAAACAAACATGTCAACATGACTTTTGACAGGAAAACTGAGTTTCCGAAGTTTTTCAACGTTGATTACAGAATTATTAAGGACAATTAACGACGATCAAAATGACTTTGGAAATGTAAATCGGATCAGTTTTGACAAAGTTATGGCTGTTTAAAGTCTCAGAAGGTAACTTTTGTGAACTCTGCAATTTTTTCGTCAATATGACTTTTGACAAGTAAACCGAATTTCTGAAGTTTTTCAACTGTGATTATAGAATTATTAAGGACAATAAACAACGATCAAAATGACTTTGGAAATGTAAATCGGATCAGTTTTGACAAAGATATGGCTGTTTAAAGTCTCAGAAGGTAATTTTTGGGGATTTGGCAATTTTTTGGTCAACATGACTTTTGATAAGTAAACCGAATTTCTGAAGTTTTTCATCTTTGATAACAGAATTATTAAGGACAATAAACAACGATCAAAATGACTTTGGGAATGTAAATCGGATCGGTTTTGACAAAGTTATGGCTGTTTGAAGTCTCAGAAGGTAATTTTTTGGGATTTGGAAACAAACATGTCAACATGACTTTTGACAAGAAAACTGAATTTCCGAAGTTTTACAACTTTGATTACAGAATTATTAAGGACAATAAACAACGATCAAAATGATTTTGGAAATGTAAATCGGATCAGTTTTGACAAAGTTATGGCGGTTTGAAGTCTCAGAAGGTAATTTTTGGAATTTAAAAACTAACATGTCACATGTCACTTTTGACAAGAAAACCAAATTTCCGAAGTTTTTATCTTTGATTACAGAATTATTAAGGAATAAACAACGATCAAAATGACTTTGGAAATGTAAATCAGATCAGTTTTGACAAAGTTATGGCTGTTTGAAGTCTCAGAAGGTAACTTCTGGGAATTAGGCAACTATTTTGTCATTATGACTTTTGACAAGTAAACTGAATTTCTGAAGTTTTTCAACTGTGATTATAGAATTATAAAGGACAATGTAAATCGGATCAGTTTTGACAAAGTTATGGCTGTTTAAAGTCTCAGAAGGTAATTTTTGGGGATTTGGAAACAAACATGTCAACATGACTTTTGACAGGAAAACTGAGTTTCCGAAGTTTTTCAACTTTGATAACAGAATTATTAAGGACAATTAACGACGATCAAAATGACTTTGGTAATGTAAATCGGATCAGCTTTGACAAAGTTATGGCTGTTTGAAGTCTCGGAGGGTAATTTTTTGCAATTTGTTAACTGCTTTGTCATTATGACTTTTGACAAGAAAACCAAATTTTCGAAGTTTTTCATCTTTGATTATAGAATTATTATGGACAATAAACAACGATCAAAATGACTTTGGAAATGTAAATCGGATCAGTTTTGACAAAGTTATGGCTGTTTAAAGTCTCAGAAGGTAATTTTTGGATATTAAGGAATTTTTTCATCAATATGACTTTTGGCAAGTAAACCTAATTTCTGAAGTTTTTCAACTTTGATAACAGAATTCTTAAGGACAATAAACAACGATCAAAATGACTTTGGAAATGTAAATCGGATCAGTTTTGACAAAGTTATGGCTGTTTGAAGTCTCAGAAGGTAATTTTTGGGAATTTGGCAATTTTTTTGTCTATATAACTTTTGACAAGTAAAACGAATTTCTGAAGTATTTCAACTTTGATTACAGAATAATTAAGGACAATAAACAACGATCAAAATGACTTTGGAAATGTAAATCGGATCAGTTTTGACAAAGTTATGGCTGTTTGAAGTCTCAGAAGGTAATTTTTGGGAATTTGGCAATTTTTTGTCTATATAACTTTTGACAAGTAAAATGAATTTCTGAAGTATTTCAACTTTGATTACAGAATAATTAAGGACAATAAACAACGATCAAAATGACTTTGGAAATGTAAATCGGATCAGTTTTGACAAAGTTATGGCTGTTTAAAGTCTCAGAAGGTAATTTTTGGGGATTTAGAAACAAACATGTCAACATCACTTTTGACAAGAAAACCAAATTTCCGAAGTTTTTCATCTTTGATTACAGAATTATTAAGGACAATAAACAACGATCAAAATGACTTTGGAAATGTAAATCGGATCAGTTTTGACAAAGTTATGCCTGTTTAAAGTCTCAGAAAGTAATTTTTGGGGATTTGGAAACAAACATGTCAACATGACTTTTGACAGGAAAACTTAGTTTCCGAAGTTTTTCAACTTTGATAACAGAATTATGAAGGACAATTAACGACGATCAAAATGACTTGGGAAATGTAAATCGGATCAGTTTTGACAAAGTTATGGCTGTTTAAAGTCTCAGAATGTAATTTTTGGGGATTTGGAAACAAACAGGTCAACATGACTTTTGACAGGAAAACTGAGCTTCCGTAGCTTTTCTACTTTGATAACAGAATTATTAAGGACAATTAACGACGATCAAAATGACTATGGAAATGTAAATCAGATCAGTTTTGGCAAAGTTATGGCTGTTTGCAGTCTCAGAAGGTAAATTTTTGGAATTTGGAAACTTACATGTCAACATGACTTTTGACAAGAAAACCAAATTTCCCAAGTTTTTCATCTTTGATTACAGAATTATAAAGGACAATAAACAACGATCAAAATGACTTTGGAAATGTAAATCGGATCAGTTTTGACAAAGTTATGGCTGTTTAAAGTCTCAGAAGTTAATTTTTGGGGATTTAGAAACAAACATGTCAACATGACTTTTGACAGGAAAACTGAGTTTCCGAAGTTTTTCAACTTTTATTACAGAATTATTAAGGACAATAAACAACGATCAAAATGACTTTGGAAATGTAAATCGGATCAGCTTTGACAAAGTTATGGCTGTTTGAAGTCTCAGGAGGTACATTTTTGGAATTTGGAAACTAACTTGTCAACATCACTTTTGACAAAAAAGCCAAATTTCCGAAGTTTTTCATCTTTGATTACAGAATTATTAAGGACAATTAACGACGATCAAAATTACTTTTGAAATGTAAATCGGATCAGTTTTGACAAAGTTATGGCTGTTTAAAGTCTCAGAAGGTAATTTTTGGAAATTTAGGAATTTTTTCATCAATATGACTTTTGGCAAGTAAACCGCATTTCTGAAGTTTTTCAACTGTGATTATAGAATTATTAAGGACAATAAACAACGATCAAAATGACTTTGGAAATGTAAATCGGATCAGTTTTGACAAAGTAATGGCTGTTTGAAGTCTCAGAAGGTAATTTTTGGGAATTTGGCAATTTTTTTGTCTATATAACTTTTGACAAGTAAAACGAATTTCTGAAGTATTTCAACTTTGATTACAGAATAATTAAGGACAATAAACAACGATCAAAATGACTTTGGAAATGTAAATCGGATCAGTTTTGACAAAGTTATGGCTATTTAAAGTCTCAGAAGGTAATTTTTGGGGATTTGGAAACAAACATGTCAACATGGCTTTTGACAAGAAAACTGAATTTCCGAAGTTTTTCATCTTTTATTACAGAATTATTAAGGACAATAAACAACGATCAAAATGACTTTGGAAATGTAAATCGGATCAGTTTTGACAAAGTTATGGCTGTTTAAAGTCTCAGAAGGTAATTTTTGGGGATTTAGAAACAAACATGTCAACATGACTTTTGACAAGAAAACTGAGTTTCCGAAGTTTTTCAACTTTGATAACAGAATTATGAAGGACAATTAACGACGATCAAAATGACTTTGGAAATGTAAATCGGATCAGCTTTGACAAAGTTATGGCTGTTTGAAGTCTCAGGAGGTACATTTTTGGAATTTGGAAACTAACTTGTCAACATCACTTTTGACAAAAAAGCCAAATTTCCGAAGTTTTTCATCTTTGATTACAGAATTATTAAGGACAATAAACAACGATCAAAATGACTTTGGAAATGTAAATCGGATCAGTTTTGACAAAGTTATGGCTGTTTAAAGTCTAAGAAGGTCATTTTTGGGGATTTGGAAACCAACATGTCAACATGACTTTTGACAGGAAAACTGAGTTTCCGAAGTTATTCAACTTTGATTACAGAATTATGAACGACAATTAACGACGATCAAAATGACTTGGGAAATGTAAATCGGATCAGTTTTGACAAAGTTATGGCTGTTTAAATTCTCAGAATGTAATTTTTGGGGACTTGGAAACAAACAGGTCAACATGAGTTTTGACAGGAAAACTGAGCTTCCGTAGCTTTTCTACTTTGATTACAGAATTATTAAGGACAATTAACGACGATCAAAATGACTTGGGAAATGTAAATCGGATCAGTTTTGACAAAGTTATGGCTGTTTAAAGTCTCAGAAGGTAATTTTTGGGGATTTGGAAACAAACATGTCAACATGACTTTTGACAGGAAAACTGAGTTTCCGAAGTTTTTCAACGTTGATTACAGAATTATTAAGGACAATTAACGACGATCAAAATGACTTTGGAAATGTAAATCGGATCAGTTTTGACAAAGTTATGGCTGTTTAAAGTCTCAGAAGGTAATTTTTGGAAATTTAGGAATTTTTTCATCAATATGACTTTTGGCAAGTAAACCGCATTTCTGAAGTTTTTCAACTGTGATTATAGAATTATTAAGGACAATAAACAACGATCAAAATGACTTTGGAAATGTAAATCGGATCAGTTTTGACAAAGTAATGGCTGTTTGAAGTCTCAGAAGGTAATTTTTGGGAATTTGGCAATTTTTTTGTCTATATAACTTTTGACAAGTAAAACGAATTTCTGAAGTATTTCAACTTTGATTACAGAATAATTAAGGACAATAAACAACGATCAAAATGACTTTGGAAATGTAAATCGGATCAGTTTTGACAAAGTTATGGCTATTTAAAGTCTCAGAAGGTAATTTTTGGGGATTTGGAAACAAACATGTCAACATGGCTTTTGACAAGAAAACTGAATTTCCGAAGTTTTTCATCTTTTATTACAGAATTATTAAGGACAATAAACAACGATCAAAATGACTTTGGAAATGTAAATCGGATCAGTTTTGACAAAGTTATGGCTGTTTAAAGTCTCAGAAGGTAATTTTTGGGGATTTAGAAACAAACATGTCAACATGACTTTTGACAAGAAAACTGAGTTTCCGAAGTTTTTCAACTTTGATTACAGAATTATTAAGGACAATTAACGACGATCAAAATGACTTTGGAAATGTAAATCGGATCAGCTTTGACAAAGTTATGGCTGTTTGAAGTCTCAGGAGGTACATTTTTGGAATTTGGAAACTAACTTGTCAACATCACTTTTGACAAAAAAGCCAAATTTCCGAAGTTTTTCATCTTTGATTACAGAATTATTAAGGACAATAAACAACGATCAAAATGACTTTGGAAATGTAAATCGGATCAGTTTTGACAAAGTTATGGCTGTTTAAAGTCTAAGAAGGTCATTTTTGGGGATTTGGAAACCAACATGTCAACATGACTTTTGACAGGAAAACTGAGTTTCCGAAGTTATTCAACTTTGATTACAGAATTATGAACGACAATTAACGACGATCAAAATGACTTGGGAAATGTAAATCGGATCAGTTTTGACAAAGTTATGGCTGTTTAAATTCTCAGAATGTAATTTTTGGGGATTTGGAAACAAACAGGTCAACATGAGTTTTGACAGGAAAACTGAGCTTCCGTAGCTTTTCTACTTTGATTACAGAATTATTAAGGACAATTAACGACGATCAAAATGACTTGGGAAATGTAAATCGGATCAGTTTTGACAAAGGTATGGCTGTTTAAAGTCTCAGAAGGTAATTTTTGGGGATTTGGAAACAAACATGTCAACATGACTTTTGACAGGAAAACTGAGTTTCCGAAGTTTTTCAACGTTGATTACAGAATTATTAAGGACAATTAACGACGATCAAAATGACTTTGGAAATGTAAATCGGATCAGTTTTGACAAAGTTATGGCTGTTTAAAGTCTCAGAAGGTAACTTTTGTGAACTCTGCAATTTTTTCGTCAATATGACTTTTGACAAGTAAACCGAATTTCTGAAGTTTTTCAACTGTGATTATAGAATTATTAAGGACAATAAACAACGATCAAAATGACTTTGGAAATGTAAATCGGATCAGTTTTGACAAAGATATGGCTGTTTAAAGTCTCAGAAGGTAATTTTTGGGGATTTGGCAATTTTTTGGTCAACATGACTTTTGATAAGTAAACCGAATTTCTGAAGTTTTTCATCTTTGATAACAGAATTATTAAGGACAATAAACAACGATCAAAATGACTTTGGGAATGTAAATCGGATCGGTTTTGACAAAGTTATGGCTGTTTGAAGTCTCAGAAGGTAATTTTTTGGGATTTGGAAACAAACATGTCAACATGACTTTTGACAAGAAAACTGAATTTCCGAAGTTTTACAACTTTGATTACAGAATTATTAAGGACAATAAACAACGATCAAAATGATTTTGGAAATGTAAATCGGATCAGTTTTGACAAAGTTATGGCTGTTTGAAGTCTCAGAAGGTAATTTTTGGAATTTGAAAACTAACATGTCACATGTCACTTTTGACAAGAAAACCAAATTTCCGAAGTTTTTATCTTTGATTACAGAATTATTAAGGAATAAACAACGATCAAAATGACTTTGGAAATGTAAATCAGATCAGTTTTGACAAAGTTATGGCTGTTTGAAGTCTCAGAAGGTAACTTCTGGGAATTAGGCAACTATTTTGTCATTATGACTTTTGACAAGTAAACTGAATTTCTGAAGTTTTTCAACTGTGATTATAGAATTATAAAGGACAATGTAAATCGGATCAGTTTTGACAAAGTTATGGCTGTTTAAAGTCTCAGAAGGTAATTTTTGGGGATTTGGAAACAAACATGTCAACATGACTTTTGACAGGAAAACTGAGTTTCCGAAGTTTTTCAACTTTGATAACAGAATTATTAAGGACAATTTACGACGATCAAAATGACTTTGGTAATGTAAATCGGATCAGCTTTGACAAAGTTATGGCTGTTTGAAGTCTCAGAAGGTAAATTTTTGGAATTTGGAAACTAACATGTCAACATCACTTTTGACAAAGTTATGGCTGTTTGAAGTCTCGGAGGGTAATTTTTTGCAATTTGTTAACTGCTTTGTCATTATGACTTTTGACAAGAAAACCAAATTTTCGAAGTTTTTCATCTTTGATTATAGAATTATTATGGACAATAAACAACGATCAAAATGACTTTGGAAATGTAAATCGGATCAGTTTTGACAAAGTTATGGCTGTTTAAAGTCTCAGAAGGTAATTTTTGGATATTTGAAAACAAACATGTCAACATGACTTTTGACAGGAAAACTGAGTTTCTGAAGTTTTTCAACTTTGATTACAGAATTATTAAGGACAATAAACAACGATCAAAATGACTTTGGAAATGTAAATCGGATCAGTTTTGACAAAGTTATGGCTGTTTAAAGTCTCAGAAGGTAATTTTTGGATATTTGAAAACAAACATGTCAACATGACTTTTGACAGGAAAACTGAGTTTCTGAAGTTTTTCAACTTTGATTACAGAATTATTAAGGACAATAAACAACGATCAAAATGACTTTGGAAATGTAAATCGGATCAGTTTTGACAAAGTTATGGCTGTTTAAAGTCTCAGAAGGTAATTTTTGGGGATTTGGCAATTTTTTGGTCAACATGACTTTTGATAAGTAAACCGAATTTCTGAAGTTTTTAATCTTTGATAACAGAATTATTAAGGACAATAAACAACGATCAAAATGACTTTGGAAATGTAAATCGGATCGGTTTTGACAAAGTTATGGCTGTTTGAAGTCTCAGAAGGTAATTTTTTGGGATTTGGAAACAAACATGTCAACATGACTTTTGACAAGTAAACCGAATTTCTGAAGTTTTTCAACTGTGATTATAGAATTATTAAGGACAATAAACAACGATCAAAATGACTTTGGAAATGTAAATCGGATCAGTTTTGACAAAGTTATGGCTGTTTAAAGTCTCAGAAGGTAATTTTTGGGGATTTGTAAATAAGCATGTCAACATGACTTTTGACAGGAAAACTGAGTTTCCGGAGTTTTTCAACCTTGATTACAGAATTATTAAGGACAATTAACGACTATCAAAATGACTTTGGAAATGTAAATCGGATCAGCTTTGACAAAGTTATGGCTGCTTGAAGTCTGAGAAGGTAAACTTTTGGAATTTGGAAACTAACATGTCAACATGACTTTTGACAAAATAACCAAATTTTCGAAGTTTTTCATCTTTGATTACAGAATTATTAAGGACAATATACAACGATCAAAATGACTTTGGAAATGTAAATCGGATCAGTTTTGACAAAGTTATGGCTGTTTAAAGTCTCAGAAGGTAATTTTTGGATATTTGAAAACAAACATGTCAACATGACTTTTGACAGGAAAACTGAGTTTCTGAAGTTTTTCAACTTTGATTACAGAATTATTAAGGACAATTAACGACGATCAAAATGTTTTTGGAAATGTAAATCAGATCAGTTTTGACAAAGTTATGGCTGTTTGAAGTCTCAGAAGGTAATTTTTGGAATTTGAAAACTAACATGTCACATGTCACTTTTGACAAGAAAACCAAATTTCTGAAGTTTTTATCTTTGATTACAGAATTATTAAGGACAATAAACAACGATCAAAATGACTTTGAAAATGTAAGTCGGATCAGTTTTGACAAAGTTGTGGCTGTTTGAAGTCTCAGAAGATAATTTTTTGGAATTTGAAAGCTAACATGTCAACATGACTTTTGACAAGAAAACCGAATTTCCGAAGATTTTCATCTTTGATTACAGAATTATTAAGGACAATAAACACCGATCAAAATGACCTTGGAAATGTAAATCGGTTCAGTTTTGACAAAGTTATGGCTGTTTGAAGTCTCAGAAGGTAATTTTTGGTTATTTGGCAATTTTTTGGTCAACATGACTTTTGATAAGTAAACCGAATTTCTGAAGTTTTTCAACTTTGATAACAGAATTATTAAGGACAATAAACAACGATCAAAATGACTTTGGCAATGTAAATCGGATCAGTTTTGACAAAGTTATGGTTGTTTGAAGTCTCAGAAGGTTATTTTTTGGGATTTGGAAACAAACATGTCAACATGACTTTTGACAAGAAAACTGAATTTCCGAAGTTTTACAACTTTGATTACAAAATTATTAAGTACAATAAACAACGATCAAAATGACTTTGGAAATGTAAATCGGATCAGATTTGACAAAGTTATGGCTGTTTGAAGTCTCAGAAGGTAATTTTTAAGAACTCGGCAATTTTTTCGTCAATATGACTTTTGACAAATAACCGAATTTCTGAAGTTTTTCAACTTTGATTACAGAATTATTAAGGACAAAAAACAACGATCAAAATGACTTTGGAAATGTAAATCGGATCAGTTTTGACAAAGTTATGGCTGTTTAAAGTCTCAGAAGTTAATTCTTGGGGATTTGGAAACAAACATGTCAACATGACTTTTGACAGGAAAACTGAGTTTCCGAAGTTTTTCAACTTTGCTTACAGAATTATTAAGGACAATTAACGACGATCAAAATGACTTTGGAAATGTAAATCGGATCAGTTTTGACAAAGTTATGGATGTTTAAAGTCTCAGAAGGTAATTTTTTTGGATTTGGAAATTAGCATGTCAACATGACTTTTGACTGGAAAATTGAGTTTCCGAAGTTTTTCAACCTTGATTACAGAATTATTAAGGACAATTAACAACGATCAAAATGACTTTGGAAATGTAAATCAGATCAGTTTTGACAAAGTTATGGCTGTTTGAAGTCTCAGAAGGTAATATTTAAGAATTTGACAACTAACATGTCACATGTCACTTTTGACAAGAAAACCAAATTTCCGAAGTTTTTCATCTTTGATTACAGAATTATTAAGGACAATAAACAACGATCAAAATGACTTTGGAAATGTAAATCAGATCAGTTTTGACAAAGTTATGGCTGTTTGAAGTCTCAGAAGGTATCTTTTGGGAATTAGGCAACTATTTTGTCATTATGACTTTTGACAAGTAAACTGAATTTCTGAAGTTTTTCAACTGTGATTATAGAATTATAAAGGACAATGTAAATCGGATCAGTTTTGACAAAGTTATGGCTGTTTAAAGTCTCAGAAGGTAATTTTTGGGGATTTGGAAACAAACATGTCAACATGACTTTTGACAGGAAAACTGAGTTTCCGAAGTTTTTCAACTTTGATAACAGAATTATTAAGGACAATTAACAACGATCAAAATGACTTTGGAAATGTAAATCGGATCAGCTTTGACAAAGTTATGGCTGTTTGAAGTCTCAGAAGGTAAATTTTTGGAATTTGGAAACTAACATGTCAACATTACTTTTGACAAAGTTATGGCTGTTTGAAGTCTCGGAGGGTAATTTTTTGCAATTTGTTAACTGCTTTGTCATTATGACTTTTGACAAGAAAACCAAATTTTCGAAGTTTTTCATCTTTGATTATAGAATTATTAAGGACAATAAACAACGATCAAAATGACCTTGGAAATGTAAATCGGTTCAGTTTTGACAAAGTTATGGCTGTTTGAAGTCTCAGAAGGTAATTTTTTGCAATCTGTTAACTGCTTTGTCATTATGACTTTTGACAAGAAAACCAAATTTTCGAAGTTTTTCATCTTTGATTGCAGAATTATTAAGGAAAATAAACAACGATCAAAATGACTTTGGAAATGTAAATCGGATGAGTTTTGACAAAGTTATGGCTGCTTGAAGTCTGAGAAGGTAAACTTTTGGAATTTGGAAACAAACATGTCAACATGACTTTTGACAAAATAACCAAATTTTCGAAGTTTTTCATCTTTGATTACAGAATTATTAAGGACAATATACAACGATCAAAATGACTTTGGAAATGTAAATCGGATCAGTTTTGACAAAGTTATGGCTGTTTAAAGTCTCAGAAGGTAATTTTTGGATATTTGAAAACAAACATGTCAACATGACTTTTGACAGGAAAACTGAGTTTCTGAAGTTTTTCAACTTTGATTACAGAATTATTAAGGACAATTAACGACGATCAAAATGTTTTTGGAAATGTAAATCAGATCAGTTTTGACAAAGTTATGGCTGTTTGAAGTCTCAGAAGGTAATTTTTGGAATTTGAAAACTAACATGTCACATGTCACTTTTGACAAGAAAACCAAATTTCCGAAGTTTTTATCTTTGATTACTGACTTATTAAGGACAATAAACAACGATCAAAATGACTTTGGAAATGTAAATCAGATCAGTTTTGACAAAGTTATGGCTGTTTGAAGTCTCAGAAGGTAACTTCTGGGAATTAGGCAACTATTTTGTCATTATGACTTTTGACAAGTAAACTGAATTTCTGAAGTTTTTCAACTGTGATTATAGAATTATAAAGGACAATGTAAATCGGATCAGTTTTGACAAAGTTATGGCTGTTTAAAGTCTCAGAAGTTAATTCTTGGGGATTTGGAAACAAACATGTCAACATGACTTTTGACAGGAAAACTGAGTTTCCGAAGTTTTTCAACTTTGCTTACAGAATTATTAAGGACAATTAACGACGATCAAAATGACTTTGGAAATGTAAATCGGATCAGTTTTGACAAAGTTATGGATGTTTAAAGTCTCAGAAGGTATTTTTTTTTGATTTGGAAATTAGCATGTCAACATGACTTTTGACTGGAAAATTGAGTTTCCGAAGTTTTTCAACCTTGATTACAGAATTATTAAGGACAATTAACAACGATCAAAATTACTTTGGAAATGTAAATCAGATCAGTTTTGACAAAGTTATGGCTGTTTGAAGTCTCAGAAGGTAATATTTGGGAATTTGACAACTAACATTTCACATGTCACTTTTGACAAGAAAACCAAATTTCCGAAGTTTTTCATCTTTGATTACAGAATTATTAAGGACAATAAACAACGATCAAAATGACTTTGGAAATGTAAATCAGATCAGTTTTGACAAAGTTATGGCTGTTTGAAGTCTCAGAAGGTAATTTTTTGCAATCTGTTAACTGCTTTGTCATTATGACTTTTGACAAGAAAACCAAATTTTCGAAGTTTTTCATCTTTGATTATAGAATTATTAAGGACAATAAACAACGATCAAAATGACCTTGGAAATGTAAATCGGTTCAGTTTTGACAAAGTTATGGCTGTTTGAAGTCTCAGAAGGTAATTTTTTGCAATCTGTTAACTGCTTTGTCATTATGACTTTTGACAAGAAAACCAAATTTTCGAAGTTTTTCATCTTTGATTGCAGAATTATTAAGGAAAATAAACAACGATCAAAATGACTTTGGAAATGTAAATCGGATGAGTTTTGACAAAGTTATGGCTGTTTGAAGTCTCAGAAGGTAATTTTTGGGGATTTGGAAACAAACATGTCAACATGACTTTTGACAAGAAAACTTAGTTTCCGAAGTTTTTCAACTTTGATTACAGAATTATTAAGGACAATTAACGACGACCAAAATGACTTGGGAAATGTAAATCGGATCAGTTTTGACAAAGTTGTGGCTGTTTGAAGTCTCGGAGGGTAATTTTTTGCAATTTGTTAACTGCTTTGTCATTATAACTTTTGACAAGAAAACCAAATTTTCGAAGTTTTTCATCTTTGATTATAGAATTATTAAGGACAATAAACAACGATCAAAATGACCTTGGAAATGTAAATCGGTTCAGTTTTGACAAAGTTATGGCTGTTTGAAGTCTCAGAAGGTAAATTTTTGGAATTTGGAAACTAACATGTCAACATTACTTTTGACAAAGTTATGGCTGTTTGAAGTCTCGGAGGGTAATTTTTTGCAATTTGTTAACTGCTTTGTCATTATGACTTTTGACAAGAAAACCAAATTTTCGAAGTTTTTCATCTTTGATTATAGAATTATTAAGGACAATAAACAACGATCAAAATGACCTTGGAAATGTAAATCGGTTCAGTTTTGACAAAGTTATGGCTGTTTGAAGTCTCAGAAGGTAATTTTTTGCAATCTGTTAACTGCTTTGTCATTATGACTTTTGACAAGAAAACCAAATTTTCGAAGTTTTTCATCTTTGATTGCAGAATTATTAAGGGAAATAAACAACGATCAAAATGACTTTGGAAATGTAAATCGGATGAGTTTTGACAAAGTTATGGCTGTTTGAAGTCTCAGAAGGTAATTTTTGGGGATTTGGAAAAAAACATGTCAACATGACTTTTGACAAGAAAACTGAGTTTCCGAAGTTTTTCAACTTTGATTACAGAATTATTAAGGACAATTAACGACGACCAAAATGACTTGGGAAATGTAAATCGGATCAGTTTTGACAAAGTTGTGGCTGTTTGAAGTCTCAGAAGATAATTTTTTGGAATTTGAAAGCTAACATGTCAACATGACTTTTGACAAGAAAACCGAATTTCCGAAGATTTTCATCTTTGATTACAGAATTATTAAGGACAATAAACAACGATCAAAATGACCTTGGAAATGTAAATCGGTTCAGTTTTGACAAAGTTATGGCTGTTTGAAGTCTCAGAAGGTAATTTTTTGCAATCTGTTAACTGCTTTGTCATTATGACTTTTGACAAGAAAACCAAATTTCCGAAGATTTTCATCTTTGATTACAGAATTATTAAAGACAATAAACAACGATTAAAATGACTTTGGAAATGTAAATCGGATCAGTTTTGACAAAGTTATGGCTGTTTGAAGTCTCAGAAGGTAATTTTTGGGGATTTGGAAACAAACATGTCAACTTGACTTTTGACAGGAAAACTGAGTTTCCGAAGTTTTTCATCTTTGATTACAGAATTATTAAGGACAATAAACAACGATCAAAATGACTTTGGAAATGTAAATCGGATCAGTTTTGACAAAGTTATGGCTGTTTGAAGTCTCAGAAGGTAATTTTTGGGGATTTGGAAACAAAAATGTCAACATAACTTTTAAAAAAAGAAAAACCGAATTTCTGAAGTTTTTCAACTTTGATTACAGAATTATTAAGGACAATAAACAACAATCAAAATGACTTTGGGAATGTAAATCGGATCAGTTTTGACAAAGTTATGGCTGTTTGAAGTCTCAGAATTTTATTTTTTGGGATTTGGAAACAAACAAATCAACATGAATTTTGACAAGAAAACTGAATTTCGGAAGTTTTACAACTTTGATTATAGAATTATTAAGGACAATAAACAACGATCAAAATGACTATAGAAATGTAAATCGGATCAGTTTTGACAAAGTTATGGCTGTTTGAAGTCTCAGAAGGTAATTTTTGGTAATATGGCTATTTTTTTGTCAACATGACTTTTGATAAGAAAACCGAATTTCTGAAGTTTTCAACTTTGATTACAGAATTATTAAGGACAATTAACGACTATCAAAATGACTTTGGAAATGTTAATCGGATCAGTTTTGACAAAGCTATGGCTGTTTGAAGTCTCGGAAGGTAAATTTTTGGAATTTGGCAACTAACATGTCAACATGACTTTTGACAAAAAACCAAATTTCCGAAGTTTTTCATTTTGGATTATAGAATTATTAAGGACAATAAACAACGATCAAAATTACTTTGGAAATGTAAATCGGTTCAGTTTTGACAAAGTTATGGCTGTTTGAAGTCTCAGAAGGTAATTTTTGGGAATTAGGCAACTATTTTGTTTTAATGACTTTTGAAAAGTAAACTAAATTTCTGAAGTTTTTCAACTTTGATAATAGAATTATTAAGGACAATAAACAACGATCAAAATGACTTTGGAAATGTAAATCGGTTCAGTTTTGACAAAGTTATGGCTGTTTGAAGTCTCAGAAGGTATTTTTTTGGAATAAGAAAACTATTTTGTCATTATGACTTTTGACAAGTAAATTGAATTTCTGAAGTTTTTCAACTTTGATAATAAAATTATTCAGGACAATATACAACGATCAAAATGACTTTGGAAATGTAAATCGGATCAGTTTTGACAAAGTTATGGCTGTTTGAAGTCTCAGAAGGTAATTTTTTGGAATTCGTCAACTACTTTGTCATTATGACTTTTGACAAAAAAACCAAATTTCCGAAGTTTTTCATCTTAATTACAGAATAATTACAGAATTATTAAGGACAATAAACAACGATCAAAATGACTTTGGAAATGTAAATCGGTTCAGTTTTGACAAAGTTATGGCTGTTTGAAGTCTCAGAAGTTAATTTTTGGGAATAAGGCAACTATTTTGTCATTACGACTTTTGACAAGTAAACTGAATTTCTGAAGTTTTTCAACTTTGATTATAGAATTATTAAGGACAATAAACAACGATCAAAATGACTTTGGAAATGTAAATCGGATCAGTTTTGACAAAGTTATGGCTGTTTGAAGTCTCAGAAGGAAACTTTTTGGAACTTGTCAACAACTTTGTCATTATGACTTTTGACAAGAAAACCAAATTTCCGAATTTTTTCATCTTTGATTACAGAATTATTAAGGACAATAAACAACGATCAACATGATTTTGAAAATGTAAATCGGATCAGTTTTGACAAAGTTTTGGCTGTTTGAAGTCTCAGAAGGTAATTTTTGGGGATTTTGAAACAAACATGTCAACATGACTTTTGACAGGAAAACTGAGTTTCCGAAGTTTTTCAACTTTGGTTACAGAATTATTAAGGACAATTAACGACGACCAAAATGACTTGGGAAATGTAAATCGGATCAGTTTTGACAAAGTTATGGCTGTTTAAAGTCTCAGAAGGTAATTTTTGGGGATTTGGAAACAAACATGTCAACATGACTTTTGACAGGAAAACTGAGTCTCCGAAGTTGTTCAACTTTGATTACTGAATTATTAAGGACAATTAACGACGATCAAAATGACTTTGGAAATGTTAATCGGATCAGCTTTGACAATATGTAATATGGCAATTTTTTTGTGAACATGAATTTTGATAAGTAAACCGAATTCCTGAAGTTTTTCAACTTTGATTACAGAATTATTAAAGACAATAAACAACGATCAAAATGACTTTGGAAATGTAAATCGGATCAGTTTTGACAAAGTTATGGCTGTTTGAAGTCTCAGAAGGTAATTTTTGGGGATTTGGAAACAAACATATCAACTTGACTTTTGACAGGAAAACTGAGTTTCCGAAGTTTTTCAACTTTGATTATTGAATTATTAAGGACAATTAACGACGATCAAAATGACTTGGGAAATGTAAATCGGATCAGCTTTGACAAAGTTATGGCTGTTTGAAGTCTCAGAAGGTAATTTTTGGGGATTTGGAAACAAACATGTCAACATGACTTTTGACAGGAAAACTGAGTTTCCGAAGTTTTTCAACTTTGATTACAGGATTATTAAGGACAATTAACGACGATCAAAATGACTTTGGAAATGTAAATCGGATCAGCTTTGACAAAGTTATGGCTGTTTGAAGTCTCAGAAGGTAAATTTTTGGAATTTGGAAACTAACATGTCAACATCACTTTTGACAAAGTTATGGCTGTTTGAAGTCTCGGAGGGTAAATTTTTTGAAATTTGGAAACTAACATGTCAACATCAATTTTGACAAAAAAACCAAGTTTCCGAAGTTTTTCATCTTTGATCACAGATTTATTAAGGACAATAAACAACGATCAAAATGACTTTGGGAATGTAAATCGGATCAGTTTTGACAAAGTTATGGCTGTTTAAAATTTCAGAAGGTAATTTTTGGGGATTTGGAAACAAACATGTCAACATGACTTTTGACAGGAAAACTGAGTTTCCGAAGTTTTTCAACTTTGATTACAGAATTATTAAGGACAATTAACGACGATCAAAATGACTTTGGAAATGTAAATCGGATCAGTTTTGACAAAGTTATGGGTGTTTGAAGTCTCAGAAGGTAAATTTTTGGAATTTGGAAACTAACATGTCAACATCACTTTGACAAAGTTATGGCTGTTTGAAGTCTCGGAGGGTAATTTTTTGCAATTTGTTAACTGCTTTGTCATTATGACTTGTGACAAGAAAACCAAATTTTCGAAGTTTTTCATCTTTGATTATAGAATTATTAAGGACAATAAACAACGATCAAAATGACTTTGGGAATGTAAATCGGATCAGTTTTGACAAAATTATGGCTGTTTGAAGTCACAGAAGGTAATTTTTGGGGATTTGGAAACAAACATGTCAACTTGACTTTTGACAGGAAAACTGAGTTTCCGAAGTTTTTCAACTTTGATTACAGAATTATTAAGGACAATTAACGACGATCGAAATGACTTTGGAAATGTAAATCGGATCAATTTTGACAAAGTTATGGCTGTTTGAAGTCTCAGAAGGTAATTTTTGGGGATTTGGAAACAAACATGTCAACATGACTTTTGACAGGAAAACCGAATTTCCGAAGCTTTTCATTTTTGATTACAGAATTATTAAGGACAATAAACAACGATCAAAATGACTTTGGAAATGTAAATCAGTTCAGTTTGGACAAAGTTATGGCTGTTTGAAGTCTCAGAAGGTAATTTTTGGTAATATGGCAATTTTTTTGTCAACATGACTTTTGATAAGAAAACCGAATTTCTGAAGTTTTCAACTTTGATTACAGAATTACTAAGGACAATTAACGACGATCAAAATGACTTTGGAAATGTAAATCGGATCAGTTTTGACAAAGTTATGGCTGTTTGAAGTCTCAGAAGGAAACTTTTTGGAACTAGTCAACTACTTTGTCATTATGACTTTTGACAAGAAAACCAAATTTCCGAATTTTTTCATCTTTGATTACAGAATTATTAAGGACAATAAGCAACGATCAACATGATTTTAAAAATGTAAATCGGATCAGTTTTGACAAAGTTTTGGCTGTTTGAAGTCTCAGAAGATAATTTTTTGGAATTTGAAAGCTAATATGTCAACATGACTTTTGACAAGAAAACCGAATTTCCGAAGCTTTTCATTTTTGATTACAGAATTATTAAAGACAATAAACAACGATCAAAATGACTTTGGAAATGTAAATCGGATCAGTTTTGACAAAGTTATGGCTGTTTGAAGTCTCAGAAGGTAATTTTTGGGGATTTGGAAACAAACATATCAACTTGACCTTTGACAGAAAAACTGAGTTTCCGAAGTTTTTCAACTTTGATTATTGAATTATTAAGGACAATTAACGACGATCAAAATGACTTGGGAAATGTATATCGGATCAGTTTTGACAAAGCTATGGCTGTTTAAAGTCTCAGAAGGTAATTTTTGGGGATTTGGAAACAAACATGTCAACATGACTTTTGACAGGAAAACTGAGTTTCCGAAGTTTTTCAACTTTGATAAAAGAATTATTAAGGACAATTAACGACGATCAAAATGACTTTGGAAATGTAAATCGGATCAGCTTTGATAAAGTTATGGCTGTTTGAAGTCTCAGAAGGTAAACTTTTTGAAATTTGGAAACTAACATGTCAACATCAATTTTGACAAAAAAACCAAATTTCCGAAGTTTTTCATCTTTGATCACAGAATTATTAAGGACAATAAACAACGATCAAAATGACTTTGGGAATGTAAATCGGATCAGTTTTGACAAAGTTATGGCTGTTTGAGGTCTCAGAATTTTATTTTTTGGGATTTGGAAACAAACAAGGCAACATGAATTTTGACAAGAAAACTGAATTTCCGAAGTTTTACAACTTTGATTATAGAATTATTAAGAACAATAAACAACGATCAAAATGACTTTGGAAATGTAAATCGGTTCAGTTTTGACAAAGTTATGGCTGTTTGAAGTCTCAGAAGGTAATTTTGGCTATATGGCAATTTTTTTGTCAACATGAATTTTGATAAGTATACCGAATTTCTGAAGTTTTTCAACTTTGATTACAGAATTATTAAGGACAATAAACAACGATCAAAATGACTTTGGAAATGTAAATCGGATCAGTTTTGACAAAGTTATGGCTGTTTAAAGTCTCAGAAGGTCATTTTTGGGGATTTGGAAACAAACATGTCAACATGACTTTTGACAGGAAAACTGAGTCGCCGAAGTTTTTCAACTTTGATTAGTGAATTATTAAGGACAATTAACGACGATCAAAATGACTTTGGAAATGTTAATCGGATCAGCTTTGACAAAGTTATGGCTGTTTGAAGTCTCAGAAGGTAAACTTTTTGAAATTTGGAAACTAACATGTCAACATCAATTTTGACAAAAAAACCAAATTTCCGAAGTTTTTCATCTTTGATCACAGAATTATTAAGGACAATAAACAACGATCAAAATGACTTTGGGAATGTAAATCGGATCAGTTTTGACAAAGTTATGGCTGTTTGAGGTCTCAGAATTTTATTTTTTGGGATTTGGAAACAAACAAGGCAACATGAATTTTGACAAGAAAACTGAATTTCCGAAGTTTTACAACTTTGATTATAGAATTATTAAGAACAATAAACAACGATCAAAATGACTTTGGAAATGTAAATCGGTTCAGTTTTGACAAAGTTATGGCTGTTTGAAGTCTCAGAAGGTAATTTTGTTATATGGCAATTTTTTTGTCAACATGAATTTTGATAAGTATACCGAATTTCTGAAGTTTTTCAACTTTGATTACAGAATTATTAAGGACAATAAACAACGATCAAAATGACTTTGGAAATGTAAATCGGATCAGTTTTGACAAAGTTATGGCTGTTTAAAGTCTCAGAAGGTCATTTTTGGGGATTTGGAAACAAACATGTCAACATGACTTTTGACAGGAAAACTGAGTCGCCGAAGTTTTTCAACTTTGATTAGTGAATTATTAAGGACAATTAACGACGATCAAAATGACTTTGGAAATGTTAATAGGATCAGCTTTGACAATATGTAATATGGCAATTTTTTTGTGAACATGAATTTTGATATGTAAACCGAATTCCTGAAGTTTTTCAACTTTGATTACAGAATTATTAAAGACAATAAACAACGATCAAAATGACTTTGGAAATGTAAATCGGATCAGTTTTGACAAAGTTATGGCTGTTTGAAGTCTCAGAAGGCAATTTTTGGGGATTTGGAAACAAACATATCAACTTGACCTTTGACAGGAAAACTGAGTTTCCGAAGTTTTTCAACTTTGATTATTGAATTATTAAGGACAATTAACGACGATCAAAATGACTTTGGAAATGTAAATCGGATCAGTTTTGACAAAGCTATGGCTGTTTAAAGTCTCAGAAGGTAATTTTTGGGGATTTGGAAACAAACATGTCAACATGACTTTTGACAGGAAAACTGAGTTTCCGAAGTTTTTCAGCTTTGATTACAGAATTATTAAGGACAATTAACGACGATCAAAATGACTTTGGAAATGTAAATCGGATCAGCTTTGACAAAGTTATGGCTGTTTGAAGTCTCAGAAGGTAAATTTTTTGAAATTTGGAAACTAACATGTCAACATCAATTTTGACAAAAAAACCAAATTTCCGAAGTTTTTCAACTTTGATTACAGAATTATTAAGGACAATAAACAACGATCAAAATGACTTTGGGAATGTAAATCGGATCAGTTTTGACAAAGTTATGGCTGTTTGAAGTCTCAGAAGGTAATTTTGGTTATATGGCAATTTTTTTGTCAACATGAATTTTGATAAGTAAACCGAATTTCTGAAGTTTTTCAACTTTGATTACAGAATTATTAAGGACAATAAACAACGATCAAAATGACTTTGGAAATGTAAATCGGATCAGTTTTGACAAAGTTATGGCGGTTTGAAGTCTCAGAGGGTAATTTTTTGGAATTTGTCAACTACTTTGTCATTATGACTTTTGACATGAAAACCAGATTTCGGAAGTTTTTCATCTTTGATTACAGAATTATTAAGGACAATAAACAACGATCAAAATGATTTTGAAAATGTAAATCGGATGAGTTTTGACAAAGTTATGGCTGTTTAAAGTCTCAGAAGGTAATTTTTGGGGATTTGGAAACTAACACGTCAACATGACTTTTGACAGGAAACCTGAGTTTCCGAAGTTTTTCAACTTTGATTACAGAATTATTAAGGACAATAAACAACGATCAAAATGACTTGGGAAATGTAAATCGGATCAGTTTTGACAAAGTTATGGCTGTTTGAAGTCTCAGAATTTTATTTTTTGGGATTTGGAAACAAACAAGTCAACATGAATTTTGACAAGAAAACTGAATTTCCGAAGTTTTACAACTTTGATTATAGAATTATTAAGAACAATAAACAACGATCAAAATGACTTTGGAAATGTAAATCGGTTCAGTTTTGACAAAGTTATGGCTGTTTGAATTCTCAGAAGGTAATTTTGGTTATATGGCAATTTTTTTGTCAACATGAATTTTGATAAGTATACCGAATTTCTGAAGTTTTTCAACTTTGATTACAGAATTATTAAGGACAATAAACAACGATCAAAATGACTTTGGAAATGTAAATCGGATCAGTTTTGACAAAGTTATGGCTGTTTAAAGTCTCAGAAGGTCATTTTTGGGGATTTGGAAACAAACATGTCAACATGACTTTTGACAGGAAAACTGAGTCGCCGAAGTTTTTCAACTTTGATTAGTGAATTATTAAGGACAATTAACGACGATCAAAATGACTTTGGAAATGTTAATAGGATCAGCTTTGACAATATGTAATATGGCAATTTTTTTGTGAACATGAATTTTGATATGTAAACCGAATTCCTGAAGTTTTTCAACTTTGATTACAGAATTATTAAAGACAATAAACAACGATCAAAATGACTTTGGAAATGTAAATCGGATCAGTTTTGACAAAGTTATGGCTGTTTGAAGTCTCAGAAGGCAATTTTTGGGGATTTGGAAACAAACATATCAACTTGACCTTTGACAGGAAAACTGAGTTTCCGAAGTTTTTCAACTTTGATTATTGAATTATTAAGGACAATTAACGACGATCAAAATGACTTTGGAAATGTAAATCGGATCAGTTTTGACAAAGTTATGGCTGTTTAAAGTCTCAGAAGGTAATTTTTGGGGATTTGGAAACAAACATGTCAACATGACTTTTGACAGGAAAACTGAGTTTCCGAAGTTTTTCAACTTTGATTACAGAATTATTAAGGACAATTAACGACGATCAAAATGACTTTGGAAATGTAAATCGGATCAGCTTTGACAAAGTTATGGCTGTTTGAAGTCTCAGAAGGTAAATTTTTTGAAATTTGAAACTAACATGTCAACATCAATTTTGACAAAAAAACCAAATTTCCGAAGTTTTTCAACTTTGATTACAGAATTATTAAGGACAATAAACAACGATCAAAATGACTTTGGGAATGTAAATCGGATCAGTTTTGACAAAGTTATGGCTGTTTGAAGTCTCAGAAGGTAATTTTGGTTATATGGCAATTTTTTTGTCAACATGAATTTTGATAAGTAAACCGAATTTCTGAAGTTTTTCAACTTTGATTACAGAATTATTAAGGACAATAAACAACGATCAAAATGACTTTGGAAATGTAAATCGGATCAGTTTTGACAAAGTTATGGCGGTTTGAAGTCTCAGAGGGTCATTTTTTGGAATTTGTCAACTACTTTGTCATTATGACTTTTGACATGAAAACCAGATTTCGGAAGTTTTTCATCTTTGATTACAGAATTATTAAGGACAATAAACAACGATCAAAATGATTTTGAAAATGTAAATCGGATGAGTTTTGACAAAGTTATGGCTGTTTAAAGTCTCAGAAGGTAATTTTTGGGGATTTGGAAACTAACACGTCAACATGACTTTTGACAGGAAACCTGAGTTTCCGAAGTTTTTCAACTTTGATTACAGAATTATTAAGGACAATAAACAACGATCAAAATGACTTGGGAAATGTAAATCGGATCAGTTTTGACAAAGTTATGGCTGTTTGAAGTCTCAGAATTTTATTTTTTGGGATTTGGAAACAAACAAGTCAACATGAATTTTGACAAGAAAACTGAATTTCCGAAGTTTTACAACTTTGATTATAGAATTATTAAGAACAATAAACAACGATCAAAATGACTTTGGAAATGTAAATCGGTTCAGTTTTGACAAAGTTATGGCTGTTTGAATTCTCAGAAGGTAATTTTGGTTATATGGCAATTTTTTTGTCAACATGAATTTTGATAAGTATACCGAATTTCTGAAGTTTTTCAACTTTGATTACAGAATTATTAAGGACAATAAACAACGATCAAAATGACTTTGGAAATGTAAATCGGATGAGTTTTGACAAAGTTATGGCTGTTTAAAGTCTCAGAAGGTCATTTTTGGGGATTTGGAAACAAACATGTCAACATGACTTTTGACAGGAAAACTGAGTCTCCGAAGTTTTTCAACTTTGATTAGTGAATTATTAAGGACAATTAACGACGATCAAAATGACTTTGGAAATGTTAATCGGTTCAGTTTTGACAAAGTTATGGCTGTTTGAAGTCTCAGAAGGTAATTTTGGTTATATGGCAATTTTTTTGTCAACATGAATTTTGATAAGTATACCGAATTTCTGAAGTTTTTCAACTTTGATTACAGAATTATTAAGGACAATAAGCAACGATCAAAATGACTTTGGAAATGTAAATCGGATCAGTTTTGACAAATTTATGGCTGTTTAAAGTCTCAGAAGGTCATTTTTGGGGATTTGGAAACAAACATGTCAACATGACTTTTGACAGGAAAACTGAGTCTCCGAAGTTTTTCAACTTTGATTAGTGAATTATTAAGGACAATTAACGACGATCAAAATGACTTTGGAAATGTTAATCGGATCAGCTTTGACAATATGTAATATGGCAATTTTTTTGTGAACATGAATTTTGATAAGTAAACCGAATTCCTGAAGTTTTTCAACTTTGATTACAGAATTATTAAAGACAATAAACAACGATCAAAATGACTTTGGAAATGTAAATCGGATCAGTTTTGACAAAGTTATGGCTGTTTGAAGTCTCAGAAGGTAATTTTTGGGGATTTGGAAACAAACATATCAACTTGACCTTTGACAGGAAAACTGAGTTTACCGAAGTTTTTCAACTTTGATTATTGAATTATTAAGGACAATTAACGACGATCAAAATGACTTGGGAAATGTAAATCGGATCAGTTTTGACAAAGCTATGGCTGTTTAAAGTCTCAGAAGGTAATTTTTGGGGATTTGGAAACAAACATGTCAACATGACTTTTGACAGGAAAACTGAGTCTCCGAAGTTTTTCAACTTTGATTACTGAATTATTAAGGACAATTAACGACGATCAAAATGACTTTGGAAATGTTAATCGGATCAGCTTTGACAATATGTAATATGGCAATTTTTTTGTGAACATGCATTTTGATATGTAAACCGAATTCCTGAAGTTTTTCAACTTTGATTACAGAATTATTAAAGACAATAAACAACGATCAAAATGACTTTGGAAATGTAAATCGGATCAGTTTTGACAAAGTTATGGCTGTTTGAAGTCTCAGAAGGTAATTTTTGGGGATTTGGAAACAAACATATCAACTTGACCTTTGACAGGAAAACTGAGTTTCCGAAGTTTTTCAACTTTGATTATTGAATTATTAAGGACAATTAACGACGATCAAAATGACTTTGGGAATGTAAATCGGATCAGTTTTGACAAAGCTATGGCTGTTTAAAGTCTCAGAAGGTAATTTTTGGGGATTTGGAAACAAACATGTCAACATGACTTTTGACAGGAAAACTGAGTCTCCGAAGTTTTTCAACTTTGATTACTGAATTATTAAGGACAATTAACGACGATCAAAATGACTTTGGAAATGTTAATCGGATCAGCTTTGACAATATGTAATATGGCAATTTTTTTGTGAACATGCATTTTGATATGTAAACCGAATTCCTGAAGTTTTTCAACTTTGATTACAGAATTATTAAAGACAATAAACAACGATCAAAATGACTTTGGAAATGTAAATCGGATCAGTTTTGACAAAGTTATGGCTGTTTGAAGTCTCAGAAGGTAATATTTGGGGATTTGGAAACAAACATATCAACTTGACCTTTGACAGGAAAACTGAGTTTCCGAAGTTTTTCAACTTTGATTATTGAATTATTAAGGACAATTAACGACGATCAAAATGACTTTGGGAATGTAAATCGGATCAGTTTTGACAAAGTTATGGCTGTTTGAGGTCTCAGAATTTTATTTTTTGGGATTTGGAAACAAACAAGTCAACATGAATTTTGACAAGAAAACTGAATTTCCGAAGTTTTACAACTTTGATTATAGAATTATTAAGAACAATAAACAACGATCAAAATGACTTTGGAAATGTAAATCGGTTCAGTTTTGACAAAGTTATGGCTGTTTGAAGTCTCAGAAGGTAATTTTGGTTATATGGCAATTTTTTTGTCAACATGAATTTTGATAAGTATACCGAATTTCTGAAGTTTTTCAACTTTGATTACAGAATTATTAAGGACAATAAACAACGATCAAAATGACTTTGGAAATGTAAATCGGATCAGTTTTGACAAAGTTATGGCTGTTTAAAGTCTCAGAAGGTCATTTTTGGGGATTTGGAAACAAACATGTCAACATGACTTTTGACAGGAAAACTGAGTCTCCGAAGTTTTTCAACTTTGATTAGTGAATTATTAAGGACAATTAACGACGATCAAAATGACTTTGGAAATGTTAATCGGATCAGCTTTGACAATATGTAATATGGCAATTTTTTTGTGAACATGAATTTTGATAAGTAAACCGAATTCCTGAAGTTTTTCAACTTTGATTACAGAATTATTAAAGACAATAAACAACGATCAAAATGACTTTGGAAATGTAAATCGGATCAGTTTTGACAAAGTTATGGCTGTTTGAAGTCTCAGAAGGTAATTTTTGGGGATTTGGAAACAAACATATCAACTTGACCTTTGACAGGAAAACTGAGTTTCCGAAGTTTTTCAACTTTGATTATTGAATTATTAAGGACAATTAACGACGATCAAAATGACTTGGGAAATGTAAATCGGATCAGTTTTGACAAAGCTATGGCTGTTTAAAGTCTCAGAAGGTAAATTTTTGGGGATTTGGAAACAAACATGTCAACATGACTTTTGACAGGAAAACTGAGTCTCCGAAGTTTTTCAACTTTGATTACTGAATTATTAAGGACAATTAACGACGATCAAAATGACTTTGGAAATGTTAATCGGATCAGCTTTGACAATATGTAATATGGCAATTTTTTTGTGAACATGAATTTTGATATGTAAACCGAATTCCTGAAGTTTTTCAACTTTGATTACAGAATTATTAAAGACAATAAACAACGATCAAAATGACTTTGGAAATGTAAATCGGATCAGTTTTGACAAAGTTATGGCTGTTTGAAGTCTCAGAAGGTAATTTTTGGGGATTTGGAAACAAACATGTCAACATGACTTTTGACAGGAAAACTGAGTTTCCGAAGTTTTTCAACTTTGATTACAGAATTATTAAGGACAACTAACGACGATCAAAATGACTTTGGAAATGTAAATCGGATCAGCTTTGCAAAGTTATGGCTGTTTGAAGTCTCAGAAGGTAAATTTTTTGAAATTTGGAAACTAACATGTCAACATCAATTTTGACAAAAAAACCAAATTTCCGAAGTTTTTCAACTTTGATTACAGAATTATTAAGGACAATAAACAACGATCAAAATGACTTTGGGAATGTAAATCGGATCAGTTTTGACAAAGTTATGGCTGTTTGAAGTCTCAGAAGGTAATTTTGGTTATATGGCAATTTTTTTGTCAACATGAATTTTGATAAGTAAACCGAATTTCTGAAGTTTTTCAACTTTGATTACAGAATTATTAAGGACAATAAACAACGATCAAAATGACTTTGGAAATGTAAATCGGATCAGTTTTGACAAAGTTATGGCGGTTTGAAGTCTCAGAGGGTCATTTTTTGGAATTTGTCAACTACTTTGTCATTATGACTTTTGACATGAAAACCAGATTTCGGAAGTTTTTCATCTTTGATTACAGAATTATTAAGGACAATAAACAACGATCAAAATGATTTTGAAAATGTAAATCGGATGAGTTTTGACAAAGTTATGGCTGTTTAAAGTCTCAGAAGGTAATTTTTGGGGATTTTGAAACTAACATGTCAACATGACTTTTGACAGGAAACCTGAGTTTCCGAAGTTTTTCAACTTTGATTACAGAATTATTAAGGACAATAAACAACGATCAAAATGACTTGGGAAATGTAAATCGGATCAGTTTTGACAAAGTTATGGCTGTTTAAAGTCTCAGAAGGTAATTTTTGGGGATTTGGAAACAAACATGTCAACATCAATTTTGACAAAAAAACCAAATTTCCGAAGTTTTTCAACTTTGATTACAGAATTATCAAGGACAATAAACAACGATCAAAATGACTTTGGGAATGTAAATCGGATCAGTTTTGACAAAGTTATGGCTGTTTGAAGTCTCAGAAGGTAATTTTGGTTATATGGCAATTTTTTTGTCAACATGAATTTTGATAAGTAAACCGAATTTCTGAAGTTTTTCAACTTTGATTACAGAATTATTAAGGACAATAAACAACGATCAAAATGACTTTGGAAATGTAAATCGGATCAGTTTTGACAAAGTTATGGCGGTTTGAAGTCTCAGAGGGTCATTTTTTGGAATTTGTCAACTACTTTGTCATTATGACTTTTGACATGAAAACCAGATTTCGGAAGTTTTTCATCTTTGATTACAGAATTATTAAGGACAATAAACAACGATCAAAATGATTTTGAAAATGTAAATCGGATGAGTTTTGACAAAGTTATGGCGGTTTAAAGTCTCAGAAGGTAATTTTTGGGGATTTGGAAACTAACATGTCAACATGACTTTTGACAGGAAAACTGAGTTTCCGAAGTTTTTCAACTTTGATTACAGAATTATTAAGGACAATTAACGACGATCAAAATGACTTTGGAAATGTAAATCGGATCAGCTTTGACAAAGTTATGGCTGTTTGAAGTCTCAGAAGGTAATTTTGGTTATATGGCAATTTTTTTGTCAACATGAATTTTGATAAGTAAACCGAATTTCTGAAGTTTTTCAACTTTGATTACAGAGTTATTAAGGACAATAAACAACGATCAAAATGACTTTGGAAATGTAAATCGGATCAGTTTTGACAAAGTTATGGCGGTTTGAAGTCTCAGAGGGTAATTTTTTGGAATTTGTCAACTACTTTGTCATTATGACTTTTGACATGAAAACCAGATTTCGGAAGTTTTTCATCTTTGATTACAGAATTATTAAGGACAATAAACAACGATCAAAATGACTTTGGAAATGTAAATCGGATCAGTTTTGACAAAGTTATGGCTGTTTAAGGTCTCAGAAGGTAATTTTTGGGGATTTGGAAACAAACATGTCAACATGACTTTTGACAGGAAAACTGAGTCTCCGAAGTTTTTCAACTTTGATTACTGAATTATTTAGGACAATTAACGACGATCAAAATGACTTTGGAAATGTTAATCGGATCAGCTTTGACAATATGTAATATGGCAATTTTTTTGTGAACATGAATTTTGATATGTAAACCGAATTCCTGAAGTTTTTCAACTTTGATTACAGAATTATTAAAGACAATAAACAACGATCAAAATGACTTTGGAAATGTAAATCGGATCAGTTTTGACAAAGTTATGGCTGTTTGAAGTCTCAGAAGGTAATTTTTGGGGATTTGGAAACAAACATATCAACTTGACCTTTGACAGGAAAACTGAGTTTCCGAAGTTTTACAACTTTGATTATAGAATTATTAAGAACAATAAACAACGATCAAAATGACTTTGGAAATGTAAATCGGTTCAGTTTTGACAAAGTTATGGCTGTTTGAAGTCTCAGAAGGTAATTTTGGTTATATGGCAATTTTTTTTGTCAACATGAATTTTGATAAGTATACCGAATTTCTGAAGTTTTTCAACTTTGATTACAGAATTATTAAGGACAATAAACAACGATCAAAATGACTTTGGAAATGTAAATCGGATCAGTTTTGACAAAGTTATGGCTGTTTAAAGTCTCAGAAGGTCATTTTTGGGGATTTGGAAACAAACATGTCAACATGACTTTTGACAGGAAAACTGAGTCTCCGAAGTTTTTCAACTTTGATTAGTGAATTATTAAGGACAATTAACGACGATCAAAATGACTTTGGAAATGTTAATCGGATCAGCTTTGACAATATGTAATATGGCAATTTTTTTGTGAACATGAATTTTGATATGTTAACCGAATTCCTGAAGTTTTTCAACTTTGATTACAGAATTATTAAAGACAATAAACAACGATCAAAATGACTTTGGAAATGTAAATCGGATCAGTTTTGACAAAGTTATGGCTGTTTGAAGTCTCAGAAGGTAATTTTTGGGGATTTGGAAACAAACATATCAACTTGACCTTTGACAGGAAAACTGAGTTTCCGAAGTTTTACAACTTTGATTATAGAATTATTAAGAACAATAAACAACGATCAAAATGACTTTGGAAATGTAAATCGGTTCAGTTTTGACAAAGTTATGGCTGTTTGAAGTCTCAGAAGGTAATTTTGGTTATATGGCAATTTTTTTTGTCAACATGAATTTTGATAAGTATACCGAATTTCTGAAGTTTTTCAACTTTGATTACAGAATTATTAAGGACAATAAACAACGATCAAAATGACTTTGGAAATGTAAATCGGATCAGTTTTGACAAAGTTATGGCTGTTTAAAGTCTCAGAAGGTCATTTTTGGGTATTTGGAAACAAACATGTCAACATGACTTTTGACAGGAAAACTGAGTCTCCGAAGTTTTTCAACTTTGATTAGTGAATTATTAAGGACAATTAACGACGATCAAAATGACTTTGGAAATGTTAATCGGATCAGCTTTGACAATATGTAATATGGCAATTTTTTTGTGAACATGAATTTTGATAAGTAAACCGAATTCCTGAAGTTTTTCAACTTTGATTACAGAATTATTAAAGACAATAAACAACGATCAAAATGACTTTGGAAATGTAAATCGGATCAGTTTTGACAAAGTTATGGCTGTTTGAAGTCTCAGAAGGTAATTTTTGGGGATTTGGAAACAAACATATCAACTTGACCTTTGACAGGAAAACTGAGTTTCCGAAGTTTTTCAACTTTGATTATTGAATTATTAAGGACAATTAACGACGATCAAAATGACTTGGGAAATGTAAATCGGATCAGTTTTGACAAAGCTATGGCTGTTTAAAGTCTCAGAAGGTCATTTTGGGGATTTGGAAACAAACATGTCAACATGACTTTTGACAGGAAAACTGAGTCTCCGAAGTTTTTCAACTTTGATTACTGAATTATTAAGGACAATTAACGACGATCAAAATGACTTTGGAAATGTTAATCGGATCAGATTTGACAATATGTAATATGGCAATTTTTTTGTGAACATGAATTTTGATATGTAAACCGAATTCCTGAAGTTTTTCAACTTTGATTACAGAATTATTAAAGACAATAAACAACGATCAAAATGACTTTGGAAATGTAAATCGGATCAGTTTTGACAAAGTTATGGCTGTTTGAAGTCTCAGAAGGTAATTTTTGGGGATTTGGAAACAAACATATCAACTTGACCTTTGACAGGAAAACTGAGTTTCCGAAGTTTTACAACTTTGATTATAGAATTATTAAGAACAATAAACAACGATCAAAATGACTTTGGAAATGTAAATCGGTTCAGTTTTGACAAAGTTATGGCTGTTTGAAGTCTCAGAAGGTAATTTTGGTTATATGGCAATTTTTTTTGTCAACATGAATTTTGATAAGTATACCGAATTTCTGAAGTTTTTCAACTTTGATTACAGAATTATTAAGGACAATAAACAACGATCAAAATGACTTTGGAAATGTAAATCGGATCAGTTTTGACAAAGTTATGGCTGTTTAAAGTCTCAGAAGGTCATTTTTGGGGATTTGGAAACAAACATGTCAACATGACTTTTGACAGGAAAACTGAGTCTCCGAAGTTTTTCAACTTTGATTAGTGAATTATTAAGGACAATTAACGACGATCAAAATGACTTTGGAAATGTTAATCGGATCAGCTTTGACAATATGTAATATGGCAATTTTTTTTGTGAACATGAATTTTGATATGTAAACCGAATTCCTGAAGTTTTTCAACTTTGATTACAGAATTATTAAAGACAATAAACAACGATCAAAATGACTTTGGAAATGTAAATCGGATCAGTTTTGACAAAGTTATGGCTGTTTGAAGTCTCAGAAGGTAATTTTTGGGGATTTGGAAACAAACATATCAACTTGACCTTTGACAGGAAAACTGAGTTTCCGAAGTTTTACAACTTTGATTATAGAATTATTAAGAACAATAAACAACGATCAAAATGACTTTGGAAATGTAAATCGGTTCAGTTTTGACAAAGTTATGGCTGTTTGAAGTCTCAGAAGGTAATTTTGGTTATATGGCAATTTTTTTTGTCAACATGAATTTTGATAAGTATACCGAATTTCTGAAGTTTTTCAACTTTGATTACAGAATTATTAAGGACAATAAACAACGATCAAAATGACTTTGGAAATGTAAATCGGATCAGTTTTGACAAAGTTATGGCTGTTTAAAGTCTCAGAAGGTCATTTTTGGGGATTTGGAAACAAACATGTCAACATGACTTTTGACAGGAAAACTGAGTCTCCGAAGTTTTTCAACTTTGATTAGTGAATTATTAAGGACAATTAACGACGATCAAAATGACTTTGGAAATGTTAATCGGATCAGCTTTGACAATATGTAATATGGCAATTTTTTTGTGAACATGAATTTTGATATGTAAACCGAATTCCTGAAGTTTTTCAACTTTGATTACAGAATTATTAAAGACAATAAACAACGATCAAAATGACTTTGGAAATGTAAATCGGATCAGTTTTGACAAAGTTATGGCTGTTTGAAGTCTCAGAAGGTAATTTTTGGGGATTTGGAAACAAACATATCAACTTGACCTTTGACAGGAAAACTGAGTTTCCGAAGTTTTACAACTTTGATTATAGAATTATTAAGAACAATAAACAACGATCAAAATGACTTTGGAAATGTAAATCGGTTCAGTTTTGACAAAGTTATGGCTGTTTGAAGTCTCAGAAGGTAATTTTGGTTATATGGCAATTTTTTTTGTCAACATGAATTTTGATAAGTATACCGAATTTCTGAAGTTTTTCAACTTTGATTACAGAATTATTAAGGACAATAAACAACGATCAAAATGACTTTGGAAATGTAAATCGGATCAGTTTTGACAAAGTTATGGCTGTTTAAAGTCTCAGAAGGTCATTTTTGGGTATTTGGAAACAAACATGTCAACATGACTTTTGACAGGAAAACTGAGTCTCCGAAGTTTTTCAACTTTGATTAGTGAATTATTAAGGACAATTAACGACGATCAAAATGACTTTGGAAATGTTAATCGGATCAGCTTTGACAATATGTAATATGGCAATTTTTTTTGTGAACATGAATTTTGATAAGTAAACCGAATTCCTGAAGTTTTTCAACTTTGATTACAGAATTATTAAAGACAATAAACCACGATCAAAATGACTTTGGAAATGTAAATCGGATCAGTTTTGACAAAGTTATGGCTGTTTGAAGTCTCAGAAGGTAATTTTTGGGGATTTGGAAACAAACATATCAACTTGACCTTTGACAGGAAAACTGAGTTTCCGAAGTTTTTCAACTTTGATTATTGAATTATTAAGGACAATTAACGACGATCAAAATGACTTGGGAAATGTAAATCGGATCAGTTTTGACAAAGCTATGGCTGTTTAAAGTCTCAGAAGGTCATTTTTGGGGATTTGGAAACAAACATGTCAACATGACTTTTGACAGGAAAACTGAGTCTCCGAAGTTTTTCAACTTTGATTACTGAATTATTAAGGACAATTAACGACGATCAAAATGACTTTGGAAATGTTAATCGGATCAGATTTGACAATATGTAATATGGCAATTTTTTTGTGAACATGAATTTTGATATGTAAACCGAATTCCTGAAGTTTTTCAACTTTGATTACAGAATTATTAAAGACAATAAACAACGATCAAAATGACTTTGGAAATGTAAATCGGATCAGTTTTGACAAAGTTATGGCTGTTTGAAGTCTCAGAAGGTAATTTTTGGGGATTTGGAAACAAACATATCAACTTGACCTTTGACAGGAAAACTGAGTTTCCGAAGTTTTTCAACTTTGATTATTGAATTATTAAGGACAATTAACGACGATCAAAATGACTTTGGGAATGTAAATCGGATCAGTTTTGACAAAGTTATGGCTGTTTGAGGTCTCAGAATTTTATTTTTTGGGATTTGGAAACAAACAAGTCAACATGAATTTTGACAAGAAAACTGAATTTCCGAAGTTTTACAACTTTGATTATAGAATTATTAAGAACAATAAACAACGATCAAAATGACTTTGGAAATGTAAATCGGATCAGTTTTGACAAAGTTATGGCTGTTTAAAGTCTCAGAAGGTCATTTTTGGGGATTTGGAAACAAACATGTCAACATGACTTTTGACAGGAAAACTGAGTCTCCGAAGTTTTTCAACTTTGATTACTGAATTATTAAGGACAATTAACGACGATCAAAATGACTTTGGAAATGTTAATCGGATCAGCTTTGACAATATGTAATATGGCAATTTTTTTGTGAACATGAATTTTGATATGTAAACCGAATTCCTGAAGTTTTTCAACTTTGATTACAGAATTATTAAAGACAATAAACAACGATCAAAATGACTTTGGAAATGTAAATCGGATCAGTTTTGACAAAGTTATGGCTGTTTGAAGTCTCAGAAGGTAATTTTTGGGGATTTGGAAACAAACATATCAACTTGACCTTTGACAGGAAAACTGAGTTTACGAAGTTTTTCAACTTTGATTATTGAATTATTAAGGACAATTAACGACGATCAAAATGACTTTGGAAATGTAAATCGGATCAGTTTTGACAAAGTTATGGCTGTTTAAAGTCTCAGAAGGTAATTTTTGGGGATTTGGAAACAAACATGTCAACATGACTTTTGACAGGAAAACTGAGTTTCCGAAGTTTTTCAACTTTGATTACAGAATTATTAAGGACAATTAACGACGATCAAAATGACTTTGGAAATGTAAATCGGATCAGCTTTGACAAAGTTATGGCTGTTTGAAGTCTCAGAAGGTAATTTTGGTTATATGGCAATTTTTTTGTCAACATGAATTTTGATAAGTAAACCGAATTTCTGAAGTTTTTCAACTTTGATTACAGAATTATTAAGGACAATAAACAACGATCAAAATGACTTTGGAAATGTAAATCGGATCAGTTTTGACAAAGTTATGGCGGTTTGAAGTCTCAGAGGGTCATTTTTTGGAATTTGTCAACTACTTTGTCATTATGACTTTTGACATGAAAACCAGATTTCGGAAGTTTTTCATCTTTGATTACAGAATTATTAAGGACAATAAACAACGATCAAAATGATTTTGAAAATGTAAATCGGATGAGTTTTGACAAAGTTATGGCTGTTTAAAGTCTCAGAAGGTAATTTTTGGGGATTTGGAAACTAACATGTCAACATGACTTTTGACAGGAAACCTGAGTTTCCGAAGTTTTTCAACTTTGATTACAGAATTATTAAGGACAATAAACAACGATCAAAATGACTTGGGAAATGTAAATCGGATCAGTTTTGACAAAGTTATGGCTGTTTAAAGTCTCAGAAGGTAATTTTTGGGGATTTGGAAACAAACATGTCAACATGACTTTTGACAGGAAAACTGAGTTTCCGAAGTTTTTCAACTTTGATTACAGAATTATTAAGGACAATTAACGACGATCAAAATGACTTTGGAAATGTAAATCGGATCAGCTTTGACAAAGTTATGGCTGTTTGAAGTCTCAGAAGGTAATTTTGGTTATATGGCAATTTTTTTGTCAACATGAATTTTGATAAGTAAACCGAATTTCTGAAGTTTTTCAACTTTGATTACAGAGTTATTAAGGACAATAAACAACGATCAAAATGACTTTGGAAATGTAAATCGGATCAGTTTTGACAAAGTTATGGCGGTTTGAAGTCTCAGAGGGTAATTTTTTGGAATTTGTCAACTACTTTGTCATTATGACTTTTGACATGAAAACCAGATTTCGGAAGTTTTTCATCTGTGATTACAGAATTATTAAGGACAATAAACAACGATCAAAATGACTTTGGAAATGTAAATCGGATCAGTTTTGACAAAGTTATGGCTGTTTAAAGTCTCAGAAGGTAATTTTTGGGGATTTGGAAACAAACATGTCAACATGACTTTTGACAGGAAAACTGAGTCTCCGAAGTTTTTCAACTTTGATTACTGAATTATTTAGGACAATTAACGACGATCAAAATGACTTTGGAAATGTTAATCGGATCAGCTTTGACAATATGTAATATGGCAATTTTTTTGTGAACATGAATTTTGATATGTAAACCGAATTCCTGAAGTTTTTCAACTTTGATTACAGAGTTATTAAGGACAATAAACAACGATCAAAATGACTTTGGAAATGTAAATCGGATCAGTTTTGACAAAGTTATGGCTGTTTAAAGTCTCAGAAGGTAATTTTTTGAAATTTGGAAACAAACATTTCAACATGACTTTTGACAAGAAAACTGAATTTCCAAAGTTTTTCATCTTTGATTACAGAATTATTAAGGACAATAAACAACGATCAACATGACTTTGGAAATGTAAATCGGATCAGTTTTGACAAAGTTATGGCTGTTTCAAGTCTCAGAAGGTAATTTTTGGGGATTTGGAAACAAACTTGTCAACATGAATTTTGACAAGAAAACTGAATTTTCGAAGTTTTTTAACTTAGATTACAGAATTATTAAGGACAATAAACAGCGATCAAAATGACTTTGGAACTATAAATCGGATCAGTTTTGACAAAGTTATGGCTGTTTGAAGTCTCAGAAGGTAATTTTTGGGGATTTGGAAACAAACATGTTAACATGACTTTTGACAAAAAAACTAAATTTCCGAAGTTTTTCATCTTTGATTACAGAATTATTAAGGTCAATAAACAACGATCAAAATGACTTCGGAAATGTAAATCGGATCAGTTTTGACAAAGTTATGGCTGTTTGAAGTCTCAGAAGGTAATTTTTGGGGATTTGGAAACAAACATGACTTTTGACAGGAAAACCGAATTTCTAAAGTTTTTCAACTTTGATTACAGAATTATTAAGGACAATAAACAACGATCAAAATGACTATAGAAATGTAAATCGGATCAGTTTTGACAAAGTTATGGCTGTTTGAAGTCTCAGAAGGTAATTTTTGGTAATATGGCAATTTTTTTGTCAACATGACTTTTGATAAAAAAACCGAATTTCTGAAGTTTTCAACTTTGATTACAGAATTATTAAGGACAATTAACGACGATCAAAATGACTTTGGAAATGTAAATCGGATCAGTTTTGACAAAGCTAAGGCTGTTTGAAGTCTCAGAAGGTAATTTTTGGGAATAAGGCAACTATTTTGTTATTATGACTTTTGAAAAGTAAACTGAATTTCTGAAGTTTTTCAACTTTGATTATAGAATTATGAAGGACAATAAACAACGATCAAAATGACTTTGGAAATGTAAATCGGATCAGTTTTGACAAAGTTATGGCTGTTTGAAGTCTCAGAGGGTCATTTTTTGGAATTTGTCAATTACTTTGTCATTATGACTTTTGACATGAAAACCAGATTTCGGAAGTTTCTCATCTTTGATTACTGAATTATTAAGGACAATAAACAACGATCAAAATGATTTTGAAAATGTAAATCGGTTCAGTTTTGACAAAGTTATGGCTGTTTGAAGTCTCAGAAGGTAATTTTTGGGGATTTGGAAACAAATATGTCAACTTGACTTTTGACAGGAAAACTGAGTTTCCGAAGTTTTTCAACTTTGATTACAGAATTATTAAGGACAATTAATGACGATCAAAATGACTTTGGAAATGTAAATCGGATCAGTTTTGACAAAGTTATGGCTGTTTGAAGTCTCAGAAGGTAATTTTTGGGGATTTGGAAACAAACATGACTTTTGACAGGAAAACCGAATTTCTGAAGTTTTTCAACTTTGATTACAGAATTATTAAGGACAATAAACAACGATCAAAATGACTTTAAGAATGTAAATCGGATCAGTTTTGACAAAGTTATGGCTGTTTGAAGTCTCAGAAGGTAATTTTTGGGGATTTGGAAACAAATATGTCAACTTGACTTTTGACAGGAAAACTGAGTTTCCGAAGTTTTTCAACTTTGATTACAGAATTATTAAGGACAATTAACGACGATCAAAATGACTTGGGAAATGTAAATCGGATCAGTATTGACAAAGTTATGGCTGTTTGAAGTCTCAGAAGTTAATTTTTTGAAATTTGGAAACAAACATGTCAACATGACTTTTGACAAGTAAACCGAATTTCTGAAGTTTTTTTTAATTTGATTACAGAATTATTAAGCACAATAAACAACGATCAAAATGACTTTGGAAATGTAAATCGGATCAGTTTTGACAAAGTTATGCCTGTTTAAAGTCTCAGAAGGTAATTTTTGGGGATTTGGAAACTAACATGTCAACATGACTTTTGACAAGTAAACCGAATTTCCGAAGTTTTTCAGCTTTGATTACAGAATTATGAGGGACAATTCACAACGATCAAAATGATTTTGAAAATGTAAATCGGATGAGTTTTGACAGTTATGGCTGTTTGAAGTCTCAGAATGTAATTTTTGGGGATTTGAAAACAAACTTGTCAACATGACTTTTGACAGGAAACCTGAGTTTCCGAAGTTTTTCAACTTTGATTACAGAATTATTAAGGACAATAAACAACGATCAAAATGACTTGGGAAATGTAAATCGGATCAGTTTTGACAAAGTTATGGCTGTTTAAAGTCTCAGAAGGTAATTTTTGGGGATTTGGAAACAAACATGTCAACATGACTTTTGACAGGAAAACTGAGTTTCCGAAGTTTTTCAACTTTGATTACAGAATTATTAAGGACAATTAACGACGATCAAAATGACTTTGGAAATGTAAATCGGATCAGCTTTGACAAAGTTATGGCTGTTTGAAGTCTCAGAAGGTAATTTTTTGGGATTTGGAAACTAACTTGTCAACATGAATTTTGACAAGAAAACTGAATTTCTGAAGTTTTACAACTTTGATTACAGAATTTTTAAGGACAATAAACAACGATGAAAATGACTTTGGAAATGAAAATCGGATCAGTTTTGACAAAGTTATGCCTGTTTAAAGTCTCAGAAGGTAATTTTTGGGGAATTGGAAACTTACATGTCAACATGACTTTTGACAATTAAACCGAATTTCCGAAGTTTTTCATCTTTGATTACAGAATTATTAAGGACAATAAACAACGATCAAAATGACTTCGGAAATGTAAATCGGATCAGTTTTGGCAAAGTTATGGCTGTTTCAAGTCTCAGAAGGTAATTTTTGGGTATTTGGATACAAACATGTTAACATGACTATTGACAAAAAAACTAAATTTCCGAAGTTTTTCAACTTTGATTACAGAATTATTAAGGACAATAAACATTGATCAAAATTACTTTGGAAATGTAAATCGGATCAGTTTTGACAAAGCTATGGCTGTTTAAAGTCTCAGAAGGTAATTTTTTGAAATTTGGAAACAAACATGTCAACATGACTTTTGACAAGAGAACTGAATTTCCAAAGTTTTTCATCTTTGATCACAGAATTATTAAGGACAATAAACAACGATCAAAATGACTTTGGAAATGTAAATAGGATCAGTTTTGACAAAGTTATGGCAGTTTGAAGTCTCAGAAGGTAATTTTAAGGGATTGGGAAACAAACATGTTAAGATGACTTTTGACAGGAAAACCGAATTTCTGAAGTTTTTCAACTTTTATTACAGAATTATTAAGGACAAAAAACAACGATCAAAATGACTTTGGGAATGTAAATCGGATCAGTTTTGACAAAGTTATGGCTGCTTGAAGTCTCAGAATTTTATTTTTTGGGATTTCGAAACAAACAAGTCAACATGAATTTTGACAAGAAAACTGAATTTCCGAAGTTTTACAACTTTGATTATAGAATTATTAAGGACAATAAACAACGATCAAAATGACTATAGAAATGTAAATCGGATCAGTTTTGACAAAGTTATGGCTGTTTGAAGTCTCAGAAGGTAATTTTTGGTAATATGGCAATTTTTTTGTCAACATGACTTTTGATAAAAAAACCGAATTTCTGAAGTTTTCAACTTTGATTACAGATTTATTAAGGACAATTAACGACGATCAAAATGACTTTGGAAATGTAAATCGGATCAGTTTTGACAAAGTTATGGCTGTTTGAAGTCTCAGAAGGTAATTTTTGGGAATTAGGCAACTATTTTGTTATTATGACTTTTGAAAAGTAAACTGAATTTCTGAAGTTTTTCAACTTTGATTATAGAATTATTAAGGACAATAAACAACGATCAAAATGACTTTGGAAATGTAAATCGGATCAGTTTTGACAAAGTTATGGCTGTTTGAAGTCTCGGAAGGTAAATTTTTGGAATTTGGAAACTATCATGTCAACATGACTTTTGACAAAAAACCAAATTTCCGAAGTTTTTCATTTTTGATTATAGAGCTATTAAGGACAATAAACAACGATCAAAATTACTTTGGAAATGTAAATCGGTTCAGTTTTGACAAAGTTATGGCTGTTTGAAGTCTCAGAAGATAATTTTTGGGAATTAGGCAACTATTTTGTTATTATGACTTTTGAAAAGTAAACTGAATTTCTGAAGTTTTTCAACTTTGATCATAGAATTATTAAGGACAATAAACAACGATCAAAATGACTTTGGAAATGTAAATCGGATCAGTTTTGACAAAGTTATGGCTGTTTGAAGTCTCAGAGGGTCATTTTTTGGAATTTGTCAATTACTTTGTCATTATGACTTTTGACATGAAAACCAGATTTCGGAAGTTTTTCATCTTTGATTACAGAATTATTAAGGACAATAAACAACGATCAAAATGATTTTGAAAATGTAAATCGGTTCAGTTTTGACAAAGTTATGGCTGTTTGAAGTCTCAGAAGGTAATTTTTGGGGATTTGGAAACAAATATGTCAACTTGACTTTTGACAGGAAAACTGAGTTTCCGAAGTTTTTCAACTTTGATAACAGAATTATTAAGGACAATTAACGACGATCAAAATGACTTTGGAAATGTAAATCGGATCAGTTTTGACAAAGTTATGGCTGTTTGAAGTCTCAGAATGTAATTTTTGGGGATTTGGAAACAAACATGACTTTTGACAGGAAAACCGAATTTCTGAAGTTTTTCAACTTTGATTACAGAATTATTAAGGACAATAAACAACGATCAAAATGACTTTGGGAATGTAAATCGGATCAGTTTTGACAAAGTTATGGCTGTTTGAAGTCTCAGAATTTTATTTTTTGGGATTTGGAAACAAACAAGTCAACATGAATTTTGACAAGAAAACTGAATTTCCGAAGTTTTACAACTTTGATTTTAGAATTATTAAGGACAATAAACAACGATCAAAATGACTATAGAAATGTAAATCGGATCAGTTTTGACAAAGTTATGGCTGTTTGAAGTCTCAGAAGGTAATATTTGGTAATATGGCAATTTTTTTGTCAACATGACTTTTGATAAAAAAACCGAATTTCTGAAGTTTTCAACTTTGATTACAGAATTATTAAGGACAATTAACGACGATCAAAATGACTTTGGAAATGTAAATCGGATCAGTTTTGACAAAGTTATGGCTGTTTGAAGTCTCAGAAGGTTATTTTTGGGAATTAGGCAACTATTTTGTTATTATGACTTTTGAAAAGTAAACTGAATTTCTGAAGTTTTTCAACTTTGATTACAGAATTATTAAGGACAATAAACAACGATCAAAATGACTTTGGAAATGTAAATCGGATCAGTTTTGACAAAGTTATGGCTGTTTGAAGTCTCGGAAGGTAAATTTTTGGAATTTGGAAACTATCATGTCAACATGACTTTTGACAAAAAACCAAATTTCCGAAGTTTTTCATTTTTGATTATAGAGTTATTAAGGACAATAAACAACGATCAAAATTACTTTGGAAATGTAAATCGGTTCAGTTTTGACAAAGTTATGGCTGTTTGAAGTCTCAGAAGGTAATTTTTGGGAATTAGGCAACTATTTTGTTATTATGACTTTTGAAAAGTAAACTGAATTTCTGAAGTTTTTCAACTTTGATTATAGAATTATTAAGGACAATAAACAACGATCAAAATGACTTTGGAAATGTAAATCGGATCAGTTTTGACAAAGTTATGGCTGTTTGAAGTCTCAGAGGGTCATTTTTTGGAATTTGGAAATTACTTTGTCATTATGACTTTTGACATGAAAACCGGATTTCGGAAGTTTTTCATCTTTGATTACAGAATTATTAAGGACAATAAACACTGATCAAAATGATTTTGAAAATGTAAATCGGTTCAGTTTTGACAAAGTTATGGCTGTTTGAAGGCTCAGAAGGTAATTTTTGGGGATTTGGAAACAAATATGTCAACTTGACTTTTGACAGGAAATCTGAGTTTCCGAAGTTTTTCAACTTTGATAACAGAATTATTAAGGACAATTAACGACGATCAAAATGACTTTGGAAATGTAAATCGGATCAGTTTTGACAAAGTTATGGCTGTTTGAAGTCTCAGAAGGTAATTTTTGGGGATTTGGAAACAAACATGACTTTTGACAGGAAAACCGAATTTCTGAAGTTTTTCAACTTTGATTACAGAATTATTAAGGACAATAAACAACGATCAAAATGACTTTGGAAATGTAAATCGGATCAGTTTTGACAAAGTTATGGCTGTTTGAAGTCTCAGAAGGTAATTTTTGGGGATTTGGAAACAAATATGTCAACTTGACTTTTGACAGGAAAACTGAGTTTCCGAAGTTTTTCAACTTTGATTACAGAATTATTAAGGACAATTAACGACGATCAAAATGACTTGGGAAATGTAAATCGGATCAGTATTGACAAAGTTATGGCTGTTTGAAGTCTCAGAAGTTAATTTTTTGAAATTTGGAAACAAACATGTCAACATGACTTTTGACAATAAAACTGAATTTCTGAAGTTTTTTTAATTTGATTACAGAATTATTAAGGACAATAAACAACGATCAAAATGACTTTGGAAATGTAAATCGGATCAGTTTTGACAAAGTTATGCCTGTTTGAAGTCTCAGAAGGTAATTTTTGGGGATTTGGAAACTAACATGTCAACATGACTTTTGACAAGTTAACCGAATTTTCGAAGTTTTTCATCTTTGATTACAGAATTATGAGGGACAATTAACAACGATCAAAATGACTTCGGAAATGTAAATCGGATCAGTTTTGACAAAGTTATGGCTGTTTGAAGTCTCAGAAGGTAATTTTTGGGGATTTGGAAACAAACTTGTCAATTTGGAATTTGTCAATTACTTTGTCATTATGACTTTTGACATGAAAACCAGATTTCGGAAGTTTTTCATCTTTGATTACAGAATTATTAAGGACAATAAACAACGATCAAAATGATTTTGAAAATGTAAATCGGTTCAGTTTTGACAAAGTTATGGCTGTTTGAAGTCTCAGAAGGTAATTTTTGGGGATTTGGAAACAAATATGTCAACTTGACTTTTGACAGGAAAACTGAGTTTCCGAAGTTTTTCAACTTTGATAACAGAATTATTAAGGACAATTAACGACGATCAAAATGACTTTGGAAATGTAAATCGGATCAGTTTTGACAAAGTTATGGCTGTTTGAAGTCTCAGAAGGTAATTTTTGGGGATTTGGAAACAAACATGACTTTTGACAGGAAAACCGAATTTCTGAAGTTTTTCAACTTTGATTACAGAATTATTAAGGACAATAAACAACGATCAAAATGACTTTGGGAATGTAAATCGGATCAGTTTTGACAAAGTTATGGCTGTTTGAAGTCTCAGAAGGTAATTTTTGGGGATTTGGAAACAAATATGTCAACTTGACTTTTGACAGGAAAACTGAGTTTCCGAAGTTTTTCAACTTTGATTACAGAATTATTAAGGACAATTAACGACGATCAAAATGACTTGGGAAATGTAAATCGGATCAGTTTTGACAAAGTTATGGCTGTTTGAAGTCTCAGAAGTTAATTTTTTGGAAATTTGGAAACAAACATGTCAACATGCCTTTTGACAAGAAAACTGAATTTCTGAAGTTTTTTTAATTTGATTACAGAATTATTAAGGAAAATAAACAACGATCAAAATGACTTTGGAAATGTAAATCGGATCAGTTTTGACAAAGTTATGCCTGTTTAAAGTCTCAGAAGGTAATTTTTGGGGATTTGAAAACTAACAGGTCAACATGAGTTTTGACAAGTAAACCGAATTTCCGAAGTTTTTCATCTTTGATTACAGAATTATGAGGGACAATTCACAACGATCAAAAAGACTTTGGAAATGTAATTCGGATCAGTTTTGACAAAGTAATGGCTTTTTGAAGTCTCAGAAGGTAATTTTTTGGGATTTGGAAACTAACTTGTCAACATGAATTTTGACAAGAAAACTGAATTTCTGAAGTTTTACAACTTTGATTACAGAATTTTTAAGGACAATAAACAACGATGAAAATGACTTTGGAAATGAAAATCGGATCAGTTTTGACAAAGTTATGGCTGTTTGAAGTCTCAGAATGTAATTTTTGGGGATTTTGAAACAAACTTGTCAACATGACTTAAGACAAGTAAACCGAATTTCTGAAGTTTTTTAATTTGATTACAGAATTATTAAGGACAATAAACAACGATCAAAATGATTTTGAAAATGTAAATCGGATGAGTTTTGACAAAGTTATGGCTGTTTAAAGTCTCAGAAGGTAATTTTTGGGGATTTGGAAACTAACATGTCAACATGACTTTTGACAGGAAACCTGAGTTTCCGAAGTTTTTCAACTTTGATTACAGAATTATTAAGGACAATAAACAACGATCAAAATGACTTGGGAAATGTAAATCGGATCAGTTTTGACAAAGTTATGGCTGTTTAAAGTCTCAGAAGGTAATTTTTGGGGATTTGGAAACAAACATGTCAACATGACTTTTGACAGGAAAACTGAGTTTCCGAAGTTTTTCAACTTTGATTACAGAATTATTAAGGACAATTAACGACGATCAAAATGACTTTGGAAATGTAAATCGGATCAGCTTTGACAAAGTTATGGCTGTTTGAAGTCTCAGAAGGTAATTTTGGTTATATGGCAATTTTTTTGTCAACATGAATTTTGATAAGTAAACCGAATTTCTGAAGTTTTTCAACTTTGATTACAGAGTTATTAAGGACAATAAACAACGATCAAAATGACTTTGGAAATGTAAATCGGATCAGTTTTGACAAAGTTATGGCGGTTTGAAGTCTCAGAGGGTAATTTTTTGGAATTTGTCAACTACTTTGTCATTATGACTTTTGACATGAAAACCAGATTTCGGAAGTTTTTCATCTTTGATTACAGAATTATTAAGGACAATAAACAACGATCAAAATGACTTTGGAAATGTAAATCGGATCAGTTTTGACAAAGTTATGGCTGTTTAAAGTCTCAGAAGGTAATTTTTGGGGATTTGGAAACAAACATGTCAACATGACTTTTGACAGGAAAACTGAGTCTCCGAAGTTTTTCAACTTTGATTACTGAATTATTTAGGACAATTAACGACGATCAAAATGACTTTGGAAATGTTAATCGGATCAGCTTTGACAATATGTAATATGGCAATTTTTTTGTGAACATGAATTTTGATATGTAAACCGAATTCCTGAAGTTTTTCAACTTTGATTACAGAGTTATTAAGGACAATAAACAACGATCAAAATGACTTTGGAAATGTAAATCGGATCAGTTTTGACAAAGTTATGGCTGTTTAAAGTCTCAGAAGGTAATTTTTTGAAATTTGGAAACAAACATTTCAACATGACTTTTGACAAGAAAACTGAATTTCCAAAGTTTTTCATCTTTGATTACAGAATTATTAAGGACAATAAACAACGATCAACATGACTTTGGAAATGTAAATCGGATCAGTTTTGACAAAGTTATGGCTGTTTCAAGTCTCAGAAGGTAATTTTTGGGGATTTGGAAACAAACTTGTCAACATGAATTTTGACAAGAAAACTGAATTTTCGAAGTTTTTTAACTTTGATTACAGAATTATTAAGGACAATAAACAGCGATCAAAATGACTTTGGAACTGTAAATCGGATCAGTTTTGACAAAGTTATGGCTGTTTGAAGTCTCAGAAGGTAATTTTTGGGGATTTGGAAACAAACATGACTTTTGACAGGAAAACCGAATTTATGAAGTTTTTCAACTTTGATTACAGAATTATTAAGGACAATAAACAACGATCAAAATGACTATAGAAATGTAAATCGGATCAGTTTTGACAAAGTTATGGCTGTTTGAAGTCTCAGAAGGTAATTTTTGGTAATATGGCAATTTTTTTGTCAACATGACTTTTGATAAAAAAACCTAATTTCTGAAGTTTTCAACTTTGATTACAGAATTATTAAGGACAATTAACGACGATCAAAATGACTTTGGAAATGTAAATCGGATCAGTTTTGACAAAGTTAAGGCTGTTTGAAGTCTCAGAAGGTAATTTTTGGGAATAAGGCAACTATTTTGTTATTATGACTTTTGAAAAAAAAACTGAATTTCTGACGTTTTTCAACTTTGATTATAGAATTATGAAGGACAATAAACAACGATCAAAATGACTTTGGAAATGTAAATCGGATCAGTTTTGACAAAGTTATGGCTGTTTGAAGTCTCAGAGGGTCATTTTTTGGAATTTGTCAATTACTTTGTCATTATGACTTTTGACATGAAAACCAGATTTCGGAAGTTTTTCATCTTTGATTACAGAATTATTAAGGACAATAAACAACGATCAAAATGATTTTGAAAATGTAAATCGGTTCAGTTTTGACAAAGTTATGGCTGTTTGAAGTCTCAGAAGGTAATTTTTGGGGATTTGGAAACAAATATGTCAACTTGACTTTTGACAGGAAAACTGAGTTTCCGAAGTTTTTCAACTTTGATTACAGAATTATTAAGGACAATTAATGACGATCAAAATGACTTTGGAAATGTAAATCGGATCAGTTTTGACAAAGTTATGGCTGTTTGAAGTCTCAGAAGGTAATTTTTGGGGATTTGGAAACAAACATGACTTTTGACAGGAAAACCGAATTTCTGAAGTTTTTCAACTTTGATTACAGAATTATTAAGGACAATAAACAACGATCAAAATGACTTTGGGAATGTAAATCGGATCAGTTTTGACAAAGTTATGGCTGTTTGAAGTCTCAGAAGGTAATTTTTGGGGATTTGGAAACAAACAAGTCAACATGAATTTTGACAAGAAAACTGAATTTCCGAAGTTTTACAGCTTTGATTATAGAATTATTAAGGACAATAAACAACGATCAAAATGACTATAGAAATGTAAATCGGATCAGTTTTGACAAAGTTATGGCTGTTTGAAGTCTCAGAAGGTAATTTTTGGTAATATGGCAATTTTTTTGTCAACATGACTTTTGATAAAAAAACCTAATTTCTGAAGTTTTCAACTTTGATTACAGAATTATTAAGGACAATTAACGACGATCAAAATGACTTTGGAAATGTAAATCGGATCAGTTTTGACAAAGTTAAGGCTGTTTGAAGTCTCAGAAGGTAATTTTTGGGAATAAGGAAACTATTTTGTTATTATGACTTTTGAAAAGTAAACTGAATTTGTGACGTTTTTCAACTTTGATTATAGAATTATGAAGGACAATAAACAACGATCAAAATGACTTTGGAAATGTAAATCGGATCAGTTTTGACAAAGTTATGGCTGTTTGAAGTCTCAGAAGGTAATTTTTGGGGATTTGGAAACAAACATGACTTTTGACAGGAAAACCGAATTTATGAAGTTTTTCAACTTTGATTACAGAATTATTAAGGACAATAAACAACGATCAAAATGACTATAGAAATGTAAATCGGATCAGTTTTGACAAAGTTATGGCTGTTTGAAGTCTCAGAAGGTAATTTTTGGGGATTTGGAAACAAACATGTCAACATGACTTTTGACAGGAAAACTGAGTCTCCGAAGTTTTTCAACTTTGATTACTGAATTATTTAGGACAATTAACGACGATCAAAATGACTTTGGAAATGTTAATCGGATCAGCTTTGACAATATGTAATATGGCAATTTTTTTGTGAACATGAATTTTGATATGTAAACCGAATTCCTGAAGTTTTTCAACTTTGATTACAGAGTTATTAAGGACAATAAACAACGATCAAAATGACTTTGGAAATGTAAATCGGATCAGTTTTGACAAAGTTATGGCTGTTTAAAGTCTCAGAAGGTAATTTTTTGAAATTTGGAAACAAACATTTCAACATGACTTTTGACAAGAAAACTGAATTTCCAAAGTTTTTCATCTTTGATTACAGAATTATTAAGGACAATAAACAACGATCAACATGACTTTGGAAATGTAAATCGGATCAGTTTTGACAAAGTTATGGCTGTTTCAAGTCTCAGAAGGTAATTTTTGGGGATTTGGAAACAAACTTGTCAACATGAATTTTGACAAGAAAACTGAATTTTCGAAGTTTTTTAACTTTGATTACAGAATTATTAAGGACAATAAACAGCGATCAAAATGACTTTGGAACTGTAAATCGGATCAGTTTTGACAAAGTTATGGCTGTTTGAAGTCTCAGAAGGTAATTTTTGGGGATTTGGAAACAAACATGACTTTTGACAGGAAAACCGAATTTATGAAGTTTTTCAACTTTGATTACAGAATTATTAAGGACAATAAACAACGATCAAAATGACTATAGAAATGTAAATCGGATCAGTTTTGACAAAGTTATGGCTGTTTGAAGTCTCAGAAGGTAATTTTTGGTAATATGGCAATTTTTTTGTCAACATGACTTTTGACAAAAAAACCTAATTTCTGAAGTTTTCAACTTTGATTACAGAATTATTAAGGACAATTAACGACGATCAAAATGACTTTGGAAATGTAAATCGGATCAGTTTTGACAAAGTTAAGGCTGTTTGAAGTCTCAGAAGGTAATTTTTGGGAATAAGGCAACTATTTTGTTATTATGACTTTTGAAAAGTAAACTGAATTTCTGACGTTTTTCAACTTTGATTATAGAATTATGAAGGACAATAAACAACGATCAAAATGACTTTGGAAATGTAAATCGGATCAGTTTTGACAAAGTTATGGCTGTTTGAAGTCTCAGAGGGTCATTTTTTGGAATTTGTCAATTACTTTGTCATTATGACTTTTGACATGAAAACCAGATTTCGGAAGTTTTTCATCTTTGATTACAGAATTATTAAGGACAATAAACAACGATCAAAATGACTTTGAAAATGTAAATCGGATCAGTTTTGACAAAGTTATGGCTGTTTGAAGTCTCAGAAGGTAATTTTTGGGGATTTGGAAACAAACATGTCAACATGACTTTTGACAAGAAAACTGAATTTCCGAAGTTTTTCATCTTTGATTACAGAATTATTAAGGACAATTAACAACGATCAAAATGACTTTGGAAATGTAAATCGGATCAGTTTTGACAAAGTTATGGCTGTTTGAAGTCTCAGAAGGTAATTTTTGGGGATTTGGAAACAAACTTTCACATGACTTTTGACAAGAAAACCGAATTTCTGAAGTTTTTCAACTTTGATTACAGAATTATTAAGGACAATAAACAACGATCAAAATGACTTTGGAAATGTAAATCGGATCAGTTTTGACAAAGTTATGGCTGTTTGAAGTCTCAGAAGGTAATTTTTGGGGATTTGGAAACAAACATGTCAACATGACTTTTGACAAGAAAACTGAATTTCCGAAGTTTTTCAACTTTGATTACAGAATTATTAAGGACAATAAACAACGATCAAAATGACTTTGGAAATGTAAATCGGATCAGTTTTGACAAAGTTATGGCTGTTTGAAGTCTCAGAAGGTAATTTTTGGGAATTTGGAAACTTACTTGTCAACATGACTTTTGACAAGAAAACCGAATTTCCGAAGTTTTTCAACATTGATAACAGAATTATTAATGACAATAAACAACGATCAAAATGACTTTGGAAATGTAACTCGGATCAGTTTTGACAAAGTTATGACTTTTGACAAGTAAACTGAATTTCTGAAGTTTTTCAACTTTGATTACAGAATTATTAAGGACAATAAACAACGATCAAAATGACTTTGGAAATGTAAATCGGATCAGTTTTGACAAAGTTATGGCTGTTTGAAGTCTCAGAAGGTACATTTTTGGGATTTGGAAACTAACATGTCGACATGACTTTTGACCAAAAAACCGAATTTCCGAAGTTTTTCATCTTTGATTACAGAATTATTAAGGACAATAAACAACGATCAAAATGACTTTGGAAATGTAACTCGGATCAGTTTTGACAAAGTTATGACTTTTGACAAGTAAACTGAATTTCTGAAGTTTTTCAACTTTGATTACAGAATTATTAAGGACAATAAACAACGATCAAAATGACTTTGGAAATGTAAATCGGATCAGTTTTGACAAAGTTATGGCTGTTTGAAGTCTCAGAAGGTAATTTTTGGGAATTTGGAAACAACTTTGTCAACATGACTTTTGACAAGAAAACCGAATTTCCGAAGTTTTTCATCTTTGATTACAGAATTATTAAGGACAATAAACAACGATAAAATGACTTTGGAAATGTAAATCGGATCAGTTTTGACAAAGTTATGGCTGTTTGAAGTCTCAGAAGGTAATTTTTGGGGATTTGGAAACAAACATGTCAACATGACTTTTGACAAGAAAACCGAATTTCCGAAGTTTTTCAACTTTGATTACAGAATTATTAAGGACAATTAACAACGATCAAAATGACTTTGGAAATGTAAATCGGATCAGTTTTGACAAAGTTATGGCTGTTTGAAGTCTCAGAAGGTAATTTTTGGGGATTTGGAAACATAACATGACTTTTGACAAGAAAACCGAATTTCTGAAGTTTTTCAACTTTGATTACAGAATTATTAAGGACAATAAACAACGATCAAAATGACTTTGGAAATGTAAATCGGATCAGTTTTGACAAAGTTATGGCTGTTTGAAGTCTCAGAAGGTAATTTTTGGGGATTTGGAAACTAATTTGTCAAAATGAGTTTTGACAAGAAAACCGAATTTCCGAAGTTTTTCATCTTTGATTACAGAATTATTAAGGATAATAAACAACGATCAAAATGACTTTGGAAATGTAAATCGGATCAGTTTTGACAAAGTTATGGCTGTTTGAAGTCTCAGAAGGTAATTTTTGGGAATTTGGAAACTAACTTGTCAACATGACTTTTGACAAGTAAACTGAATTTCTGAAGTTTTTCAACTTTGATTACAGAATTATTAAGGACAATAAACAACGATCAAAATGACTTTGGAAATGTAAATCGGATCAGTTTTGACAAAGTTATGGCTGTTTGAAGTCTCAGAAGGTAATTTTTGGGGATTTGGAAACTAACTTGTCAACATGACTTTTGACAAGAAAACCGAATTTCCGAAGTTTTTCATCTTTGATTACAGAATTATTAAGGACAATAAACAACGATCAAAATGACTTTGGAAATGTAAATCGGATCAGTTTTGACAAAGTTATGGCTGTTTGAAGTCTCAGAAGGTAATTTTTGGGGATTTGGAAACAAACATGTCAACATGACTTTTGACAAGAAAACCGAATTTCCGAAGTTTTTCAACTTTGATTACAGAATTATTAAGGACAATAAACAACGATCAAAATGACTTTGGAAATGTAAATCGGATCAGTTTTGACAAAGTTATGGCTGTTTGAAGTCTCAGAAGGTAATTTTTGGGGATTTGGAAACAAACATGACTTTTGACAAGAAAACCGAATTTCTGAAGTTTTTCAACTTTGATTACAGAATTATTAAGGACAATAAACAACGATCAAAATGACTTTGGAAATGTAAATCGGATCAGTTTTGACAAAGTTATGGCTGTTTGAAGTCTCAGAAGGTAATTTTTGGGGATTTGGAAACTAACTTGTCAACATGACTTTTGACAAGAAAACCGAATTTCTGAAGTTTTTCATCTTTGATTACAGAATTATTAAGGACAATAAACAACGATCAAAATGACTTTGGAAATGTAAATCGGATCAGTTTTGACAAAGTTATGGCTGTTTGAAGTCTCAGAAGGTAATTTTTGGGGATTTGGAAACAAACATGTCAACATGACTTTTGACAAGAAAACCGAATTTCCGAAGTTTTTCAACTTTGATTACAGAATTATTAAGGACAATAAACAACGATCAAAATGACTTTGGAAATGTAAATCGGATCCGTTTTGACAAAGTTATGGCTGTTTGAAGTCTCAGAAGGTACTTTTTGGGGATTTGGAAACAAACTTCTCAACATGACTTTTGACAAGTAAACCGAATTTCTGAAGTTTTTCAACTTTGATTACAGAATTATTAAGGACAATAAACAACGATCAAAATGACTTTGGAAATGTAAATCGGATCAGTTTTGACAAAGTTATGGCTGTTTAAAGTCTCAGAAGGTAATTTTTTGGGATTTGGAAACTAACTTGTCAACATGACTTTTGACAAGTAAACCGAATTTCCGAAGTTTTTCATCTTTGATTACAGAATTATTAAGGACAATAAACAACGATCAAAATGACTTTGGAAATGTAAATCGGATCAGTTTTGACAAAGTTATGGCTGTTTGAAGTCTCAGAAGGTAATTTTTGGGGATTTGGAAACAAACTTGTCAACATGACTTTTGACAAGAAAACTGAATTTCCGAAGTTTTTCAACTTTGATTACAGAATTATTAAGGACAATAAACAACGATCAAAATGACTTTGGAAATGTAAATCGGATCAGTTTTGACAAAGTTATGGCTGTTTGAAGTCTCAGAAGGTAATTTTTGGGGATTTGGAAACAAACATGTCAACATGACTTTTGACAAGAAAACCGAATTTCTGAAGTTTTTCAACTTTGATTACAGAATTATTAAGGACAATAAACAACGATCAAAATGACTTTGGAAATGTAAATCGGATCAGTTTTGACAAAGTTATGGCTGTTTGAAGTCTCAGAAGGTAATTTTTGGGGATTTGGAAACAAACATGTCAACATGACTTTTGACAAGTAAACTGAATTTCCGAAGTTTTTCAACTTTGATTACAGAATTATTAAGGACAATAAACAACGATCAAAATGACTTTGGAAATGTAAATCGGATCAGTTTTGACAAAGTTATGGCTGTTTGAAGTCTCAGAAGGTAATTTTTGGGAATTTGGAAACTAACTTGTCAACATGACTTTTGACAAATAAACCGAATTTCTGAAGTTTTCATCTTTGATTACAGAATTATTAAGGACAATAAACAACGATCAAAATGACTTTGGAAATGTAAATCGGATCAGTTTTGACAAAGTTATGGCTGTTTGAAGTCTCAGAAGGTAATTTTTGGGAATTTGGAAACTAACTTGTCAACATGACTTTTGACAAGTAAACTGAATTTCCGAAGTTTTTCAACTTTGATTACAGAATTATTAAGGACAATAAACAACGATCAAAATGACTTTGGAAATGTAAATCGGATCAGTTTTGACAAAGTTATGGCTGTTTGAAGTCTCAGAAGGTAATTTTTTGGGATTTGGAAACTAACATGTCAACATGACTTTTGACAAATAAACCGAATTTCCGAAGTTTTTCATCTTTGATTACAGAATTATTAAGGACAATAAACAACGATCAAAATGACTTTGGAAATGTAAATCGGATCAGTTTTGACAAAGTTATGGCTGTTTGAAGTCTCAGAAGGTAATTTTTGGGGATTTAAAAACTAACTTGTCAACATGACTTTTGACAAGTAAACCGAATTTCTGAAGTTTTTCAACTTTGATTACAGAATTATTAAGGACAATAAACAACGATCAAAATGACTTTGGAAATGTAAATCGGATCAGTTTTGACAAAGTTATGGCTGTTTGAAGTCTCAGAAGGTAATTTTTGGGGATTTGGAAACAAACATGTCAACATGACTTTTGACAAGAAAACTGAATTTCCGAAGTTTTTCAACTTTGATTACAGAATTATTAAGGACAATAAACAACGATCAAAATGACTTTGGAAATGTAAATCGGATCAGTTTTGACAAAGTTATGGCTGTTTGAAGTCTCAGAAGGTAATTTTTGGGGATTTGGAAACATTAACATGACTTTTGACAAGAAAACCGAATTTCTGAAGTTTTTCAACTTTGATTACAGAATTATTAAGGACAATAAACAACGATCAAAATGACTTTGGAAATGTAAATCGGATCAGTTTTGACAAAGTTATGGCTGTTTAGAAGTCTCAGAAGGTAATTTTTGGGGATTTGGAAACAAACATGTCAACATGACTTTTGACAAGAAAACTGAATTTCCGAAGTTTTTCAACTTTGATTACAGAATTATTAAGGACAATAAACAACGATCAAAATGACTTTGGAAATGTAAATCGGATCAGTTTTGACAAAGTTATGGCTGTTTGAAGTCTCAGAAGGTAATTTTTGGGGATTTGGAAACAAACTTGTCAACATGACTTTTGACAAGAAAACTGAATTTCTGAAGTTTTTTAACTTTGATTACAGAATTATTAAGGACAATAAACAACGATCAAAATGACTTTGGAAATGTAAATCGGATCAGTTTTGACAAAGTTATGCCTGTTTAAAGTCTCAGAAGGTAATTTTTGGGGATTTGGAAACTAACATGTCAACATGACTTTTGACAAGAAAACCGAATTTCCTAAGTTTTTCATCTTTGATTACAGAATTATTAAGGACAATAAACAACGATCAAAATGACTTTGGAAATGTAAATCGGATCAGTTTTGACAAAGTTATGGCTGTTTGAAGTCTCAGAAGGTAATTTTTGGGATTTGGAAACAAACTTGTCAACTTATCAATGACTTTTGACAAGAAAACCGAATTTCCGAAGTTTTTCAACTTTGATTACAGAATTATTAAGGACAATAAACAACGATCAAAATGACTTTGGAAATGTAAATCGGATCAGTTTTGACAAAGTTATGGCTGTTTAAAGTCTCAGAAGGTAATTTTTGGGGATTTGGAAACAAACATGTCAACATGACTTTTGACAAGAAAACTGAATTTCCGAAGTTTTTCAACTTTGATTACAGAATTATTAAGGACAATAAACAACGATCAAAATGACTTTGGAAATGTAAATCGGATCAGTTTTGACAAAGTTATGGCTGTTTGAAGTCTCAGAAGGTAATTTTTGGGGATTTGGAAACAAACTTTCACATGACTTTTGACAAGAAAACCGAATTTCTGAAGTTTTTCAACTTTGATTACAGAATTATTAAGGACAATAAACAACGATCAAAATGACTTTGGAAATGTAAATCGGATCAGTTTTGACAAAGTTATGGCTGTTTAAAGTCTCAGAAGGTAATTTTTGGGGATTTGGAAACAAACATGTCAACATGACTTTTGACAAGAAAACTGAATTTCCGAAGTTTTTCAACTTTGATTACAGAATTATTAAGGACAATAAACAACGATCAAAATGACTTTGGAAATGTAAATCGGATCAGTTTTGACAAAGTTATGGCTGTTTGAAGTCTCAGAAGGTAATTTTTGGGGATTTGGAAACAAACTTGTCAACATGACTTTTGACAAGTAAACCGAATTTCTGAAGTTTTTTTAATTTGATTACAGAATTATTAAGGACAATAAACAACGATCAAAATGACTTTGGAAATGTAAATCGGATCAGTTTTGACAAAGTTATGCCTGTTTAAAGTCTCAGAAGGTAATTTTTGGGGATTTGGAAACTAACATGTCAACATGACTTTTGACAAGTAAACCGAATTTCCGAAGTTTTTCATCTTTGATTACAGAATTATGAGGGACAATTAACAACGATCAAAATGACTTTGGAAATGTAAATCGGATCAGTTTTGACAAAGTAATGGCTTTTTGAAGTCTCAGAAGGTAATTTTTTGGGATTTGGAAACTAACTTGTCAACATGAATTTTGACAAGAAAACTGAATTTCTGAAGTTTTACAACTTTGATTACAGAATTTTTAAGGACAATAAACAACGATGAAAATGACTTTGGAAATGTAAATCGGATCAGTTTTGACAAAGTTATGGCTGTTTGAAGTCTCAGAAGGTAATTTTTGGGGATTTGGAAACAAACTTGTCAACATGACTTTTGACAAGTAAACCGAATTTCTGAAGTTTTTTAATTTGATTACAGAATTATTAAGGACAATAAACAACGATCAAAATGACTTTGGAAATGTAAATCGGATCAGTTTTGACAAAGTTATGCCTGTTTAAAGTCTCAGAAGGTAATTTTTGGGGATTTGGAAACTAACATGTCAACATGACTTTTGACAAGTAAACCGAATTTCCGAAGTTTTTCATCTTTGATTACAGAATTATGAGGGACAATAAACAACGATCAAAATGACTTTGGAAATGTAAATCGGATCAGTTTTGACAAAGTTATGGCTGTTTGAAGTCTCAGAAGGTAATTTTTTGGGATTTGGAAACTAACATGTCAACATGACTTTTGACAAGAAAACTGAATTTCCGAAGTTTTTCAACTTTGATTACAGAATTATTAAGGACAATAAACAACGATCAAAATGACTTTGGAAATGTAAATCGGATCAGTTTTGACAAAGTTATGGCTGTTTAAAGTCTCAGAAGGTAATTTTTGGGGATTTGGAAACTTACATGTCAACATGACTTTTGACAAGTAAACCGAATTTCCGAAGTTTTTCATCTTTGATTACAGAATTATTAAGGACAATAAACAACGATCAAAATGACTTTGGAAATGTAAATCGGATCAGTTTTGACAAAGTTATGGCTGTTTAAAGTCTCAGAAGGTAATTTTTTGAAATTTGGAAACAAACATGTCAACATGACTTTTGACAAGAAAACTGAATTTCCGAAGTTTTTCATCTTTGATTACAGAATTATTAAGGACAATAAACAACGATCAAAATGACTTTGGAAATGTAAATCGGATCAGTTTTGACAAAGTTATGGCTGTTTCAAGTCTCAGAAGGTAATTTTTGGGGATTTGGAAACAAACTTGTCAACATGAATTTTGACAAGAAAACTGAATTTTCGAAGTTTTTTAACTTTGATTACAGAATTATTAAGGACAATAAACAACGATCAAAATGACTTTGGAACTGTAAATCGGATCAGTTTTGACAAAGTTATGGCTGTTTGAAGTCTCAGAAGGTAATTTTTGGGGATTTGGAAACAAACATGTTAACATGACTTTTGACAAAAAAACTAAATTTCCGAAGTTTTTCATCTTTGATTACAGAATTATTAAGGACAATAAACAACGATCAAAATGACTTCGGAAATGTAAATCGGATCAGTTTTGACAAAGTTATGGCTGTTTGAAGTCTCAGAAGGTAATTTTTGGGGATTTGGAAACAAACTTGTCAACATGAATTTTGACAAGAAAACTGAATTTCCGAAGTTTTTCAACTTTGATTACAGAATTATTAAGGACAATAAACAACGATCAAAATGACTTTGGAAATGTAAATCGGATCAGTTTTGACAAAGTTATGGCTGTTTGAAGTCTCAGAAGGTAATTTTTGGGGATTTGGAAACAAACTTGTCAACATGACTTTTGACAAGTAAACCGAATTTCTGAAGTTTTTTTTAATTTGATTACAGAATTATTAAGGACAATAAACAACGATCAAAATGACTTTGGAAATGTAAATCGGATCAGTTTTGACAAAGTTATGCCTGTTTAAAGTCTCAGAAGGTAATTTTTGGGGATTTGGAAACTAACATGTCAACATGACTTTTGACAAGTAAACCGAATTTCCGAAGTTTTTCATCTTTGATTACAGAATTATGAAGGACAATAAACAACGATCAAAATGACTTTGGAAATGTAAATCGGATCAGTTTTGACAAAGTTATGGCTGTTTGAAGTCTCAGAAGGTACTTTTTGGGGATTTGGAAACAAACTTGTCAACATGACTTTTGACAAGTAAACCGAATTTCTGAAGTTTTTTTAATTTGATTACAGAATTATTAAGGACAATAAACAACGATCAAAATGACTTTGGAAATGTAAATCGGATCAGTTTTGACAAAGTTATGCCTGTTTAAAGTCTCAGAAGGTAATTTTTGGGGATTTGGAAACTAACATGTCAACATGACTTTTGACAAGTAAACCGAATTTCCGAAGTTTTTCATCTTTGATTACAGAATTATGAGGGACAATTAACAACGATCAAAATGACTTTGGAAATGTAAATCGGATCAGTTTTGACAAAGTTATGGCTGTTTGAAGTCTCAGAAGGTAATTTTTGGGGATTTGGAAACAAACTTGTCAACATGACTTTTGACAAGATTACAGAATTATTAAGGACAATAAACAACGATCAAAATGACTTTGGAAATGTAAATCGGATCAGTTTTGACAAAGTTATGCCTGTTTAAAGTCTCAGAAGGTAATTTTTGGGGATTTGGAAACTTACATGTCAACATGACTTTTGACAAGTAAACCGAATTTCCGAAGTTTTTCATCTTTGATTACAGAATTATTAAGGACAATAAACAACGATCAAAATGACTTTGGAAATGTAAATCGGATCAGTTTTGACAAAGTTATGGCTGTTTGAAGTCTCAGAAGGTAATTTTTGGGAATTTGGAAACAAACATGTCAACATGACTTTTGACAAGAAAAACTGAATTTCCGAAGTTTTTCATCTTTGATTACAGAATTATTAAGGACAATAAACAACGATCAAAATGACTTTGGAAATGTAAATCGGATCAGTTTTGACAAAGTTATGGCTGTTTGAAGTCTCAGAAGGTAATTTTTGGGGATTTGGAAACAAACTTGTCAACATGACTTTTGACAAGAAAACTGAATTTTCGAAGTTTTTTAACTTTGATTACAGAATTATTAAGGACAATAAACAACGATCAAAATGACTTTGGAAATGTAAATCGGATCAGTTTTGACAAAGTTATGGCTGTTTGAAGTCTCAGAAGGTAATTTTTGGGGATTTGGAAACAAACATGTTAACATGACTTTTGACAAAAAAACTAAATTTCCGAAGTTTTTCATCTTTGATTACAGAATTATTAAGGACAATAAACAACGATCAAAATGACTTCGGAAATGTAAATCGGATCAGTTTTGACAAAGTTATGGCTGTTTGAAGTCTCAGAAGGTAATTTTTGGGGATTTGGAAACAAACTTGTCAACATGAATTTTGACAAGAAAACTGAATTTTCGAAGTTTTTTAACTTTGATTACAGAATTATTAAGGACAATAAACAACGATCAAAATGACTTTGGAAATGTAAATCGGATCAGTTTTGACAAAGTTATGGCTGTTTGAAGTCTCAGAAGGTACTTTTTGGGGATTTGGAAACAAACTTGTCAACATGACTTTTGACAAGTAAACCGAATTTCTGAAGTTTTTTTAATTTGATTACAGAATTATTAAGGACAATAAACAACGATCAAAATGACTTTGGAAATGTAAATCGGATCAGTTTTGACAAAGTTATGCCTGTTTAAAGTCTCAGAAGGTAATTTTTGGGGATTTGGAAACTAACATGTCAACATGACTTTTGACAAGTAAACCGAATTTAAGAAGTTTTTCATCTTTGATGACAGAATTATGAGGGACAATTAACAACGATCAAAATGACTGTGGAAATGTAAATCGGATCAGTTTTGACAAAGTAATGGCTTTTTGAAGTCTTAGAAGGTAATTTTTTGGGATTTGGAAACTAACTTGTCAACATGAATTTTGACAAGAAAACTGAATTTCTGAAGTTTTACAACTTTGATTACAGAATTTTTAAGGACAATAAACAACGATGAAAATGACTTTGGAAATGTAAATCGGATCAGTTTTGACAAAGTTATGGCTGTTTAAAGTCTCAGAAGGTAATTTTTGGGGATTTGGAAACTTACATGTCAACATGACTTTTGACAAGTAAACCGAATTTCCTAAGTTTTTCATCTTTGATTACAGAATTATTAAGGACAATAAACAACGATCAAAATGACTTTGGAAATGTAAATCGGATCAGTTTTGACAAAGTTATGCCTGTTTAAAGTCTCAGAAGGTAATTTTTGGGGATTTGGAAACTAACATGTCAACATGACTTTTGACAAGTAAACCGAATTTCCGAAGTTTTTCATCTTTGATTACAGAATTATGAGGGACAATTAACAACGATCAAAATGACTGTGGAAATGTAAATCGGATCAGTTTTGACAAAGTTATGGCTGTTTGAAGTCTCAGAATGTAATTTTTGGGGATTTGGAAACAAACTTGTCAACATGACTTTTGACAAGTAAACCGAATTTCTGAAGTTTTTTTTAATTTGATTACAGAATTATTAAGGACAATAAACAACGATCAAAATGACTTTGGAAATGTAAATCGGATCAGTTTTGACAAAGTTATGCCTGTTTAAAGTCTCAGAAGGTAATTTTTGGGGATTTGGAAACTAACATGTCAACATGACTTTTGACAAGTAAACCGAATTTCCGAAGTTTTTCAGCTTTGATTACAGAATTATGAGGGACAATTAACAACGATCAAAATGACTGTGGAAATGTAAATCGGATCAGTTTTGACAAAGTTATGGCTGTTTGAAGTCTCAGAATGTAATTTTTGGGGATTTGGAAACAAACTTGTCAACATGACTTTTGACAAGTAAACCGAATTTCTGAAGTTTTTTTAATTTGATTACAGAATTATTAAGGACAATAAACAACGATCAAAATGACTTTGGAAATGTAAATCGGATCAGTTTTGACAAAGTTATGCCTGTTTAAAGTCTCAGAAGGTAATTTTTGGGGATTTGGAAACTAACATGTCAACATGACTTTTGACAAGTAAACCGAATTTCCGAAGTTTTTCATCTTTGATTACAGAATTATGAGGGACAATTCACAACGATCAAAAAGACTTTGGAAATGTAAATCGGATCAGTTTTGACAAAGTAATGGCTTTTTGAAGTCTCAGAAGGTAATTTTTTGGGATTTGGAAACTAACTTGTCAACATGAATTTTGACAAGAAAACTGAATTTCTGAAGTTTTACAACTTTGATTACAGAATTTTTAAGGACAATAAACAACGATGAAAATGACTTTGGAAATGTAAATCGGATCAGTTTTGACAAAGTTATGCCTGTTTAAAGTCTCAGAAGGTAATTTTTGGGGATTTGGAAACTTACATGTCAACATGACTTTTGACAAGTAAACCGAATTTCCGAAGTTTTTCATCTTTGATTACAGAATTATTAAGGACAATAAACAACGATCAAAATGACTTCGGAAATGTAAATCGGATCAGTTTTGACAAAGTTATGGCTGTTTCAAGTCTCAGAAGGTAATTTTTGGGGATTTGGATACAAACATGTTAACATGACTTTTGACAAAAAAACTAAATTTCCGAAGTTTTTCAACTTTGATTACAGAATTATTAAGGACAATAAACATCGATCAAAATTACTTTGGAAATGTAAATCGGATCAGTTTTGACAAAGCTATGGCTGTTTAAAGTCTCAGAAGGTAATTTTTTGAAATTTGGAAACAAACATGTCAACATGACTTTTGACAAGAAAACTGAATTTCCGAAGTTTTTCAACTTTGATTACAGAATTATTAAGGACAATAAACAACGATCAAAATGACTTTGGAAATGTAAATCGGATCAGTTTTGACAAAGTTATGGCTGTTTGAAGTCTCAGAAGGTAATTTTTGGGGATTTGGAAACAAACATGTCAACATGACTTTTGACAAGAAAACTGAATTTCCGAAGTTTTTCATCTTTGATTACAGAATTATTAAGGACAATAAACAACGATCAAAATGACTTTGGAAATGTAAATCGGATCAGTTTTGACAAAGTTATGGCTGTTTGAAGTCTCAGAAGGTAATTTTTGGATTGTTTGGAAACTATGTTGTCAACATGACTTTTGACAAGAAAACCGAATTTCTGAAGTTTTTCAACTTTGATTACAGAATTATTAAGGACAATAAACAACGATCAAAATGACTTTGGAAATGTAAATCGGATCAGTTTTGACAAAGTTATGGCTGTTTAAAGTCTCAGAAGGTAATTTTTTGGGATTTGGAAACTAACATGTCAACATGACTTTTGACAAGAAAACCGAATTTCCGAAGTTTTTCATCTTTGATTACAGAATTATTAAGGACAATAAACAACGATCAAAATGACTTTGGAAATGTAAATCGGATCAGTTTTGACAAAGTTATGGCTGTTTGAAGTCTCAGAAGGTAATTTTTGGGGATTTGGAAACAAACTTGTCAACATGACTTTTGACAAGAAAACTAAATTTCCGAAGTTTTTCATCTTTGATTACAGAATTATTAAGGACAATAAACAACGATCAAAATGACTTTGGAAATGTAAATCGGATCAGTTTTGACAAAGTTATGGCTGTTTGAAGTCTCAGAAGGTAATTTTTGGGGATTTGGAAACAAACATGTCAACATGACTTTTGACAAGAAAACTGAATTTCCGAAGTTTTTCAACTTTGATTACAGAATTATTAAGGACAATAAACAACGATCAAAATGACTTTGGAAATGTAAATCGGATCAGTTTTGACAAAGTTATGGCTGTTTAAAGTCTCAGAAGGTAATTTTTGGGGATTTGGAAACAAACATGTCAACATGACTTTTGACAAGAAAACTGAATTTCCGAAGTTTTTCAACTTTGATTACAGAATTATTAAGGACAATAAACAACGATCAAAATGACTTTGGAAATGTAAATCGGATCAGTTTTGACAAAGTTATGGCTTTTGAAGTCTCAGCAGGTAATTTTTAACAAACTTGATATCAACATGAATTTTGACAAGTAAACCGAATTTCTGAAGTTTTTCAACTTTGATTACAGAATTATTAAGGACAATAAACAACGATCAAAAAAACTTTGGAAGTGTAAATCGGATCAGTTTTGACAAAGTTATGGCTGTTTGAAGTCTCAGAAGGTAATTTTTTGGAATTTGGAAACAAACATGTCAACATGACTTTTGACAAGAAAACTGAATTTCCGAAGTTTTTCAACTTTGATTACAGAATTATTAAGGACAATAAACAACGATCAAAATGACTTTGGAAATGTAAATCGGATCAGTTTTGACAAAGTTATGGCTGTTTAAAGTCTCAGAAGGTAATTTTTGGGGATTTGGAAACAAACATGTCAACATGACTTTTGACAAGAAAACCGAATTTCCGAAGTTTTTCATCTTTGATTACAGAATTATTAAGGACAATAAACAACGATCAAAATGACTTTGGAAATGTAAATCGGATCAGTTTTGACAAAGTTATGGCTGTTTGAAGTCTCAGAAGGTAATTTTTGGGGATTTGGAAACTAACATGTCAACATGACTTTTGACAAAAAAACCAAATTTCTGAAGTTTTTCAACTTTGATTACAGAATTATTAAGGACAATAAACAACGATCAAAATGACTTTGGAAATGTAAATCGGATCAGTTTTGACAAAGTTATGGCTGTTTGAAGTCTCAGAAGGTAATTTTTGGGGATTTGGAAACAAACATGTCAACATGACTTTTGACAAGAAAACTGAATTTCCGAAGTTTTTCAACTTTGATTACAGAATTATTAAGGACAATAAACAACGATCAAAATGACTTTGGAAATGTAAATCGGATCAGTTTTGACAAAGTTATGGCTGTTTAAAGTCTCAGAAGGTAATTTTTGGGGATTTGGAAACAAACATGTCAACATGACTTTTGACAAGAAAACTGAATTTCCGAAGTTTTTCAACTTTGATTACAGAATTATTAAGGACAATAAACAACGATCAAAATGACTTTGGAAATGTAAATCGGATCAGTTTTGACAAAGTTATGGCTGTTTGAAGTCTCAGAAGGTAATTTTTTGGAATTTGAAAACTAACATGTCAACATGACTTTTGACAAAAAAACTGAATTTCCGAAGTTTTTCATCTTTGATTACAGAATTATTAAGGACAATAAACAACGATCAAAATGACTTTGGAAATGTAAATCGGATCAGTTTTGACAAAGTTATGGCTGTTTGAAGTCTCAGAAGGTAAATTTTTGGGATTTGGAAACTAACATGTCAACATGACTTTTGACAAGAAAACCGATATTTCCGAAGTTTTTCATCTTTGATTACAGAATTATGAAGGACAATAAACAACGATCAAAATGACTTTGGAAATGTAAATCGGATCAGTTTTGACAAAGTTATGGCTGTTTGAAGTCTCAGAAGGTAATTTTTTGGAATTTGAAAACTAACATGTCAACATGACTTTTGACAAGAAAACCGAATTTCCGAAGTTTTTCATCTTTGATTACAGAATTATTAAGGACAATAAACAACGATCAAAATGACTTTGGAAATGTAAATCGGATCAGTTTTGACAAAGTTATGGCTGTTTGAAGTCTCAGAAGGTAACTTTTGGGAATTCGGCAATTTTTTCGTCAATATGACTTTTGACAAGTAAACCGAATTTCTGAAGTTTTTCAACTTTGATTACAGAATTATTAAGGACAATAAACAACGATCAAAATGACTTTGGAAATGTAAATCGGATCAGTTTTGACAAAGTTATGGCTGTTTGAAGTCTCAGAAGGTAATTTTTTGGGATTTGGAAGCTAACAAGTCAACATAACTTTTGACAAGAAAACTGAATTTCCGAAGTTATTCATCTTTGATTACATAATTATTAAGGACAATAAACAACGATCAAAATCACTTTGGAAATGTAAATCGGATCAGATCAGTTTTGACAAAGTTATGGCTGTTTGAAGTCTCAGAAGGTAATTTTTTGGAATTTGTCAACTTCTTTGTCATTATGACTTTTGACAAGAAAACTGAATTTCCGAAGTTTTTCATCTTTGATTACAGAATTATTAAGGACAATAAACAACGATCAAAATGACTTTGGAAATGTAAATCGGATCAGTTTTGACAAAGTTATGGCTGTTTGAAGTCTCGGAAGGTAATTTTTGGGAATTTGAAAACTTACTTGTCAACATGACTTTTGACAAGTTAACTGGATTTCCGAAGTTTTTCATCTTTGATTACAGAATTATTAAGGACAATAAACAACGACAAAAATGACTTTGGAAATGTAAATCGGATCAGTTTTGACAAAGTTATGGCTGTTTGAAGTCTCAGAAGGTAATTTTTTGGAATTTGAAAGCTTACATGTCAACATGACTTTTGACAAGAAAACCGAATTTCCTAAGTTTTTCAACTTTGATTACAGAATTATTAAGGACAATAAACAACGATCAAAATGACTTTGGAAATGTAAATCGGATCAGTTTTGACAAAGTTATGGCTGTTTCAAGTCTCAGAAGGTAATTTTTGGGGATTTGGAAACTTACTTGTCAACATGACTTTTGACAAGAAAACTGAATTTCCGAAGTTTTTCAACTTTGATTACAGAATTATTAAGGACAATAAACAACGATCAAAATGACTTTGGAAATGTAAATCGGATCAGTTTTGACAAAGTTATGGCTGTTTGAAGTCTCAGAAGGTAATTTTTGGGAATTTGGAAACTAACATGTCAACATGACTTTTGACAAGAAAACCAAATTTCCGAAGTTTTTCATCTTTGATTACAGAATTATTAAGGACAATAAACAACGATCAAAATCACTTTGGAAATGTAAATCGGATCAGTTTTGACAAAGTTATGGCTGTTTGAAGTCTCAGAAGGTAATTTTTGGGGATTTGGAAACTTACATGTCAACATGACTTTTGACAAGTAAACCGAATTTCTGAAGTTTTTCAACTTTGATTACAGAATTATTAAGGACAATAAACAACGATCAAAATGACTTTGGAAATGTAAATCGGATCAGTTTTGACAAAGTTATGGCTGTTTGAAGTCTCAGAAGGTAATTTTTGGGATTTGGAAACAAACATGTCAACATGACTTTTGACAAGAAAACCAAATTTCCGAAGTTTTTCATCTTTGATTACAGAATTATTAAGGACAATAAACAACGATCAAAATGACTTTGGAAATGTAAATCGGATCAGTTTTGACAAAATTATGGCTGTTTGAAGTCTCAGAAGGTAATTTTTGGGAATTTGGAAACTTTTTTGTCAACATGACTTTTGACAAGTAAACCGAATTTCCGAAATTTTTCAACTTTGATTACAGAATTATTAAGGACAATAAACAACGATCAAAATGACTTTGGAAATGTAAATCGGATCAGTTTTGACAAAGTTATGGCTGTTTGAAGTCTCAGAAGGTGATTTTTTGCAATTTGTTAACTGCTTTAACATAATGACTTTTGACAAGAAAACTGAACTTCCGAAGTTTTTCATTTTTGATTACAGAATTATTAAGGACAATAAGCAACGATCAAAATGACTTTGGAAATGTAAATCAGATCAGTTTTAACAAAGTTATGGCTGTTTGAAGTCTCAGAAGGTATTTTTTTGGAATTTGGAAACTAACATGTCAACATGACTTTTGACAAGAAAACCAAATTTCTGAAGTTTTTCATCGTTGATTACAGAATTATTAAGGACAATTAACAACGATCAAAATGACTTTGGAAATGTAAATCGGATCAGTTTTGACAAAGTTATGGCTGTTTGAAGTCTCAGAAGGTTAATTTTTGGGATTTGGAAACTTACATGTCAACATGATTTTTGACAAGTAAACCAAATTTCTGAAGTTTTTCAACTTTGATTACAGAATTATTAAGGACAATAAACAACGATCAAAATGACTTTGGAAATGTAAATCAGATCAGTTTTGACAAAGTTATGGCTGTTTGAAGTCTCAGAAGGTAATTTTTTGCAATTTGTTAACTGCTTTGTCATTATGACTTTTGAAGGGAAAACTGAGTTTCCGAAGTTTTTCAACTTTGATTACAGAATTATTAAGGACAATTAACGACGATCAAAATGACTTTGGAAATGTAAATCGGATCAGTTTTGACAAAGTTATGGCTGTTTAAAGTCTCAGAAGGTAATTTTTGGGGATTTGGAAACAAACATGTCAACATGACTTTTGACAGGAAAACTGAGTTTCCGAAGATTTTCAACTTTGATTACAGAATTATTAAGGACATTTAACGAAGATCAAAATTACTTTGGAAATGTAAATCGGATCAGTTTTGACAAAGCTATGGCTGTTTGAAGTCTCAGAAGGTAATTTTTTGGGATTTGGAAACAAACATGTCAACATGACTTTTGGCAAGAAAACCAAATTTCTGACGTTTTTCATCTTTGATTACAGAATTATTAAGGACAATTAACGACGATCAAAATGACTTTGGAAATGTAAATCGGATCAGATCAGTTTTGACAAAGTTATGGCTGTTTGAAGTCTCAGCAGGTAATTTTTGGGAATTAGGCAATAATTTTGTCATTATGACTTTTGACAAGTAAACTGAATTTCTTAAGTTTTTCTACTTTGATTATAGAGTTATTAAGGACAATAAACAACGATCAAAATGACTTTGGAAATGTAAATCGGATCAGTTTTGACAAAGTTATGGCTGTTTAAAGTCTCAGAAGGTAATTTTTTGGGATTTGGAAACAAACATGTCAACATGACTTTTGACAGGAAAACTGAGTCTCCGAAGTTTTTCAACTTTGATTACAGAATTATTAAGGACAATAAGCAACGATTAAAATTACTTTGGAAATGTAAATCGGATCAGTTTTAACAAAGTTATGGCGGTTTGAAGTGTCAGAAGGTATTTTTTTGGAATTTGGAAACTAACAGGTCAACATGACTTTTGACAAGAAAACCAAATTTCTGACGTTTTTCATCTTTGATTACAGAATTATTAAGGACAATTAACGACGATCAAAATGACTTTGGAAATGTAAATCGGATCAGTTTTGACAAAGCTATGGCTGTTTCAAGTCTCACAAGGTAATTTTGGGGATTTGGAAACTAACTTGTCAACATGACTCTTGACAAGAAAACTGACTTTCCGAAGTTCTTCAACTTTGATTACAGAATAATTAAGGACAATAAACAACGATCAAAATGACTTTGGAAATGTTAATCGATCAGTTTTGACAAAGTTATGGCTGTTTGAAGTCTCAGAAAGTAATTTTTTGGGATTTGGAAACAAACATGTCAACATGACTTTTGACAGGAAAACTGAGTTTCCGAAGTTTTTCAACTTTGCTTACAGAATTATTAAGGACAATAAGCAACGATCAAAATTACTTTGGAAATGTAAATCGGATCAGTTTTGACAAAGTTATGGCTGTTTGAAGTCTCAGAAGGTAATTTTTTGGGATTTGGAAACAAACATGTCAACATGACTTTTGACAGGAAAACTGAATTTCTTAAGTTGTTCAACTTTGATTATAGAGTTATTAAGGACAATAAACAACGATCAAAATGACTTTGGAAATGTAAATCGGATCAGTTTTGACAAAGTTATGGCTGTTTGAAGTCTCAGAAGGTAATTTTTTGGGATTTGGAAACAAACATGTCAACATGACTTTTGACAGGAAAACTGAGTTTCCGAAGTTTTTCAACTTTGATTACAGAATTATTCAGGACAATAAGCAACGATCAAAATTACTTTGGAAATGTAAATCGGATCAGTTTTAACAAAGTTATGGCGGTTTGAAGTGTCAGAAGGTAATTTTTGGGAATTTGGCAATTTTTTTGTCAACATGACTTTTGACAAGTAAACCGAATATCTGACGTTTTTCATCTTTGATTACAGAATTATTAAGGACAATTAACGACGATCAAAATGACTTTGGAAATGTAAATCGGATCAGTTTTGACAAAGTTATGGCTGTTTGAAGTCTCAGAAGGTAATTTTTTGGAATTTGTCAACTTCTTTGTCATTATGACTTTTGACAAGAAAACTGAATTTCCGAAGTTTTTCATCTTTGATTACAGAATTATTAAGGACAATAAACAACGACAAAAATTACTTTGGAAATGTATATCGGATCAGTTTTGACAAAGTTATGGCAGTTTGAAGTCTCAGAAGGTAAAATTTTGGAATTTGAAAGCTTACATGTTAATATGACTTTTGACAAGAAAACCCAAAATCATAAGTTTTTCAACTTTGATTACAGAATTATTAAGGACAATAAACAACGATCAAAATGACTTTGGAAATGTAAATCGGCTCAGTTTTGACAAAGCTACGGCTGTTTCAAGTCTCACAAGGTAATTTTTGGGGATTTGGAAACTTACTTGTCAACATGACTCTTGACAAGAAAACTGACTTTCCGAAGTTCTTCAACTTTGATTACAGAATAATTAAGGACAATAAACAACGATCAAAATGACATTGGAAATGTTAATCGATCAGTTTTGACAAAGTTATGGCTGTTTGAAGTCTCAGAAGGTAATATTTGGGAATTTGGCAATTTTTTTGTTAACATGACTTTTGACAAGAAAACCAAGTTTCCGAAGTTTTTCATCTTTGATTACAAAATTATTAAGGACAATAAACAACGACAAAAATGACTTTGGAAATGTAAATCGCATCAGTTTGGACAAAGTTATGGCTGTTTGAAGTCTTAGAAGGTAATTTTTGGGGATGAGGAAACTTACATGTTAACATAACTTTTGACGAGAAAACCGAATTTCCGAAGTTTTTTAACTTTGATTACAGAATTATTAAGGACAATAAACAACGATCAAAATGACTTTGGAAATGTAAATCAGATCAGTTTTGACAAAATTATGGCTGTTTGAAGTCTCAGAAGGTAATTTTTGGTAATTTGGCAATTTTTTTGGCAAAATGACTTTTGATAAGTAAACCGAATATCTGAAGTTTTTCATCGTTGATAACAGAATTATTAAGGACAATTAACGACGATCAAAATGACTTTGGAAATGTAAATCGAATCAGCTTTGACAAAGTTATGGCTGCTTGAAGTCTGAGAAGGTAAATTTTTGGAATTTGGAAACTAACATTTCAACATAATTTTGAAAAGTAAACCAAATTTCTGAAGTTTTTCATCTTTGATTACAGAATTATTAAGGACAATAAACAAAGATCAAAATGACTTGGGAAATGTAAATCAGATCAGTTTTGACAAAGTTATGGCTGTTTGAAGTCTCAGAAGGTAATTTTTTGCAATTTGTTAACTGCTTTGTCATTGTGACTTTTAACAAGAAAACTGAACTTCCGAAGTTTTTCATCTTTGATTATAGAATTATTAAGGACAATAAACAACGATCAAAATGACTTTGGAAATGTAAATCAGATCAGTTTTGACAAAGTTATGGCTGTTTGAAGTCTCAGAAGGTAAGTTTCGGGGATGAGGAAACAAACATGTCAACATGACTTTTGATAAGTAAACCGAATATCTGACGTTTTTCAACTTTGATTACAGAATTATTAAGGACAATAAACAACGATCAAAATGACTTTGGAAATGTAGATCGGATCAGTTTTGACAAAGTTTTGGCTGTTTGATGTCTCAGAAGGTAAATTTTTGGAATTTGGAAACAAACATGTCAACATGACTTTTGACAGAAAAACCAAATTTCCGAAGTTTTTCATCTTTGATTACAGAATTATTAAGGACAATAAACAACGATCAAAATTACTTTGGAAATGTAAATCGGTTCAGTTTTGACAAAATTATGGCTGTTTGAAGTCTCAGAAGGTAATTTTTGGTAATTTGGCAATTTTTTTGTCAAAATGACTTTTGATAAGTAAACCGAATATCTCAAGTTTTTCATCGTTGATAACAGAATTATTAAGGACAATTAACGACGGTCAAAATGACTTTGGAAATGTAAATCGAATCAGCTTTGACAAAGTTATGGCTGCTTGAAGTCTGAGAAGGTAAATTTTTGGAATTTGGAAACTAACATTTCAACATAATTTTGACAAGTAAACCAAATTTCTGAAGTTTTTCATCTTTGATTACAGAATTATTAAGGACAATAAACAACGATCAAAATGACTTGGGAAATGTAAATCAGATCAGTTTTGACAAAGTTATGGCTGTTTGAAGTCTCAGAAGGTAATTTTTTGCAATTTGTTAACTGCTTTGTCATTATGACTTTTGACAAGAAAACCAAATTTCCGAAGTTTTTCATCTTTGATTATAGAATTATTAAGGACAACAAACAACGATCAAAATGCCTTTGGAAATGTAAATCAGATCAGTTTTGACAAAGTTATGGCTGTTTGAAGTCTCAGAATGTAATTTTTGGTAATTTGGCAATTTTTTTGTCAAAATGACTTTTGATAAGTAAACCGAATATCTGAAATTTTTCAACTTTGATAACAGAATTATTAAGGACAATAAACAACGATCAAAATGACTTTGGAAATGTAAATCGGATCAGTTTTGACAAAGTTATGGCTGTTTGAAGTCTCAGAAGGTAAATTTTTGGAATTTGGAAACTAACATTTCAACATGATTTTTGACAAGTAAACCAAATTTCTGCAGTTTTTCATCTTTGATTACAGAATTATTAAGGACAATAAACAACGATCAAAATGACTTTGGAAATGTAAATCAGATCAGTTTTGACAAAGTTATGGCTGTTTGAAGTCTCAGAAGGTAATTTTTTGCAATTTGTTTACTGCTTTGTCATAATGACTTTTGACAAGAAAACCAAATTTCCGAAGTTTTTCATCTTTGACTATAGAATTATTAAGGACAATAAACAACGATCAAAATGCCTTTGGAAATGTAAATCAGATCAGTTTTGACAAAGTTATGGCTGTTTGAAGTCTCAGAAGGTAATTTTTTGCAATTTGTTAACTGCTTTGTCATTATGACTTTTAACAAGAAAACTGAACTTCCGAAGTTTTTCATTTTTGATTACAGAATTATTAAGGACAATAAGCAACGATCAAAATTACTTTGGAAATGTAAATCGGATCAGTTTTAACAAAGTTATGGCGGTTTGAAGTCTCAGAAGGTATTTTTTTGGAATTTGGAAACTAACATGTCAACATGACTTTTGACAAGAAAACCCAATTTCTGAAGGTTTTCATCGTTGATTACAGAATTATTAAGGACAATTAACGACGATCAAAATGACTTTGGAAATGTAAATCGAATCAGCTTTGACAAAGTTATGGCTGCTTGAAGTCTCAGAAGGTACATTTTTGGAATTTGGAAACTTACATTTCAACATGATTTTTGACAAGTAAACCAAATTTCTGAAGTTTTTCATCTTTGATTACAGAATTATTAAGGACAATAAACAATGATCAAAATGCCTTCGGAAATGTAAATCAGATCAGTTTTGACAAAGTTATGGCTGTTTGAAGTCTCAGAAGGTAATTTTTGGTAATTTGGCAATTTTTTTGTCAAAATGACTTTTGATAAGTAAACCTAATATCTGAAATTTTTCAACTTTGATAACAGAATTATTAAGGACAATAAACAACGATCGAAATGACTTTGGAAATGTAAATCGGATCAGTTTTGACAAAGTTATGGCTGTTTGAAGTCTCAGAAGGTAAATTTTTGGAATTTGGAAACTAACATTTCAACATGATTTTTGACAAGTAAACCAAATTTCTGAAGTTTTTCATCTTTGATTACAGAATTATTAAGGACAATAAACAACGATCAAAATGACTTGGGAAATGTAAATCAGATCAGTTTTGACAAAGTTATGGCTGTTTGAAGTCTCAGAAGGTAATTTTTTGCAATTTGTTAACCGCTTTGTCATTGTGACTTTTGACAAGAAAACTGAACTTCCGAAGTTTTTCATTTTTGATAACAGATTTATTAAGGACAATAAACAACGATCAAAATGACTTTGGAAATGTAAATCAGATCAGTTTTGACAAAGTTATGGCTGTTTGAAGTCTCAGAAGGTAATTTTTTGCAATGTGTTAACTGCTTTGTCATTATGACTTTTGACAAGAAAACTGAACTTCCGAAGTTTTTCATTTTTGATTACAGAAATATTAAGGACAATAAGCAACGATCAAAATTACTTTGGAAATGTAAATCGGATCAGTTTTAACAAAGTTATGGCGGTTTGAAGTGTCAGGAGGTATTTTTTTGGAATTTGGAAACTTACAAGTCAATATGACTTTTGACAAGAAAACCAAATTTCTGAAGTTTTTCATCGTTGATTACAGAATTATTAAGGACAATTAACGACGATCAAAATGACTTTGGAAATGTAAATCGAATCAGCTTTGACAAAGTTATGGCTGCTTGAAGTCTGAGAAGGTAAATTTTTGGAATTTGGAAACTAACATTTCAACATGATTTTTGACAAGTAAACCAAATTTCTGAAGTTTTTCATCTTTGATTACAGAATTATTAAGGAGAATAAACAACGATCAAAATGACTTTGGAAATGTAAATCAGATCAGTTTTGACAAAGTTATGGCTGTTTGAAGTCTCAGAAGGTAATTTTTTGCAATTTGTTAACTGCTTTGTCATTATGACTTTTGACAAGAAAACCAAATTTCCGAAGTTTTTCATCTTTGATTATAGAATTATTAAGGACAATAAACAACGATCAAAATGACTTTGGAAATGTAATTCGATCAGTTATGACAAAGTTATGGCTGTTAAAAGTCTCAGAAGGTAAGTTTCGGGGATGAGGAAACAAACATGTCAACATGACTTTTGATAAGTAAACCGAATATCTGACGTTTTTCAACTTTGATTACAGAATTATTTAGACAAAAAACAACGATCAAAATGACTTTGGAAATGTAGATCGGATCAGTTTTGACAAAGTTATGGCTGTTTGATGTCTCAGAAGGTAAATTTTTGGAATTTGGAAACAAACATGTCAACATGACTTTTGACAGAAAAACCAAATTTCCGAAGTTTTTCATCTTTGATTACAGAATTATTAAGGACAATAAACAACGATCAAAATGACTTTGGAAATGTAAATCGGTTCAGTTTTGACAAAATTATGGCTGTTTGAAGTCTCAGAAGGTAATTTTTGGTAATTTGGCAATTTTTTTGTCAACATGACTTTTGATAAGTAAACCGAATATCTGAATTTTTCAACTTTGATAACAGAATTATAAAGGACAATAAACAACGATCAAAATGACTTTGGAAATGTAAATCGGATCAGTTTTGACAAAGTTATGGCTGTTTGAAGTCTCAGAAGGTAAATTTTTGGAATTTGGAAACTCACATTTCAACATGATTTTTGACAAGTAAACCAAATTTCTGAAGTTTTTCATCTTTGATTACAGAATTATTAAGGACAATAAACAACGATCAAAATGACTTTGGAAATGTAAATCAGATCAGTTTTGGCAAAGTTATGGCTGTTTGAAGTCTCAGAAGGTAATTTTTTGCAATTTGTTTACTGCTTTGTCATTATGACTTTTGACAAGAAAACCAAATTTCCGAAGTTTTTCATCTTTGTTTATAGAATTAATAAGGACAATAAACAACGATCAAAATGCCTTTGGAAATGTAAATCAGATCAGTTTTGACAAAGTTATGGCTGTTTGAAGTCTCAGAAGGTAATTTTTGGTAATTTGGCAATTTTTTTGTCAAAATGACTTTTGATAAGTAAACCGAATATCTAAAATTTTTCAACTTTGATAACAGAATTATTAAGGACAATAAACAACGATCAAAATGACTTTGGAAATGTAAATCGGATCAGTTTTAACAAAGTTATGGCGGTTTGAAGTCTCAGAAGGTATTTTTTTGGAATTTGGAAACTAACATGTCAACATGACTTTTGACAAGAAACCCCAATTTCTGAAAATTTTCATCGTTGATTACAGAATTATTAAGGACAATTAACGACGATCAAAATGACTTTGGAAATGTAAATCGAATCAGCTTTGACAAAGTTATGGCTGCTTGAAGTCTGAGAAGGTAAATTTTTGGAATTTGGAAACTTACATTTCAACATAATTTTTGACAAGTAAACCAAATTTCTGAAGTTTTTCATCTTTGATTACAGAATTATTAAGGACAATAAACAACGATCAAAATGACTTTGGAAATGTAAATCGGATCAGTTTTGACAAAGTTATGGCTGTTTGAAGTCTCAGAAGGTAAATTTTTGGAATTTGGAAACTAACATTTCAACATGATTTTTGACAAGTAAACCGAATTTCTGAAGTTTTTCATCTTTGATTACAGAATTATTAAGGACAATAAACAACAATAAAAATGACTTTGGAAATGTAAATCAGATCAGTTTTGGCAAAGTTATGGCTGTTTGAAGTCTCAGAAGGTAATTTTTTGCAATTTGTTTACTGCTTTGTCATTATGACTTTTGACAAGAAAACCAAATTTCCGAAGTTTTTCATCTTTGATTATAGAATTATTAAGGACAATAAACAACGATCAAAATGCCTTTGGAAATGTAAATCAGATCAGTTTTGACAAAGTTATGGCGGTTTAAAGTCTCAGAAGGTATTTTTTTGGAATTTGGAAACTAACATGTCAACATGACTTTTGACAAGAAAACCCAATTTCTGAAAATTTTCATCGTTGATTACAGAATTATTAAGGACAATTAACGACGATCAAAATGACTTTGGAAATGTAAATCGAATCAGCTTTGACAAAGTTATGGCTGCTTGAAGTCTGAGAAGGTAAATTTTTGGAATTTGGAAACTTACATTTCAACATAATTTTTGACAAGTAAACCAAATTTCTGAAGTTTTTCATCTTTGATTACAGAATTATTAAGGACAATAAACAACGATCAAAATGACTTTGGAAATGTAAATCAGATCAGTTTTGACAAAGTTATGGCTGTTTGAAGTCTCAGAAGGTAATTTTTTTAAATTGGTTACTGCTTTGTCATTATGACTTTTGACAAGAAAACCAAATTTCCGAAGTTTTTCATCTTTGATTATAGAATTATTAAGGACAATAAACAACGATCAAAATGACTTTGGAAATGTAAATCAGATCAGTTTTGACAAAGTTATGGCTGTTTGAAGTCTCAGAAGGTAATTTTTTTAAATTGGTTACTGCTTTGTCATTATGACTCTTGACAAGAAAACCAAATTTCCGAAGTTTTTCATCTTTGATTATAGAATTATTAAGGACAATAAACAACGATCAAATGACTTTGGAAATGTAAATCAGATCAGTTTTGACCAAGTTATGGCTGTTTGAAGTCTCAGCAGGTAATTTCTTGCAATTTGTTAACTGCTTTGTCATTATGACTTTTGACAAGAAAACTAAACTTCTGAAGTTTTTCATTTTTGATTACAGAATTATTAAGGACAATTAACGACGATCAAAATGACTTTGGAAATGTAAATCGAATCAGCTTTGACAAAGTTATGGCTGCTTGAAGTCTGAGAAGGTAAATTTTTGGAATTTGGAAACTAACATTTCAACATGATTTTTGACAAGTAAACCAAATTTCTGAAGTTTTTCATCTTTGATTATAGAATTATTAAGGACAATAAACAACGATCAAAATGCCTGTGGAAATGTAAACCAGATCAGTTTTGACAAAGTTATGGCTGTTTGAAGTCTCAGAAGGTGATTTTTTGCAATTTGTTAACTGCTTTGTCATTATGACTTTTGACAAGAAAACTGAACTTCCGAAGTTTTTCATTTTTGATTACAGAATTATTAAGGACAATAAGCAACGATCAAAATTACATTGGAAATGTAAATCGGATCAGTTTTGACAAAGTTATGGCTGTTTGAAGTCTCAGAAGGTAATTTCTTGCAATTTGTTTACTGCTTTGTCAATATGACTTTTGACAAGAAAACCAAATTTCCGAAGTTTTTTATCTTTGATTACAGAATTATACAGGACAATAAACAACGATCAAAATGACTTTGGAAATGTAAATCGGATCAGTTTTGACAAAGTTATGGCTGTTTGAAGTCTCAGAAGGTAATTTTTGGGAGTTCGGCAATTTTTTCGTCAATATGACTTTTGACAAGTAAACCGAATTTCTGAAGTTTTTCAACTTTGATAACAGAATTATTAAGGACAAAAAACAACGATCAAAATGACTTTGGAAATGTAAATCGGATCAGTTTTGACAAAGTTATGGCTGTTTGAAGTCGCAAAAGGTAAATTTTTGGAATTTGGAAACTAACATGTCAACATCGCTTTTGACAAGAAAACCAAATTTCCGAAGTTTTTCATCTTTGATTACAGAATTATTAAGGACAATAAACAACGATCAAAATGACTTTGGAAATGTAAATCGGTTCAGTTTTGAATAAGTTATGGCTGTTTGAAGTCTCAGAAGGTAATTTTTTGGAATTTGTCAACTACTTTGTCATTATGACTTTTGACAAGAAAACTGAACTTCCCAAGTTTTTCATTTTTGATAACAGAATTATTATGGACAATAAGCAACGATCAAAATTACTTTGGAAATGTAAATCGGATCAGTTTTGACAAAGTTATGGAGGTTTGAAGTCTCAGAAGGTATTTTTTTGGAATTTGTCAACTATTTTGTCATTATGACTTTTGACAAGAAAACTGAATTTCCTAAGTTTTTCAACTTTGATTACAGAATTATTAAGGACAATAAGCAACGATCAAAATTACTTTGGAAATGTAAATCGGATCAGTTTTGACAAAGCTATGGCTGTTTGAAGTCTCAGAAGGTAATTTTTGAGGATGAAAAAACTTACATGTCAAAATGACTTTTGACAAGAAAACTTTCAACTTTGATTACCGAATTATTAAGGACAATAAACAACGATCAAAATGACTTTGGAAATGTAAATCGGATCAGTTTTGACAAAGTTATGGCTGTTTGAAGTCTCAAAAGGTAAATTTTTGGAATTTGGAAACTAACATGTCAACATCGCTTTTGACAAGAAAACCAAATTTCCGAAGTTTTTCATCTTTGATTACAGAATTATTAAGGACAATAAACAACGATCAAAATGACTTTGGAAATGTAAATCGGTTCAGTTTTGAATAAGTTATGGCTGTTTGAAGTCTCAGAAGGTAATTTTTTGGAATTTGTCAACTACTTTGTCATTATGACTTTTGACAAGAAAACTGAATTTCCTAAGTTTTTCAACTTTGATAACAGAATTATTAAGGACAATAAGCAACGATCAAAATTACTTTGGAAATGTAAATCGGATCAGTTTTGACAAAGCTATGGCTGTTTGAAGTCTCAGAAGGTAATTTTTTGCAATTTGTTCACTGCTTTGTAAATATGACTTTTGATAAGTAAACTGAATTTCTGAAGTTTTTCAACTTTGATTATAGAATTATTAAGGACAATAAACAACGATCAAAATGCCTTTGGAAATGTAAATCGGATCAGTTTTGACAAAGTTATGGCTGTTTGAAGTCTCAGAAGGTGATTTTTTGCAATTTGTTAACTGCTTTGTCATTATGACTTTTGACAAGAAAACTGAATTTCCTAAGTTTTTCAACTTTGATAACAGAATTATTAAGGACAATAAGCAACGATCAAAATTACTTTGGAAATGTAAATCGGTTCAGTTTTGAATAAGTTATGGCTGTTTGAAGTCTCAGAAGGTAATTTTTTGGAATTTGTCAACTACTTTGTCATTATGACTTTTGACAAGAAAACTGAATTTCCTAAGTTTTTCAACTTTGATAACAGAATTATTAAGGACAATAAGCAACGATCAAAATTACTTTGGAAATGTAAATCGGATCAGTTTTGACAAAGTTATGGCTGTTTAAAGTCTCAGAATGTAATTTTTAAGAATTAGGCAACTATTTTGTCATTATGACTTTTGACAAGTAAACTGAATTTCTGAAGTTTTTCAACTTTGATTATAGAATTATTAAGGACAATAAACAACGATCAAAATGCCTTTGGAAATGTAAATCGGATCAGTTTTGACAAAGTTATGGCTGTTTGAAGTCTCAGAAGGTGATTTTTTGCAATTTGTTAACTGCTTTGTCATTATGACTTTTGACAAGAAAACTGAACTGCCCAAGTTTTTCATTTTTGATAACAGAATTATTATGGACAATAAGCAACGATCAAAATGACTTTGGAAATGTAAATCGGATCAGTTTTGACAAAGCTATGACTGTTTGAAGTCTCAGAAGGTAAATTTTTGGAATTTGGAAACTAACATGTCAACATCGCTTTTGACAAGAAAACCAAATTTCCGAAGTTTTTCATCTTTGATTACAGAATTATTAAGGACAATAAACAACGATCAAAATGACTTTGGAAATGTAAATCGGTTCAGTTTTGAATAAGTTTTGGCTCTTTGAAGTCTCAGAAGGTAATTTTTAAGAATTAGGCAACTATTTTGTCATTATGACTTTTGACAAGTAAACTGAATTTCTGAAGTTTTTCAACTTTGATTATAGAATTATTAAGGACAATAAACAACGATCAAAATGCCTTTGGAAATGTAAATCGGATCAGTTTTGACAAAGTTATGGCTGTTTGAAGTCTCAGAAGGTAATTTTTTGCAATTTGTTTACTGCTCTGTAAATATGACTTTTGATAAGTAAACCAAATTTCTGAAGTTTTTCATCTTTGATTATAGAATTATTAAGGACAATAAACAACGATCAAAATGCCTTTGGAAATGTAAACCAGATCAGTTTTGACAAAGTTATGGCTGTTTGAAGTCTCAGAAGGTGATTTTTTGCAATTTGTTAACTGCTTTGTCATTATGACTTTTGACAAGAAAACTGAACTTCCGAAGTTTTTCATTTTTGATTACAGAATTATTAAGGACAATAAGCAACGATCAAAATTACATTGGAAATGTAAATCGGATCAGTTTTGACAAAGTTATGGCTGTTTGAAGTCTCGGAAGGTATTTTTTTGGAAATTGTCAACTACTTTGTCATTATGACTTTTGACAAGAAAACTGAATTTCTGAAGTTTTTCAACTTTGATTACAGAATTATTAAGGACAATAAGCAACGATCAAAATTACTTTGGAAATGTAAATCGGATCAGTTTTGACAAAGTTATGGCTGTTTGAAGTCTCAGAAGGTAATTTTTTGCAATTTGTTTACTGCTTCGTCAATATGACTTTTGACAAGTAAAACGAATTTCTGAAGTTTTTCAACTTTAATTACAGAATTATTAAGGACAAAAAACAACGATCAAAATGACTTTGGAAATGTAAATCGGATCAGTTTGGACAAAGTTATGGCTGTTTAATGTCTCAGAAGGTATTTTTTTGGAATTTGTCAACTACTTTGTCATTATGACTTTTGACAAGAAAACCGAATTTCTGAAGTTTTTCAACTTTGATAACAGAATAATAAAGGACAATAAACAACGATCAAAATGACTTTGGAAATGTAAATCGGATGAGTTTTGACAAAGTTATGGCTGTTTGAAGTCTTAGAAGGTAATTTTTGAGGATGAAAAAACTTACATGTCAAAATTACTTTTGACAAGAAAACCGAATTTCTGAAGTTTTTCAACTTTGATTACCGAATTATTAAGGACAATAAACAACGATCAAAATGACTTTGGAAATGTAAATCGGATCAGTTTTGACAAAGTTATGGCTGTTTGAAGTCTCAAAAGGTAAATTTTTGGAATTTGGAAACTAACATGTCAACATCGCTTTTGACAAGAAAACCAAATTTCCGAAGTTTTTCATCTTTGATTACAGAATTATTAAGGACAATAAACAACGATCAAAATGACTTTGGAAATGTAAATCGGTTCAGTTTTGAATAAGTTATGGCTGTTTGAAGTCTCAGAAGGTAATTTTTTGGAATTTGTCAACTACTTTGTCATTATGACTTTTGACAAGAAAACTGAACTGCCCAAGTTTTTCATTTTTGATAACAGAATTATTATGGACAATAAGCAACGATCAAAATTACTTTGGAAATGTAAATCGGATCAGTTTTGACAAAGTTATGGAGGTTTGAAGTCTCAGAAGGTATTTTTTTGGAATTTGTCAACTATTTTGTCATTATGACTTTTGACAAGAAAACTGAATTTCCTAAGTTTTTCAACTTTGATTACAGAATTATTAAGGACAATAAGCAACGATCAAAATTACTTTGGAAATGTAAATCGGATCAGTTTTGACAAAGCTATGGCTGTTTGAAGTCTCAGAAGGTAATTTTTTGCAATTTGTTTACTGCTTTGTAAATATGACTTTTGATAAGTAAACCGAATATCTGAAATTTTTCAACTTTGATAACAGAATTATTAAGGACAATAAACAACGATCAAAATGACTTTGGAAATGTAAATCGGATCAGTTTTGACAAAGTTATGGCTGTTTGAAGTCTCAGAAGGTAAATTTTTGGAATTTGGAAACTAACATTTCAACATGATTTTTGACAAGTAAACCAAATTTCTGAAGTTCTTCATCTTTGATTACAGAATTATTAAGGACAATAAACAACGATCAAAATGACTTTGGAAATGTAAATCAGATCAGTTTTGACAAAGTTATGGCTGTTTGAAGTCTCAGAAGGTAATTTTTTGCAATTTGTTTACTGCTTTGACATTATGACTTTTGACAAGAAAACCAAATTTCCGAAGTTTTTCATCTGTGATTATAGAATTATTAAGGACAATAAACAACGATCAAAATGCCTTTGGAAATGTAAATCGGATCAGTTTTGACAAAGCAATGGCTGTTTGAAGTCTCAGAAGGTAATTTTTTGCAATTTGTTTACTGCTTTGTCAATATGACTTTTGACAAGTAAACCGAATTTCTGAAGTTTTTCAACTTTAATAACAGAATTATTAAGGACAAAAAACAACGATCAAAATGACTTTGGAAATGTAAATCGGATCAGTTTGGACAAAGTTATGGCTGTTTGAAGTCTCAGAAGGTATTTTTTTTTGGAATTTGTCAACTACTTTGTCATTATGACTTTTGACAAGAAAACCGAATTTCCGAAGTTTTTCAACTTTGATAACAGAATAATAAAGGCAATAAACAACCATCAAAGTGACTGCGGAAATGTAAATCGGATGAGTTTTGACAAAGTTATGGCTGTTTGAAGTCTTAGAAGGTAATTTTTGGGGATGAAAAAACTTACATGTCAAAATGACTTTTGACAAGAAAACTTTCAACTTTGATTACCGAATTATTAAGGACAATAAACAACGATCAAAATGACTTTGGAAATGTAAATCGGATCAGTTTTGACAAAGTTATGACTGTTTAAAGTCTCAGAATGTAATTTTTGGGGATTTCGAAATAAACATGTCAACATGACTTTTGACAAGAAAACCAAATTTCCGAAGTTTTTCATCTTTGATTATAGAATTATTAAGGACAATAAACAACGATCAAAATGACTTTGGAAATGTAAATCGGTTCAGTTTTGAATAAGTTATGGCTGCTTAAAGTCTCAGATTGTTATTTTTGGGGATTTGGAAATAAACATGTCAACATGACTTTTGACAGGAAATCTGAATTTTCGAAGTTTTCAACTTTGATTACAGAATTATTAAGGACAATTAACGACGATCAAAATGACTTTGGAAATGTAAATCGGATCAGTTTTGACAAAGCTATGACTGTTTGAAGTCTCAGAAGGTAATTTTTTGCAATTTGTTTACTGCTTTGTAAATATGACTTTTGATAAGTAAACCGAATATCTGAAATTTTTCAACTTTGATAACAGAATTATTAAGGACAATAAGCAACGATCAAAATTACTTTGGAAATGTAAATCGGATCAGTTTTGACAAAGTTATGGCGGTTTGAAGTCTCGGAAGGTATTTTTTTTGGAATTTGTCAACTATTTTGTCATTATGACTTTTGACAAGAAAACTGAATTTCCTAAGTTTTTCAACTTTGATTACAGAATTATTAAGGACAATAAGCAACGATCAAAATTACTTTGGAAATGTAACTCGGATCAGTTTTGACAAAGCTATGGCTGTTTGAAGTCTCAGAAGGTAATTTTTTGCAATTTGTTTACTGCTTTGTAAATATGACTTTTGATAAGTAAACCGAATATCTGAAATTTTTCAACTTTGATAACAGAATTATTAAGGACAATAAGCAACGATCAAAATTACTTTGGAAATGTAAATCGGATCAGTTTTGACAAAGTTATGGCGGTTTGAAGTCTCGGAAGGTATTTTTTTGGAAATTGTCAACTACTTTGTCATTATGACTTTTGACAAGAAAACTGAATTTCTGAAGTTTTTCAACTTTGATTACAGAATTATTAAGGACAATAAGCAACGATCAAAATTACTTTGGAAATTTAAATCGGATCAGTTTTGACAAAGTTATGGCTGTTTGAAGTCTCAGAAGGTAATTTTTTGCAATTTGTTTACTGCTTTGTCAATATGACTTTTGACAAGTAAAACGAATTTCTGAAGTTTTTCAACTTTAATTACAGAATTATTAAGGACAAAAAACAACGATCAAAATGACTTTGGAAATGTAAATCGGATCAGTTTGGACAAAGTTATGGCTGTTTAATGTCTCAGAAGGTATTTTTTTGGAATTTGTCAACTACTTTGTCATTATGACTTTTGACAAGAAAACCGAATTTCTGAAGTTTTTCAACTTTGATAACAGAATAATAAAGGACAATAAACAACGATCAAAATGACTTTGGAAATGTAAATCGGATGAGTTTTGACAAAGTTATGGCTGTTTGAAGTCTTAGAAGGTAATTTTTGAGGATGAAAAAACTTACATGTCAAAATGACTTTTGACAAGAAAACTTTCAACTTTGATTACCGAATTATTAAGGACAATAAACAACGATCAAAATGACTTTGGAAATGTAAATCGGATCAGTTTTGACAAAGTTATGGCTGTTTGAAGTCTCAGAAGGTAAATTTTTGGAATTTGGAAACTAACATTTCAACATGATTTTTGACAAGTAAACCAAATTTCTGAAGTTTTTCATCTTTGATTACAGAATTATTAAGGACAATAAACAACGATCAAAATGACTTTGGAAATGTAAATCAGATCAGTTTTGACAAAGTTATGGCTGTTTGAAGTCTCAGAAGGTAATTTTTTGCAATTTGTTTACTGCTTTGACATTATGACTTTTGACAAGAAAACCAAATTTCCGCAGTTTTTCATCTGTGATTATAGAATTATTAAGGACAATAAACAACGATCAAAATGCCTTTGGAAATGTAAATCGGATCAGTTTTGACAAAGCTATGGCTGTTTGAAGTCTCAGAAGGTAATTTTTTGCAATTTGTTTACTGCTTTGTCAATATGACTTTTGACAAGTAAGCCGAATTTCTGAAGTTTTTCAACTTTAATAACAGAATTATTAAGGACAAAAAACAACGATCAAAATGACTTTGGAAATGTAAATCGGATCAGTTTGGACAAAGTTATGGCTGTTTGAAGTCTCAGAAGGTATTTTTTTTGGAATTTGTCAACTACTTTGTCATTATGACTTTTGACAAGAAAACCGAATTTCCGAAGTTTTTCAACTTTGATAACAGAATAATAAAGGCAATAAACAACGATCAAAGTGACTGTGGAAATGTAAATCGGATGAGTTTTGACAAAGTTATGGCTGTTTGAAGTCTTAGAAGGTAATTTTTGGGGATGAAAAAACTTACATGTCAAAATGACTTTTGACAAGAAAACCGAATTTCTGAAGTTTTTCAACTTTGATTACCGAATTATTAAGGACAATAAACAACGATCAAAATGACTTTGGAAATGTAAATCGGATCAGTTTTGACAAAGTTATGGCTGTTTAAAGTCTCAGAATGTAATTTTTGGGGATTTCGAAATAAACATGTCAACATGACTTTTGACAAGAAAACCAAATTTCCGAAGTTTTTCATCTTTGATTACAGAATTATTAAGGACAATAAACAACGATCAAAATGACTTTGGAAATGTAAATCGGTTCAGTTTTGAATAAGTTATGGCTGCTTAAAGTCTCAGATTGTAATTTTTGGGGATTTGGAAATAAACATGTCAACATGACTTTTGACATGAAATCTGGATTTTCGAAGTTTTTCAACTTTGATTACCGAATTATTAAGGACAATAAATAACGATCAAAATGACTTTGGAAATGTAAATCGGTTCAGTTTTGAATAAGTTTTGGCTGTTTGAAGTCTCAGAAGGTAATTTTTAAGAATTAGGCAACTATTTTGTCATTATGACTTTTGACAAGTAAACTGAATTTCTGAAGTTTTTCAACTTTGATTATAGAATTATTAAGGACAATAAACAACGATCAAAATGACTTTGGAAATGTAAATCGGATCAGTTTTGACAAAGTTATGGCTGTTTGAAGTCTCAGAAGTTAACTTTTTGGAACTTGTCAACTACTTTGTCATTATGACTTTTGACAAGAAAACCAAATTTCCGAAGTTTTTCATCTTTGATTACAGAATTATTAAGGACAATTAACAACGATCAAGATGATTTTGAAAATGTAATCGGGTCAGTTTTGACAAAGTTTTGGCTGTTTGAAGTCTCAGAAGATAATATTTTGGAATTTGAAAGCTAATATGTCAACATGACTTTTGACAAGAAAAGCGAATTTCCGAAGCTTTTCATCTTTGATTACAGAATTATTAAGGACAATAAACAACGATCAAAATGACTTTGGAAATGTAAATCGGTTCAGTTTTGACAAAGTTATGGATGTTTGAAGTCTCAGAAGGTAATTTTTGGTAATATGGCAATTTTTTTGTAAACATGACTTTTCATTAGAAAACCGAATTTCTGAAGTTTTCAACTTTGATTACAGAATTATTAAGGACAATTAACGACGATCAAAATGATTTTGAAAATGTAATCGGATCAGTTTTGACAAAGTTTTGGCTGTTTGAAGTCTCAGAAGATAATATTTTGGAATTTGAAAGCTAATATGTCAACATGACTTTTGACAAGAAAAGCGAATTTCCGAAGCTTTTCATCTTTGATTACAGAATTATTAAGGACAATAAACAACGATCAAAATGACTTTGGAAATGTAAATCGGTTCAGTTTTGACAAAGTTATGGCTGTTTGAGGTCTTAGAATTTAATTTTTGGGGATGAAAAAACTTACATGTCAAAATGACTTTTGACAAGAAAACCGAATTTCTGAACTTTTTCAACTTTGATTACCGAATTATTAAGGACAATAAACAACGATCAAAATGATTTTGGAAATGTAAATCGGATCAGTTTTGACAAAGCTATGGCTGTTTCAAGTCTCACAAGGTAATTTTTGGGGATTTGGAAACTTACTTGTCAACATGACTCTTGACAAGAAAACTGACTTTCCGAAGTTCTTCAACTTTGATTACAGAGTTATTAAGGACAATTAACGACGATCAAAATGACTTTGGAAATGTAAATCGGATCAGTTTTGACAAAGTTATGGCTGTTTGAAGTCTCAGAAGGTAAATTTTTGAAATTTGGAAACTAATATGTCAACATCGCTTTTGACAAGAAAACCAAATTTCCGAAGTTTTTCATCTTTGATTACAGAATTATTAAGGACAATAAACAACGATCAAAATGACTTTGGAAATGTAAATCGGTTCAGTTTTGAATAAGTTATGGCTGTTTGAAGTCTCAGAAGGTAATTTTTGGGAATTAGAAAACTATTTTGTCATTATGACTTTTGACAAGTAAACTGAATTTCTGAAGTTTTTCAACTTTGATTATAAAATTATTAAGGACAATAAACAACGATCAAAATGACTTTGGAAATGTAAATCGGATCAGTTTTGACAAAGTTATGGCTGTTTGAAGTCTCAGAAGGTAATTTTTTGGAATTTGTCAACTACTTTGTCATAATGACTTTTGACAAGAAAACCAAATTTCTGAAGCTTTTCATCTTTGATTACAGAATTATTAAGGACAATAAACAACGATCAAAATGACTTTGGAAATGTAAATCGGTTCAGTTTTGACAAAGTTTTGGCTGTTTGAAGTCTCAGAAGGTAATTTTTGGGAATTTGGCAACTATTTTGTCATTATGACTTTTGACAAGTAAACTGAATTTCTGAAGTTTTTCAACTTTGATTATAGAATTATTAAGGACAATAAACAACGATCAAAATGACTTTGGAAATGTAAATCGGATCAGTTTTGACAAAGTTATGGCTGTTTGAAGTCTCAGAAGGTAACTTTTTGGAACTTGTCAACTACTTTGTCATTATGACTTTTGACAAGAAAACCAAATTTCCGAAGTTTTTCATCTTTGATTACAGAATTATTAAGGACAATAAACAACGATCAAGATGATTTTGAAAATGTAATCGGATCAGTTTTGACAAAGTTTTGGCTGTTTGAAGTCTCAGAAGATAATTTTTTGGAATTTGAAAGCTAATATGTCAACATGACTTTTGACAAGAAAACCGAATTTCCGAAGCTTTTCATCTTTGATTACAGAATTATTAAGGACAATAAACAACGATCAAAATGACTTTGGAAATGTAAATCGGTTCAGTTTTGACAAAGTTATGGATGTTTGAAGTCTCAGAAGGTAATTTTTGGTAATATGGCAATTTTTTTGTCAACATGACTTTTCATTAGAAAACCGAATTTCTGAAGTTTTCAACTTTGATTACAGAATTATTAAGGACAATTAACGACGATCAAAATGATTTTGAAAATGTAATCGGATCAGTTTTGACAAAGTTTTGGCTGTTTGAAGTCTGAGAAGAAAATTTTTTGGAATTAGAAAGCTAATATGTCAACATGACTTTTGACAAGAAAACCGAATTTCCGAAGTTTTTCAACTTTGATTACCGAATTATTAAGGACAATAAATAACGATCAAAATGACTTTGGAAATGTAAATCGGATGAGTTTTGACAAAGTTATGGCTGTATAATGTCTCAGAAGGTATTTTTTGGAATTTGTCAACTACTTTGTCATTATGACTTTTGACAAGAAAACCGAATTTCTGAATTTTTTCAACTTTGATAACAGAATAATAAAGGACAATAAACAACGATCAAAATGACTTTGGAAATGTAAATCGGATGAGTTTTGACAAAGTTATGGCTGTTTGAAGTCTTAGAAGGTAATTTTTGGGGATGAAAAAACGTACATGTCAAAATGACTTTTGACAAGAAAACCGAATTTCTGAAGTTTTTCAACTTTGATTACCGAATTATTAAGGACAATAAACAACGATCAAAATGACTTTGGAAATGTAAATCGGATCAGTTTTGACAAAGTTATGGCTGTTTAAAGTCTCAGAATGTAATTTTTGGGGATTTGGAAATAAACATGTCAACATGACTTTTGACAGGAAATCTGAATTTTCGAAGTTTTCAACTTTGATTACAGAATTATTAAGGACAATTAACGACGATCAAAATGACTTTGGAAATGTAAATCGGATCAGTTTTGACAAAGTTATGGCTGTTTGAAGTCTCAGAAGGTAAATTTTTGGAATTTGGAAACTAACATGTCAACATCGCTTTTGACAAATAAACCAAATTTCCGAAGTTTTTCATCTTTGATCACAGAACTATTAAGGACAATAAACAACGATCAAAATGACTTTGGAAATGTAAATCGGTTCAGTTTTGAATAAGTAATGGCTGTTTGAAGTCTCAGAAGGTAATTTTTGGGAATTAGAAAACTATTTTGTCATTATGACTTTTGACAAGTAAACTGAATTTCTGAAGTTTTTCAACTTTGATTATAAAATTATTAAGGACAATAAACAACGATCAAAATGACTTTGGAAATGTAAATCGGATCAGTTTTGACAAAGTTATGGCTGTTTGAAGTCACAGGAGGTAATTTTTTGGAATTTGTCAACTACTTTGTCATAATGACTTTTGACAAGAAAACCAAATTTCTGAAGTTTTTCATCTTTGATTACAGAATTATTAAGGACAATAAACAACGATCAAAATGACTTTGGAAATGTAAATCGGTTCAGTTTTGACAAAGTTTTGGCTGTTTGAAGTCTCAGAAGGTAATTTTTGGGAATTAGGCAACTATTTTGTCATTATGACTTTTGACAAGTAAACTGAATTTCTGAAGTTTTCAACTTTGATTATAGAATTATTAAGGACAATAAACAACGATGAAAATGACTTTGGAAATGTAAATCGGATCAGTTTTGACAAAGTTATGGCTGTTTGAAGTCTCAGAAGGTAACTTTTTGGAACTTGTCAATTACTTTGTCATTATGACTTTTGACAAGAAAACCAAATTTCCGAAGTTTTTCATCTTTGATTACAGAATTATTAAGGACAATAAACAACGATCAAGATGATTTTGAAAATGTAATCGGATCAGTTTTGACTAAGTTTTGGCTGTTTGAAGTCTCAGAAGATAATTTTTTGGAATTTGAAAGCTAATATGTCAACATGACTTTTGACAAGAAAACCGAATTTCCGTAGCTTTTCATCTTTGATTACAGAATTATTAAGGACAATAAACAACGATCAAAATGACTTTGGAAATGTAAATCGGTTCAGTTTTGACAAAGTTATGGATGTTTGAAGTCTCAGAAGGTAATTTTTGGTAATATGGCAATTTTTTTGTCAACATGACTTTTCATTAGAAAACCGAATTTCTGAAGTTTTCAACTTTGATTACAGAATTATTAAGGACAATTAACGACGATCAAAATGACTTTGGAAATGTAAATCGGATCAGTTTTGACAAAGTTATGGCTGTTTGAAGTCTCAGAAGGTAAATTTTTGGAATTTGGAAACTAACAAGTCAACATGACTTTTGACAAGAAAACCAAATTTCCGAAGTTTTTCATCTTTGATTACAGAATTATTAAGGACAATAAACAACGATCAAAATGACTTTGGAAATGTAAATCGGTTCAGTTTTGACAAAGTTATGGATGTTTGAAGTCTCAGAAGGTTATTTTTTGGGATTTGGAAACAATTAAGTCAACATGACTTTTGACAGGAAAACTGAGTTTCCGAAGTTTTGCAACTTTGATTACAGAATTATTAAGGACAATTAACGACGATCAAAATGACTTTGAAAATGTAAATCGGATCAGTTTTGACAAAGTTATGGCTGTTTGAAGTCTCAGAAGGTAATTTTTAGGGATTTGGAAACAAACACGTCAACATGACTTTTGACAGGAAAACTGAGTTTCCGAAGTTTTGCAACTTTGATTACAGAATTATTAAGGACAATTAACGACGATCAAAATGACTTTGAAAATGTAAATCGGATCAGTTTTGACAAAGTTATGGCTGTTTGAAGTCTCAGAAGGTAATTTTTGAGAATTAGGCAATTTTTTTGTCAACATGACTTTTGACAAGGATTTTCCGAAGTTTTTCAATTTTGATTACAGAATTATGAAGGACCGTAAACAACGATCAAAATGACTTTGGAAAAATAAATCGGATCAGTTTTGACAAAGTTATGGCTGTTTAAGGTCTCAGAAGGTAATTTTAAGGGATTTGGAAACAAACACGTCAACATGACTTTTGACAGGAAAACTGAGTTTCCGAAGTTTTGCAACTTTGATTACAGAATTATTAAGGACAATTAACGACGATCAAAATGACTTTGAAAATGTAAATCGGATCAGTTTTGACAAAGTTATGGCTGTTTGAAGTCTCAGAAGGTAATTTTTGAGAATTAGGCAATTTTTTTGTCAACATGACTTTTGACAAGGATTTTCCGAAGTTTTTCAATTTTGATTACAGAATTATGAAGGACCGTAAACAACGATCAAAATGACTTTGGAAAAATAAATCGGATCAGTTTTGACAAAGTTATGGCTGTTTAAGGTCTCAGAAGGTAATTTTAAGGGATTTGGAAACAAACACGTCAACATGACTTTTGACAGGAAAACTGAGTTTCCGAAGTTTTGCAACTTTGATTACAGAATTATTAAGGACAATTAACGACGATCAAAATGATTTTGAAAATGTAATCGGATCAGTTTTGACAAAGTTTTGGCTGTTTGAAGTCTGAGAAGAAAATTTTTGGAATTAGAAAGCTAATATGTCAACATGACTTTTGACAAGAAAACCGAATTTCCGAAGTTTTTCAACTTTGATTACCGAATTATTAAGGACAATAAATAACGATCAAAATGACTTTGGAAATGTAAATCGGATGAGTTTTGACAAAGTTATGGCTGTATAATGTCTCAGAAGGTATTTTTTTGGAATTTGTCAACTACTTTGTCATTATGACTTTTGACAAGAAAACCGAATTTCTGAATTTTTTCAACTTTGATAACAGAATAATAAAGGACAATAAACAACGATCAAAATGACTTTGGAAATGTAAATCGGATGAGTTTTGACAAAGTTATGGCTGTTTGAAGTCTTAGAAGGTAATTTTTGGGGATGAAAAAACGTACATGTCAAAATGACTTTTGACAAGAAAACCGAATTTCTGAAGTTTTTCAACTTTGATTACCGAATTATTAAGGACAATAAACAACGATCAAAATGACTTTGGAAATGTAAATCGGATCAGTTTTGACAAAGTTATGGCTGTTTAAAGTCTCAGAATGTAATTTTTGGGGATTTGGAAATAAACATGTCAACATGACTTTTGACAGGAAATCTGAATTTTCGAAGTTTTCAACTTTGATTACAGAATTATTAAGGACAATTAACGACGATCAAAATGACTTTGGAAATGTAAATCGGATCAGTTTTGACAAAGTTATGGCTGTTTGAAGTCTCAGAAGGTAAATTTTTGGAATTTGGAAACTAACATGTCAACATCGCTTTTGACAAATAAACCAAATTTCCGAAGTTTTTCATCTTTGATCACAGAACTATTAAGGACAATAAACAACGATCAAAATGACTTTGGAAATGTAAATCGGTTCAGTTTTGAATAAGTAATGGCTGTTTGAAGTCTCAGAAGGTAATTTTTGGGAATTAGAAAACTATTTTGTCATTATGACTTTTGACAAGTAAACTGAATTTCTGAAGTTTTTCAACTTTGATTATAAAATTATTAAGGACAATAAACAACGATCAAAATGACTTTGGAAATGTAAATCGGATCAGTTTTGACAAAGTTATGGCTGTTTGAAGTCACAGGAGGTAATTTTTTGGAATTTGTCAACTACTTTGTCATAATGACTTTTGACAAGAAAACCAAATTTCTGAAGTTTTTCATCTTTGATTACAGAATTATTAAGGACAATAAACAACGATCAAAATGACTTTGGAAATGTAAATCGGTTCAGTTTTGACAAAGTTTTGGCTGTTTGAAGTCTCAGAAGGTAATTTTTGGGAATTAGGCAACTATTTTGTCATTATGACTTTTGACAAGTAAACTGAATTTCTGAAGTTTTCAACTTTGATTATAGAATTATTAAGGACAATAAACAACGATGAAAATGACTTTGGAAATGTAAATCGGATCAGTTTTGACAAAGTTATGGCTGTTTGAAGTCTCAGAAGGTAACTTTTTGGAACTTGTCAATTACTTTGTCATTATGACTTTTGACAAGAAAACCAAATTTCCGAAGTTTTTCATCTTTGATTACAGAATTATTAAGGACAATAAACAACGATCAAGATGATTTTGAAAATGTAATCGGATCAGTTTTGACTAAGTTTTGGCTGTTTGAAGTCTCAGAAGATAATTTTTTGGAATTTGAAAGCTAATATGTCAACATGACTTTTGACAAGAAAACCGAATTTCCGTAGCTTTTCATCTTTGATTACAGAATTATTAAGGACAATAAACAACGATCAAAATGACTTTGGAAATGTAAATCGGTTCAGTTTTGACAAAGTTATGGATGTTTGAAGTCTCAGAAGGTAATTTTTGGTAATATGGCAATTTTTTTGTCAACATGACTTTTCATTAGAAAACCGAATTTCTGAAGTTTTCAACTTTGATTACAGAATTATTAAGGACAATTAACGACGATCAAAATGACTTTGGAAATGTAAATCGGATCAGTTTTGACAAAGTTATGGCTGTTTGAAGTCTCAGAAGGTAATTTTATGGAATTTGGAAACTAACAAGTCAACATGACTTTTGACAAGAAAACCAAATTTCCGAAGTTTTTCATCTTTGATTACAGAATTATTAAGGACAATAAACAACGATCAAAATGACTTTGGAAATGTAAATCGGTTCAGTTTTGACAAAGTTATGGATGTTTGAAGTCTCAGAAGGTTATTTTTTGGGATTTGGAAACAATTAAGTCAACATGACTTTTGACAGGAAAACTGAGTTTCCGAAGTTTTGCAACTTTGATTACAGAATTATTAAGGACAATTAACGACGATCAAAATGACTTTGAAAATGTAAATCGGATCAGTTTTGACAAAGTTATGGCTGTTTGAAGTCTCAGAAGGTAATTTTTAGGGATTTGGAAACAAACACGTCAACATGACTTTTGACAGGAAAACTGAGTTTCCGAAGTTTTGCAACTTTGATTACAGAATTATTAAGGACAATTAACGACGATCAAAATGACTTTGAAAATGTAAATCGGATCAGTTTTGACAAAGTTATGGCTGTTTGAAGTCTCAGAAGGTAATTTTTGAGAATTAGGCAATTTTTTTGTCAACATGACTTTTGACAAGGATTTTCCGAAGTTTTTCAATTTTGATTACAGAATTATGAAGGACCGTAAACAACGATCAAAATGACTTTGGAAAAATAAATCGGATCAGTTTTGACAAAGTTATGGCTGTTTAAGGTCTCAGAAGGTAATTTTAAGGGATTTGGAAACAAACACGTCAACATGACTTTTGACAGGAAAACTGAGTTTCCGAAGTTTTGCAACTTTGATTACAGAATTATTAAGGACAATTAACGACGATCAAAATGACTTTGAAAATGTAAATCGGATCAGTTTTGACAAAGTTATGGCTGTTTGAAGTCTCAGAAGGTAACTTTTTGGAACTTGTCAACTACTTTGTCATTATGACTTTTGACAAGAAAACCAAATTTCCGAAGTTTTTCATCTTTGATTACAGAATTATTAAGGACAATAAACAACGATCAAGATGATTTTGAAAATGTAATCGGATCAGTTTTGACTAAGTTTTGGCTGTTTGAAGTCTCAGAAGATAATTTTTTGGAATTTGAAAGCTAATATGTCAACATGACTTTTGACAAATAAACCAAATTTCCGAAGTTTTTCATCTTTGATTACAGAACTATTAAGGACAATAAACAACGATCAAAATGACTTTGGAAATGTAAATCGGTTCAGTTTTGAATAAGTAATGGCTGTTTGAAGTCTCAGAAGGTAATTTTTGGGAATTAGAAAACTATTTTGTCATTATGACTTTTGACAAGTAAACTGAATTTCTGAAGTTTTTCAACTTTGATTATAAAATTATTAAGGACAATAAACAACGATCAAAATGACTTTGGAAATGTAAATCGGATCAGTTTTGACAAAGTTATGGCTGTTTGAAGTCACAGGAGGTAATTTTTTGGAATTTGTCAACTACTTTGTCATAATGACTTTTGACAAGAAAACCAAATTTCCGAAGTTTTTCATCTTTGATTACAGAATTATTAAGGACAATAAACAACGATCAAAATGACTTTGGAAATGTAAATCGGTTCAGTTTTGACAAAGTTATGGATGTTTGAAGTCTCAGAAGGTAATTTTTGAGAATTAGGCAATTTTTTTGTCAACATGACTTTTGACAAGGATTTTCCGAAGTTTTTCAATTTTGATTACAGAATTATGAAGGACCGTAAACAACGATCAAAATGACTTTGGAAAAATAAATCGGATCAGTTTTGACAAAGTTATGGCTGTTTAAGGTCTCAGAAGGTAATTTTAAGGGATTTGGAAACAAACACGTCAACATGACTTTTGACAGGAAAACTGAGTTTCCGAAGTTTTGCAACTTTGATTACAGAATTATTAAGGACAATTAACGACGATCAAAATGACTTTGAAAATGTAAATCGGATCAGTTTTGACAAAGTTATGGCTGTTTGAAGTCTCAGAAGGTAATTTTTAGGGATTTGGAAACAAACACGTCAACATGACTTTTGACAGGAAAACTGAGTTTCCGAAGTTTTGCAACTTTGATTACAGAATTATTAAGGACAATTAACGACGATCAAAATGACTTTGAAAATGTAAATCGGATCAGTTTTGACAAAGTTATGGCTGTTTGAAGTCTCAGAAGGTAATTTTTGGAATTTGGAAACTAACATGTCAACATGACTTTTGACAAGAAAACCAAATTTCCGAAGTTTTTCATCTTTGATTACAGAATTATTAAGGACAATAAACAACGATCAAAATGACTTTTGGAAATGTAGATCGGATCAGTTTTGACAAAGTTATGGCTGTTTGAAGTCTCAGAAGGTAATTTTAAAGAATGAGGAAAGAAACATGTCAACATGACTTTTGATAAGTAAACCGAATATATGACGTTTTTCAACTTTGATTACAGAATTATTAAGGACAATAAACAACGATCAAAATGACTTTGGAAATGTAAATCGGATCAGTTTTGACAAAGTAATGGCTGTTTGATGTCTCAGAAGGTAAATTTTTGGAATTTGGAAACAAACATGTCAACATGACTTTTGACAGGAAAACCAATTTTCCGAAGTTTTTCATCTTTGATTACAGAATTATTAAGGACAATAAACAACGATCAAAGTGACTTTGGAAATGTAAATCGGATCAGTTTTGACAAAGTAATGGCTGTTTGAAGTCTCAGAAGGTTAATTTTTGGAATTTGGAAAATAACATTTCAACATGATTTTTGACAAGTAAACCAAATTTCTGAAGTTTCAATCTTTGATTACAGAATTATTAAGGACAATTAACGTCGATCAAAATTACTTTGGAAATGTAAATCGATCAGTTTTGACAAATTTATGGCTGTTTAAAGTCTCAAAAGGTAATTTTTGGTAATTTGGCAATTTTTTTGTCATCATGACTTTTGACAAGGAAACCGAATTTCCGAAGTTTTTCAACTTTGGTTACAGAATTATGAAGGACCGTAAACAATGATCAAAATGACTTTGGAAAAATAAATCGGATCAGTTTTGACAAAGTTATGGCTGTTTAGGGTCTCAGAAGGTAATTTTTTGGGATTTGGAAACAAACACGTCAACATGACTTTTGACAGGAAAACTGAGTTTCCGAAGTTTTGCAACTTTGATTACAGAATTATTAAGGACAATTAACGACGATCAAAATGACTTTGAAAATGTAAATCGGATCAGTTTTGACAAAGTTATGGCTGTTTGAAGTCTCAGAAGGTAATTTTTGGAATTTGGAAACTAACATGTCAACATGACTTTTGACAAGAAAACCAAATTTCCGAAGTTTTTCATCTTTGATTACAGAATTATTCACGACAATTAACAACGATCAAAATGACTTTTGGAAATGTAGATCGGATCAGTTTTGACAAAGTTAAGGCTGTTTGAAGTCTCAGAAGGTAAATTTTTGGAATTCGGAAACTAACATGTCAACATCAATTTTGACAAGAAAACTAAATTTCCGAAGTTTTTTATCTTTGATTACAGAATTATTAAGGACAATAAACAACGATCAAAATGACTTTTGGAAATGTAGATCGGATCAGTTTTGACAAAGTTATGGCTGTTTGAAGTCTCAGAAGGTAATTTTTAAGAATGAGGAAAGAAACATGTCAACATGACTTTTGATAAGTAAACCGAATATCTGACGTTTTTCAACTTTGATTACAGAATTATTAAGGACAATAAACAACGATCAAAATGACTTTGGAAATGTAAATCGGATCAGTTTTGACAAAGTAATGGCTGTTTGATGTCTCAGAAGGTAAATTTTTGGAATTTGGAAACAAACATGTCAACATGACTTTTGACAGGAAAACCAATTTTCCGAAGTTTTTCATCTTTGATTACAGAATTATTAAGGACAATAAACAACGATCAAAATGACTTTGGAAATGTAAATCGGATCAGTTTTGACAAAGTAATGGCTGTTTGAAGTCTCAGAAGGTAAATTTTTGGAATTTGGAAAATAACATTTCAACATGATTTTTGACAAGTAAACCAAATTTCTGAAGTTTCAATCTTTGATTACAGAATTATTAAGGACAATTAACGACGATCAAAATTACTTTGGAAATGTAAATCGATCAGTTTTGACAAAGTTATGGCTGTTTAAAGTCTCAAAAGGTAATTTTTGGGAATTTGGCAATTTTTTTGTCATCATGACTTTTGACAAGGAAACCGAATTTCCGAAGTTTTTCAACTTTGGTTACAGAATTATGAAGGACCGTAAACAATGATCAAAATGACTTTGGAAAAATAAATCGGATCAGTTTTGACAAAGTTATGGCTGTTTAGGGTCTCAAAAGGTAATTTTTTGGGATTTGGAAACAAACACGTCAACATGACTTTTGACAGGAAAACTGAGTTTCCGAAGTTTTGCAACTTTGATTACAGAATTATTAAGGACAATAAACAACGATCAAAATGACTTTTGGAAATGTAGATCGGATCAGTTTTGACAAAGTTAAGGCTGTTTGAAGCCTCAGAAGGTAAATTTTTGGAATTTGGAAACTAACATGTCAACATCAATTTTGACAAAAAAACCAAATTTCCGAAGTTATTCATCTTTGATTACAGAATTATTAAGGACAATAAACAACGATCAAAATGACTTTTGGAAATGTAGATCGGATCAGTTTTGACAAAGTTATGGCTGTTTGAATTCTCAGAAAGTAATTTTTGGGAATGAGGAAACTTACATGTAAACATGACTTTTGATAAGTAAACCGAATATCTGACGTTTTTCAACTTTGATTACAGAATTACTAAGGACAATAAACAACGATCAAAATGACTTTGGAAATGTAGATCGGATCAGTTTTGACAAAGTTATGGCTGTTTGATGTCTCAGAAGGTAAATTTTTTGAATTTGGAAACTATAATGTCAACATGACTTTTGACAGGAAAACTGAGTTTCCGAAGTTTTTCAACTTTGATTATAGAATTATTAAGGACAATTAACGACGATCAAAATGACTTTGAAAATGTAAATCGGATCAGTTTTGACAAAGTTATGGCTGTTTGAAGTCTCAGAAGGTAATTTTTGGGAATGAGGAAACTTACATGTAAACATGACTTTTGATAAGTAAACCGAATATCTGACGTTTTTCAACTTTGATTACAGAATTACTAAGGACAATAAACAACGATCAAAATGACTTTGGAAATGTAGATCGGATCAGTTTTGACAAAGTTATGGCTGTTTGATGTCTCAGAAGGTAAATTTTTGGAATTTGGAAACTATAATGTCAACATGACTTTTGACAGGAAAACTGAGTTTCCGAAGTTTTTCAACTTTGATTATAGAATTATTAAGGACAATAAACAACGATCAAAATGACTTTGGAAATGTAAATCGGATCAGTTTTGACAAAGTTATGTCTGTTTGAAGTCTCAGAAGGTAATTTTTGGGGATTTGGAAACTTACTTGTCAACATGACTTTCGCCAAGAAAACTGACTTTCCGTAGTTTTTCAACTTTGATTATGGAATAATTAGGCACAATAAACAACGATCAAAATGATTTTGGAAATGTTAATCGATCAGTTTTGACAAAGTTATGGCTGTTTGAAGTCTCAGAAGGTAATTTTTGGGAATTTGGCAATTTTTTTGTCAACATGACTTTTGACAATAAAACCAAGTTTCCGAAATTTTTCATCTTTGATAACAGAATTATTAAGGACAATAAACAACGACAAAAATGACTTTGGAAATGTAAATCGCATCAGTTTTGACAAAGTAATGGCTGTTTGAAGTCTTAGAAGGTAATTTTTGGGGATGAGGAAACTAACATGTTAACATTACTTTTGACAAGAAAGCCGAATTTTAGAATATCTGAAGTTTTTCAATTTTGATAACAGAATTATTAAGGACAATAAACAACGATCAAAATGACTTTGGAAATGTAAATCGGATCAGTTTTGACAAAGTTATGGCTGTTTAAAGTCTCAGAAGGTAAATTTTTGGAATTTGGAAACTTTCATTTCAACATGACTTTTGACAAGAAAACTGAATTTCTGAAGTTTTTCAACTTTGATTATAGAATTATTAAGGACAATACACAACGATCAAAATGACTTTTGGAAATGTAAATCGGATCAGTTTTGACAAAGTTATGGCTGTTTGAATTCTTAGAGGGTAATTTTTGGGGATTTGGAAACAAACAGGTAAACATGACTTTTGACAGGAAAACTGAGTTTTCGAAGTTTTTCAACTCTGATTACAGAATTATTAAGGACAATTAACGACGATCAAAATGACTTTGGAAATGTAAATCGGATCAGTTTTGACAAATTTATGGCTGTTTAAAGTCTCAAAAGGTAATTTTTGGGGAACTAGAAACAAACATGTCAACATGACTTTTGACAGGAAAACTGAGTTTCCGAAGTTTTTCATCTTTGATTACAGAATTATTAAGGACAATAAACAACGATCAAAATGACTTTGGAAATGTAAATCGGATCAGTTTTGACAAAGTTATGGCTGTTTGAAGTCTCAAAAGGTAATTTTTGGGGAACTAGAAACAAACATGTCAACATGACTTTTGACAGGAAAACTGAGTTTCCGAAGTTTTTCATCTTTGATTACAGAATTATTACGGACAATAAACAACGATCAAAATGACTTTGGAAATGTAAATCGGATCAGTTTTGACAAAGTTATGGCTGTTTGAAGTCTCAAAAGGTAATTTTTGGGGAACTAGAAACAAACATGTCAATATGACTTTTGACAGAAAAACTGAGTTTCCGAAGTTTTTCAACTTTGATTACAGAATTATTAAGGACAATTACCGACGATCAAAATGACTTTGGAAATGTAAATCGGATCAGTTTTGACAAAGTTATGGCTGTTTAAAGTCTCAGAAGGTAATTTTTGGGGAATTAGAAACAAACATGTCAACATGACTTTTGACAGGAAAACTGAGTTTCAGAAGTTTTTCAACTTTGATTACAGAATTATTAAGGACAATTAACGACGATCAAAATGACTTTGGAAATGTAAATCGGATCAGCTTTGACAAAGTTATGGCTGTTTGAAGTCTCAGAAGGTAATTTTTAGGGACTTGGAAACAAACAGGTCAACATGACTTTTGACAGGAAAACTGAGTTTCCGAAAATTTTCAACTTTGATTACAGAATTATTAAGGACACTTAACGACGATCAAAATGACTTGGGAAATGTAAATCGGATCAGTTTTGACAAAGTTATGGCTGTTTGAAGTCTCAGAAGGTAAATTTTTGGAATTTGGAAACTTACATGTCAACATGACTTTTGACAAGAAAACCAAATTTCCGAAGATTTTCATCGTTGATTACAGAATTATTCAGGACAATTAACAACGATCAAAATGACTTAGGAAATGTAAATCCGATCAGTTTTGACAAAGTTATGGCTGTTTAAAGTCTCAGAAGGTAATTTTTAGGGATTTGGAAACAAACAGGTCAACATGACTTTTGACAGGAAAACTGAGCTTCCGTAGTTTTTCAACTTTGATTACAGAATTATTAAGGACACTTAACGACGATCAAAATGACTTGGGAAATGTAAATCGGATCAGTTTTGACAAAGTTATGGCTGTTTAAAGTCTCAGAAGGTAATTTTTAGGGATTTTGAAACAAACAGGTCAACATGACTTTTGACAGGAAAACTGAGCTTCCGTAGTTTTTCATCTTTGATTACAGAATTATTCAGGACAATAAACAACGATCAAAATGACTTAGGAAATGTAAATCGGATCAGTTTTGACAAAGTTATGGCTGTTTGAAGTCTCAGAAGGTAATTTTTAGGGAATTGGAAACAAACATGTTAACATGACTTTTGACAGGAAAACTGAGTTTTTGAAGTTTTTCAACTTTGATTACAGAATTATTCAGGACAATTAACGACGATCAAAATGACTTGGGAAATGTAAATCGGATCAGTTTTGACAAAGTTATGGCTGTTTGAAGTCTCAGAAGGTAATTTTTGGGGAATTAGAAACAAACATGTCAACATGACTTTTGACAGGAAAACTGAGTTTCCGAAGTTTTTCAACTTTGATAACAGAATTATTAAGGACAATTAACGACGATCAAAATGACTTTGGAAATGTAAATCGGATCAGCTTTGACAAAGTTATGGCTGTTTGAAGTCTCAGGAGGTAAATTTTTGGAATTTGAAAACTAACATGTCAACATCACTTTTGATAAGAAAACCAAATTTCCGAAGTTTTTCATCTTTGATTACAGAATTATTAAGGACAATAAACAACTATCAAAATGACTTTGGAAATGTAAATCGGATCAGTTTTGACAAAGTAATGGTTTTTTAAAGTGTCAGAAGGTAATTTTTGGGGATTTTGAAACAAACATGTCAACATGACTTTTGACAGGAAAACTGAGTTTCAGAAGTTTTTCAACTTTGATTACAGAATTATTAAGGACAATTAACGACGATCAAAATGACTTGAGAAATGTAAATCGGATCAGTTTTGACAAAGTTATGGCTGTTTAAAGTCTCAGAAGGAAATTTTTGGGGATTTGGAAACAAACAGGTCAACATGACTTTTGACAGGAAAACTGAGCTTCCGTAGTTTTTCAACTTTGATTACAGAATTATTCAGGACAATTAACGACGATCAAAATGACTATGGAAATGTAAATCGGATCAGTTTTGACAAAGTTATGGCTGTTTGAAGTCTCAGAAGGTACATTTTTGGAATTTGGAAACTTACATGTCAACATGACTTTTGACAAGAAAACCAAATTTCCGAAGTTTTTCATCTTTGATTACAGAATTATTAAGGACAATAAACAACGATCAAAATGACTTTGGAAATGTAAATCGGATCAGTTTTGACAAAGTTATGGCTGTTTGAAGTCTCAGAAGGTAATTTTTGGTGAATTGGAAACAAACATGTCAACATGACTTTTGACAGGAAAACTGAGTTTCTGAAGTTTTTCAACTTTGATTACACAATTATTTAGGACAATTAACGACGATCAAAATGACTTGGGAAATTTAAATCGGATCAGTTCTGACAAAGTTATGGCTGTTTAAAGTCTCAGAAGGTAATTTTTGGGGATTTGGAAACAAACAGGTCAACATGACTTTTGACAGGAAATCTGAGTTGCCGAAGTTTTGCAACTTTGATTACAGAATTATTAAGGACAATTAACGACGATCAAAATGACTTGAGAAATGTAATTCGGATCAGTTTTGACAAAGTTATGGCTGTTTAAAGTCTCAGAAGGAAATTTTTGGGGATTTGGAAACAAACATGTCAACATGACTTTTGACAGGAAAACTGAGTTTCAGAAGTTTTTCAACTTTGATTACAGAATTATTAAGGACAATTAACGACGATCAAAATGACTTGAGAAATGTAATTCAGATCAGTTTTGACAAAGTTATGGCTGTTTAAAGTCTCAGAAGGAAATTTTTGGGGATTTGGAAACAAACAGGTCAACATGACTTTTGACAAGAAAACCAAATTTCCGAAGTTTTTCATCTTTGATTACAGAATTATTAAGGACAATAAACAACGATCAAAATGACTTTGGAAATGTAAATCGGATCAGTTTTGACAAAGTTATGGCTGTTTGAAGTCTCAGAAGGTAATTTTTGGTGAATTGGAAACAAACATGTCAACATGACTTTTGACAGGAAAACTGAGTTTCTGAAGTTTTTCAACTTTGATTACACAATTATTAAGGACAATTAACGACGATCAAAATGACTTGGGAAATTTAAATCGGATCAGTTCTGACAAAGTTATGGCTGTTTAAAGTCTCAGAAGGTAATTTTTGGGGATTTGGAAACAAACAGGTCAACATGACTTTTGACAGGAAATCTGAGTTTCCGAAGTTTTGCAACTTTGATTACAGAATTATAAAGGACAATTAACGACGATCAAAATGTTTTTGAAAATGTAAATCGGATCAGTTTTGACAAAGTTATGGCTGTTTGAAGTCTCAGAAGGTAATTTTTGGAATTTGGAAACTAACATGTCAACACGACTTTTGACAGGAAAACTGAGCTTCCGTAGTTTTTCAACTTTGATTACAGAATTATTAAGGACAATTAACGACGATCAAAATGACTATGGAAATGTAAATCGGATCAGTTTTGACAAAGTTATGGCTGTTTGAAGTCTCAGAAGGTAATTTTTGGGAATTAGGCAATTTTTTTGTCATTATGACTTTTGACAAGTTAACTGAATTTCTGAAGTTTTTCAACTGTGATTAAAGAATTATTAAGGACAATAAACAACGATCAAAATGACTTTGGAAATGTAAATCGATCAGTTTTGACAAAGTTATGGCTGTTTGAAGTCTCAGAAGGTAATTTTTGGGAATAAGGCAACTATTTTGTTATTATGACTTTTGACAAGTTAACTGAATTTCTGAAGTTTTTCAACTTTGATTACAGAATTATTAAGGACAATTAACGACGATCAAAATGACTTTGGAAATGTAAATCGGATCAGCTTTGACAAAGTAATGGCTGTTTAAAGTCTCAGAAGGAAATTTTTGGGGATTTGGAAACAAACAGGTCAACATGACTTTTGACAGGAAAACTGAGCTTCCGTAGTTTTTCAACTTTGATTACAGAATTATTCAGGACAATTAACGACGATCAAAATGACTATGGAAATGTAAATCGGATCAGTTTTGACAAAGTTATGGCTGTTTGAAGTCTCAGAAGGTAATTTTTGGAATTTGGAAACTAACATGTCAACATGACTTTTGACAGGAAAACTGAGTTTCTGAAGTTTTTCAACTTTGATTACACAATTATTAAGGACAATTAACGACGATCAAAATGACTTGGGAAATTTAAATCGGATCAGTTCTGACAAAGTTATGGCTGTTTAAAGTCTCAGAAGGTAATTTTTGGGGATTTGGAAACAAACAGGTCAACATGACTTTTGACAGGAAATCTGAGTTGCCGAAGTTTTGCAACTTTGATTACAGAATTATTAAGGACAATTAACGACGATCAAAATGACTTGAGAAATGTAATTCGGATCAGTTTTGACAAAGTTATGGCTGTTTAAAGTCTCAGAAGGAAATTTTTGGGGATTTGGAAACAAACAGGTCAACATGACTTTTGACAGGAAAACTGAGCTTCCGTAGTTTTTCAACTTTGATTACAGAATTATTAAGGACAATTAACGACGATCAAAATGACTATGGAAATGTAAATCGGATCAGTTTTGACAAAGTTATGGCTGTTTGAAGTCTCAGAAGGTAATTTTTGGACTTTGGAAACTAACATGTCAATATGACTTTTGACAAGAAAACCAAATTTCCGATGTTTTTCATCTTTGATTACAGAATTATTCAGGACAATAAACAACGATCAAAATGACTTTGGAAATGTAAATCGGATCAGTTTTGACAAAGTTATGGCTATTTAAAATCTCAGAAGGTAATTTTTGGGGATTTGAAAACAAACAGCTCAACATGACTTTTGACAGGAAAACTGAGCTTCCGTAGTTTTTCAACTTTGATTACAGAATTATTAAGGACAATTAACGACGATCAAAATGACTATGGAAATGTAAATCGGATCAGTTTTGACAAAGTTATGGCTGTTTGAAGTCTCAGAAGGAAAATTTTTGGAATTTGGAAACTTACATGTCAACATGACTTTTGACAGGAAAACTGAGTTTCAGAAGTTTTTCAACTTTGATTACAGAATTATTAAGGACAATTAACGACGATCAAAATGACTTGAGAAATGTAAATCGGATCAGTTTTGACAAAGTTATGGCTGTTTAAAGTCTCAGAAGGAAATTTTTGGGGATTTGGAAACAAACAGGTCACCATGACTTTTGACAGGAAAACTGAGCTTCCGTAGTTTTTCAACTTTGATTACAGAATTATTCAGGACAATTAACGACGATCAAAATGACTATGGAAATGTAAATCGGATCAGTTTTGACAAAGTTATGGCTGTTTGAAGTCTCAGAAGGTACATTTTTGGAATTTGGAAACTTACATGTCAACATGACTTTTGACAAGAAAACCAAATTTCCGAAGTTTTTCATCTTTGATTACAGAATTATTAAGGACAATAAACAACGATCAAAATGACTTTGGAAATGTAAATCGGATCAGTTTTGACAAAGTTATGGCTGTTTGAAGTCTCAGAAGGTAATTTTTGGTGAATTGGAAACAAACATGTCAACATGACTTTTGACAGGAAAACTGAGTTTCTGAAGTTTTTCAACTTTGATTACACAATTATTTAGGACAATTAACGACGATCAAAATGACTTGGGAAATTTAAATCGGATCAGTTCTGACAAAGTTATGGCTGTTTAAAGTCTCAGAAGGTAATTTTTGGGGATTTGGAAACAAACAGGTCAACATGACTTTTGACAGGAAATCTGAGTTGCCGAAGTTTTGCAACTTTGATTACAGAATTATTAAGGACAATTAACGACGATCAAAATGACTTGAGAAATGTAATTCGGATCAGTTTTGACAAAGTTATGGCTGTTTAAAGTCTCAGAAGGAAATTTTTGGGGATTTGGAAACAAACATGTCAACATGACTTTTGACAGGAAAACTGAGTTTCAGAAGTTTTTCAACTTTGATTACAGAATTATTAAGGACAATTAACGACGATCAAAATGACTTGAGAAATGTAATTCAGATCAGTTTTGACAAAGTTATGGCTGTTTAAAGTCTCAGAAGGAAATTTTTGGGGATTTGGAAACAAACAGGTCAACATGACTTTTGACAAGAAAACCAAATTTCCGAAGTTTTTCATCTTTGATTACAGAATTATTAAGGACAATAAACAACGATCAAAATGACTTTGGAAATGTAAATCGGATCAGTTTTGACAAAGTTATGGCTGTTTGAAGTCTCAGAAGGTAATTTTTGATGAATTGGAAACAAACATGTCAACATGACTTTTGACAGGAAAACTGAGTTTCTGAAGTTTTTCAACTTTGATTACACAATTATTAAGGACAATTAACGACGATCAAAATGACTTGGGAAATTTAAATCGGATCAGTTCTGACAAAGTTATGGCTGTTTAAAGTCTCAGAAGGTAATTTTTGGGGATTTGGAAACAAACAGGTCAACATGACTTTTGACAGGAAATCTGAGTTTCCGAAGTTTTGCAACTTTGATTACAGAATTATAAAGGACAATTAACGACGATCAAAATGTTTTTGAAAATGTAAATCGGATCAGTTTTGACAAAGTTATGGCTGTTTGAAGTCTCAGAAGGTAATTTTTGGAATTTGGAAACTAACATGTCAACACGACTTTTGACAGGAAAACTGAGCTTCCGTAGTTTTTCAACTTTGATTACAGAATTATTAAGGACAATTAACGACGATCAAAATGACTATGGAAATGTAAATCGGATCAGTTTTGACAAAGTTATGGCTGTTTGAAGTCTCAGAAGGTAATTTTTGGGAATTAGGCAATTTTTTTGTCATTATGACTTTTGACAAGTTAACTGAATTTCTGAAGTTTTTCAACTGTGATTAAAGAATTATTAAGGACAATAAACAACGATCAAAATGACTTTGGAAATGTAAATCGATCAGTTTTGACAAAGTTATGGCTGTTTGAAGTCTCAGAAGGTAATTTTTGGGAATAAGGCAACTATTTTGTTATTATGACTTTTGACAAGTTAACTGAATTTCTGAAGTTTTTCAACTTTGATTACAGAATTATTAAGGACAATTAACGACGATCAAAATGACTTTGGAAATGTAAATCGGATCAGCTTTGACAAAGTAATGGCTGTTTAAAGTCTCAGAAGGAAATTTTTGGGGATTTGGAAACAAACAGGTCAACATGACTTTTGACAGGAAAACTGAGCTTCCGTAGTTTTTCAACTTTGATTACAGAATTATTCAGGACAATTAACGACGATCAAAATGACTATGGAAATGTAAATCGGATCAGTTTTGACAAAGTTATGGCTGTTTGAAGTCTCAGAAGGTAATTTTTGGAATTTGGAAACTAACATGTCAACATGACTTTTGACAGGAAAACTGAGTTTCTGAAGTTTTTCAACTTTGATTACACAATTATTAAGGACAATTAACGACGATCAAAATGACTTGGGAAATTTAAATCGGATCAGTTCTGACAAAGTTATGGCTGTTTAAAGTCTCAGAAGGTAATTTTTGGGGATTTGGAAACAAACAGGTCAACATGACTTTTGACAGGAAATCTGAGTTGCCGAAGTTTTGCAACTTTGATTACAGAATTATTAAGGACAATTAACGACGATCAAAATGACTTGAGAAATGTAATTCGGATCAGTTTTGACAAAGTTATGGCTGTTTAAAGTCTCAGAAGGAAATTTTTGGGGATTTGGAAACAAACATGTCAACATGACTTTTGACAGGAAAACTGAGTTTCAGAAGTTTTTCAACTTTGATTACAGAATTATTAAGGACAATTAACGACGATCAAAATGACTTGAGAAATGTAATTCGGATCAGTTTTGACAAAGTTATGGCTGTTTAAAGTCTCAGAAGGAAATTTTTGGGGATTTGGAAACAAACAGGTCAACATGACTTTTGACAGGAAAACTGAGCTTCCGTAGTTTTTCAACTTTGATTACAGAATTATTAAGGACAATTAACGACGATCAAAATGACTATGGAAATGTAAATCGGATCAGTTTTGACAAAGTTATGGCTGTTTGAAGTCTCAGAAGGTAATTTTTGGAATTTGGAAACTAACATGTCAATATGACTTTTGACAAGAAAACCAAATTTCCGATGTTTTTCATCTTTGATTACAGAATTATTCAGGACAATAAACAACGATCAAAATGACTTTGGAAATGTAAATCGGATCAGTTTTGACAAAGTTATGGCTATTTAAAATCTCAGAAGGTAATTTTTGGGGATTTGAAAACAAACAGCTCAACATGACTTTTGACAGGAAAACTGAGCTTCCGTAGTTTTTCAACTTTGATTACAGAATTATTAAGGACAATTAACGACGATCAAAATGACTATGGAAATGTAAATCGGATCAGTTTTGACAAAGTTATGGCTGTTTGAAGTCTCAGAAGGTAAATTTTTGGAATTTGGAAACTTACATGTCAACATGACTTTTGACAAGAAAACCAAATTTCTGAAGTTTTTCATCTTTGATTACAGAACTATAAAGGACAATAAACAACGATCAAAATGACTTTGGAAATGTAAATCGGATCAGTTTTGACAAAGTTATGGCTGTTTGAAGTCTCAGAAGGTAATTTTTAGGGAATTGCAAACAAACATGTTAACATGACTTTTGACAGGAGAACTGAGTTTCTGAAGTTTTTCAACTTTGATTACAGAATTATTAAGGACAATTACCGACGATCAAAATGACTTTGGAAATGTAAATCGGATCAGTTTTGACAAAGTAATGGCTGTTTAAAGTCTCAGAAGGTAATTTTTGGGGAATTAGAAACAAACATGTCAACATGACTTTTAACAGGAAAACTGAGTTTCCGAAGTTTTTCAACTTTGATTACACAATTATTAAGGACAATTAACGACGATCAAAATGACTTAGGAAATGTAAATCGGATCAGTTTTGACAAAGTTATGGCTGTTTGAAGTCTCAGAAGGTAAATTTTTGGAATTTGGAAACTTACATGTCAACATGACTTTTGACAAGAAAACCAAATTTCTGAAGTTTTTCATCTTTGATTACAGAACTATAAAGGACAATAAACAACGATCAAAATGACTTTGGAAATGTAAATCGGATCAGTTTTGACAAAGTTATGGCTGTTTGAAGTCTCAGAAGGTAATTTTTAGGGAATTGCAAACAAACATGTTAACATGACTTTTGACAGGAGAACTGAGTTTCTGAAGTTTTTCAACTTTGATTACACAATTATTAAGGACAATTAACGACGATCAAAATGACTTAGGAAATGTAAATCGGATCAGTTTTGACAAAGTTATGGCTGTTTGAAGTCTCAGAAGGTAAATTTTTGGAATTTGGAAACTTACATGTCAACATGACTTTTGACAAGAAAACCAAATTTCTGAAGTTTTTCATCTTTGATTACAGAACTATAAAGGACAATAAACAACGATCAAAATGACTTTGGAAATGTAAATCGGATCAGTTTTGACAAAGTTATGGCTGTTTGAAGTCTCAGAAGGTAATTTTTAGGGAATTGCAAACAAACATGTTAACATGACTTTTGACAGGAGAACTGAGTTTCTGAAGTTTTTCAACTTTGATTACACAATTATTAAGGACAATTAACGACGATCAAAATGACTTAGGAAATGTAAATCGGATCAGTTTTGACAAAGTTATGGCTGTTTAAAGTCTCATAAGGTAATTTTTGGAATTCGGAAACAAACATGTCAACATGACTTTTGACAGGAAAACTGAGTTTCCGAAGTTTTTCATCTTTGATTACAGAAGGACAATAAACAACGATCAAAATGACTTTGGAAATGTAAATCGGATCAGTTTTGACAAAGTTATGGCTGTTTAAAGTCTCTGAAGGTAATTTTTGGGGATTAAGAAACAAACATGTCAACATGGCTTTTGACAAGAAAACTGAATTCCCGAAGTTTATCATCTTTGATTACAGAATTATTAAGGACAATAAACAACGATCAAAATGACTTTGGAAATGTAAATCGGATCAGTTTTGACAAAGTTATGGCTGTTTGAAGTCTCAGAAGGTAAACTTTTGGAATTTGGAAACTTTCATTTCAACATGACTTTTGACAAGAAAACTGAGTTTCCGAAGTTTTGCAACTTTGATTACAGAATTATTAAGGACAATAAACAACTATCAAAATGACTTTGGAAATGTAAATCGGATCAGTTTTGACAAAGTTATGGCTGTTTAAAGTCTCAGAAGGTAATTTTTGGTGATTAAGAAACAAACATGTCAACATGGCTTTTGACAAGAAAACTGAATTCCCGAAGTTTTTCATCTTTGATTACAGAATTATAAAGGACAATAAACAACGATCAAAATGACTTTGGAAATGTAAATCGGATCAGTTTTGACAAAGTTATGGCTGTTTAAAGTCTCAGAAGGTAATTTTTGGGGATTTGGAAACAACATGTCAATATGACTTTTGACAGAAAAACTGAGTTTCCGAAGTTTTTCAACTTTGATTACAGAATTATTAAGGACAATTACCGACGATCAAAATGACTTTGGAAATGTAAATCGGATCAGTTTTGACAAAGTTATGGCTGTTTAAAGTCTCAGAAGGTAATTTTTGGGGAATTAGAAACAAACATGTCAACATGACTTTTGACAGGAAAACTGAGTTTCCGAAGTTTTTCAACTTTGATTACAGAATTATTAAGGACAATTAACGACGATCAAAATGACTTTGTAAATGTAAATCGGATCAGCTTTGAAAAAGTTATGGCTGTTTAAAGTCTCAGAAGCTAATTTTTGGGGATTTTGAAACAAACATGTCAACATGACTTTTGACAGGAAAACTGAGTTTCCGAAGTTTTTCAACTTTGATTACAGAATTATTAAGGACACTTAACGACGATCAAAATGACTTGAGAAATGTCAATCGGATCAGTTTTGACAAAGTTATGGCTGTTTAAAGTCTCAGAAGGTAATTTTAAGGGATTTGGAAACAAACAGGTCAACATGACTTTTGACAGGAAAACTGAGCTTCCGTAGTTTTTCAACTTTGATTACAGAATTATTAAGGACCATTAACGACGATCAAAATGACTATGGAAATGTAAATCGGATCAGTTTTGACAAAGTTATGGCTGTTTGAAGTCTCAGAAGGTAAATTTTTGGAATTTGGAATCTTACATGTCAACATGACTTTTGACAAGAAAACCAAATTTCCGAAGTTTTTCATCTTTGATTACAGAATTATTCAGGACAATAAACAACAATCAAAATGACTTAGGAAATGTAAATCGGATCACTTTGGACAAAGTTATGGTTGTTTAAAGTCTTAGAAGGTAATTTTTGGGGATTTTGAAACAAACATGTCAACATGACTTTTGACAGGAAAACTAAGTTTTAGAAGTTTTTCAACTTTGATTACAGACTTATTAAGGACAATTAACGACGATCAAAATGACTTGAGAAATGTAAATCGGATCAGTTTTGACAAAGTTATGGCTGTTTAAAGTCTCAGAAGGTTATTTTTGGGGATTTGGAAACAAACAGGTCAACATGACTTTTGACAGGAAAACTGAGCTTCCGTAGTTTTTCAACTTTGATTACAGAATTATTAAGGACAATTAACGACGATCAAAATGACTATGGAAATGTAAATCGGATCAGTTTTGACAAAGTTATGGCTGTTTGAAGTCTCAGAAGGTAATTTTTGGAATTTGGAAACTAACATGTCAACATGACTTTTGACAAGAAAACCAAATTTTCGAACTTTTTCATCTTTGATTACAGAATTATTAAGAACAATAAACAACGATCAAAATGACTTTGGAAATGTAAATCAGATCAGTTTTGACAAAGTTATGGCTGTTTGAAGTCTCAGAAGGTAATTTTTGGGAATAAGGCAACTATTTTGTCATTATGACTTTTGACAAGTTAACTGAATTTCTGAAGTTTTTCAACTGTGATTATAGAATTATTAAGGACAATAAACAACGATCAAAATTACTTTGGAAATGTAAATCGATCAGTTTTGACAAAGTTATGGCTGTTTAAAGTCTCAAAAAGTAATTTTTGGGAATTTGGCAATTTTTTTGTCATCATGACTTTTGACAAGGAAACCGAATTTCCGAAGTTTTTCAACTTTGGTTACAGAATTATGAAGGACCGTAAACAACGATCAAAATGACTTTGGAAAAATAAATCGGATCAGTTTTGACAAAGTTATGGCTGTTTAGGGTCTCAGAAGGTAATTTTTTGGGATTTGGAAACAAACACGTCAACATGACTTTTGACAGGAAAACTGAGTTGCCGAAGTTTTGCAACTTTGATTACAGAATTATTAAGGACAATTAACGACGATCAAAATTACTTTGAAAATGTAAATCGGATCAGCTTTGACAAAGTTATGGCTGTTTAAAGTCTCAGAAGGTAATTTTTGGGGATTTGGAAACAAACAGGTCAACATGACTTTTGACAGGAAAACTGAGCTTCCGTAGTTTTTCAACTTTGATTACAGAATTATTAAGGACAATTAACGACGATCAAATTGACTATGGAAATGTAAATCGGATCAGTTTTGACAAAGTTATGGCTGTTTGAAGTCTCAGAAGGTAATTTTTGGAATTTGGAAACTAACATGTCAACATGACTTTTGACAAGAAAACCAAATTTTCGAACTTTTTCATCTTTGATTACAGAATTATTAAGAATAATAAACAACGATCAAAATGACTTTGGAAATGTAGATCGGATCAGTTTTGACAAAGCTAAGGCTGTTTGAAGTCTCAGAAGGTAAATTTTTGGAATTTGGAAACTAACATGTCAACATGACTTTTGACAAGAAAACTGAGTTTCCGAAGTTTTTCAACTTTGATAACTGAATTATTAAGGACAATTAACGACGATCAAAATGACTTTGGAAATGTAAATCGGATCAGCTTTGACAAAGTTATGGCTGTTTAAAGTCTCAGGAGGTAAATTTTTGGAATTAGGAAACTAACATGTCACCATCACCTTTGATAAGAAAACCAAATTTCCGAAGTTTTTCAACTTTGATAACAGAATTATTAAGGACAATAAACAACGATCAAAATGACTTTGGAAATGTAAATCGGATCAGTTTTGACAAAGTTATGGCTGTTTAAAGTCTTAGAAGGTTATTTAAGGGGATTTGGAAACAAACATGTCAACAGGACTTTTGACAGGAAAACTGAGCTTCCGTAGTTTTTCAACTTTGATTACAGAATTGTTAAGGACAATTAACAACGATCAAAATGACTTTGGAAATGTAAATCGGATCAGTTTTGACAAAGTTATGGCTGTGTGAAGTCTCAGAAGGTAATTTTTTGGAATTTGTCAACTATGACTTTGACAAGAAAACCAAATTTCCGAAGTTTTTCATCTTTGATTACAGAATTATTAAGGACAATAAACAACGATCAAAATGATTTTGAAAATGTAAATCGGATCAGTTTTGACAAAGTTTTGGCTGTTTGAAGTCTCAGAAGATAATTTTTTGGAATTTGAAAGCTTACATGTCACCATGACTTTTGACAAGAAAACCGAATTTCAGAAGTTTTTCATCTTTGATTACAGAATTATTAAGTACAATAAACAACGATCAAAATGACTTTGGAAATGTAAATCGTTTTAGTTTTGACAAAATTATGGCTGTTTGAAGACTCAGAAGGTAATTTTTGGTGATATGGCAATTTTTTTGTCAACATGACTTTTGATAAGTAAACCGAATTTCTGAAGTTTTTCAACGTTGATTACAGAATTATTAAGGGCAATAAACAACGATCAAAATGACTTTGGGAATGTAAATCGGATCAGTTTTGAAAAAGTAATGGCTGTTTGAAGTCTCAGAAGGTAATTTTTGGGAATTAGGCGACTATTTTGTCATTATGACTTTTGACAAGTAAACTGAATTTCTGAAGTTTTTCAACTTTGATTATAGAATTATTAAGGACAATAAACAACGATAAAAATGACTTTGGAAATGTAAATCGGATCAGTTTTGACAAAGTTCTGGCTGTTTGAAGTCTCAGAAGGTCATTTTTTGGAATTTGTCAACTACTTTGTCATTATGACTTTTGACAAGAAAACCAAATTTCCGAAGTTTTTCATCTTTGATTACAGAATTATTAAGGACAATAAACAACGATCAAAATGATTTTGAAAATGTAAATCGGATCAGTTTTGACAAAGTTTTGGCTGTTTGAAGTCTCAGAAGATAATTTTTTGGAATTTGAAAGCTTACATGTCAACATGACTTTTGACGAGAAAACCAAATTTCCGAAGTTTTTCATCTTTGATTACAGAATTATTAAGGACAATAAACAACGATCAAAATGACTTTGGAAATGTAAATCGGATCAGTTTTGACAAAGTTATGGCTGTTTGAAGTCTCAGAAGGAAATTTTTTGGGATTTGGAAACAAACAAGTCAACATGACTTTTGACAAGAAAACTGAATTTCTGAAGTTTTACAATTTTGATAACAGAATTATTAAGGACAATAAACAACGATCAAAATGACTTTGGAAATGTAAATCGGATCAGTTTTGACAAAGTTATAGCTGTTTGAAGTCTCAAAAGGTAATTTTTGGTAATATGGCATTTTTTTTGTCAACATGACTTTTGATAAGTAAACCGAATTTTTGAAGTTTTTCAACTTTGATTACAGAATTATTTAGGACAATTAACGACGATCAAAATCACTTTGGAAATGTAAATCGGATCAGTTTTGACAAAGTTATGGCTGTTTGAAGTCTCAGAAGGTAAAGTTTTGGAATTTGGAAAATAACATGTCAACATGACTTTTGACAAGAAAACCAAATATCCGAAGTTTTTCATCTTTGATTACAGAATTATTAAGTTTTGACAAAGTTATGGCTGTTTGAAGTCTTAGAAGGTAATTTTTGGGAATAAGGCAACTATTTTGTCTGTATGATTTTTGACAAGTAAACTGAATTTCTAAAGTTTTTCAACTTTGATTATAGAATTATTAAGGACAATAAACAACGATCAAAATGACTTTGGAAATGTAAATCGGATCAGTTTTGACAAAGTTATGGCTGTTTGAAGTCTCAGAAGGTAATTTTTTGGAATTTGTCAACTATGAATTTTGACAAGAAAACCAGAATCCGAAGTTTTTCATCTTTGATTACAGAATTATTAAGGACAATAAACAACGATCAAAATGATTTTGAAAATGTAAATCGGATCAGTTTTGACAAAGTTTTGGCTGTTTTAAGTCTCAGAAGATAATTTTTTGGAATTTGAAAGCTTACATGTCAACATGACTTTTGACAAGAAAACCGAATTTCCGAAGTTTTTCATCTTTGATTACAGAATTATTAAGGACAATAAACAACGATCAAAATGACTTTGGAAATGTAAATCGTTTTAGTTTTGACAAAGTTATGGCTGTTTGAAGACTCAGAAGGTAATTTTTGGTAATATGGCAATTTTTTCGTCAACATGACTTTTGATAAGTTAACCCAATTTCTGAAGTTTTTCAACTTTAATTACAGAATTATTAAGGACAATAAACAACGATCAAAACGACTTTGGAAATGTAAATCGTTTTAGTTTTGACAAAGTTATGGCTGTTTGAAGACTCAGAAGGTAATTTTTGGTGATATGGCAATTTTTTTGTCAACATGACTTTTGATAAGTAAACCGAATTTCTGAAGTTTTTCAACTTTGATTACAGAATTATTAAGGACAATAAACAACGATCAAAATGACTTTGGGAATGTAAATCGGATCAGTTTTAACAAAGTTTTGGCTGTTTGAAGTCTCAGAAGGTTATTTTTTGGGATTTGGAAACAAACAAGTCAACCTGACTTTTGACAAGAAAACTGAATTTCCGAAGTTTTACAACTTTGATTACAGAATTATTAAGGACAATAAACAACGATCAAAATGACTTTGGAAATCTAAATCGGATCAGTTTTGACAAAGTTATGGCTGTTTGAAGTCTCAGAAGATAATTTTTGGTAATATGGCAATTTTTTCGTCAACATGACTTTTGATAAGTAAACCCAATTTCTGAAGTTTTTCAACTTTGATTACAGAATTATTAAGGACAATAAACAACGATCAAAATTACTTTGGAAATGTAAATCGGATCAGTTTTGACAAAGTTATGGCTGTTTGAAGTCTCAGAAGATAATGTTTGGTAATATGGCAATTTTTTCGTCAACATGACTTTGGTTACAGAATTATTAAGGACAATAAACAACGATCAAAATTACTTTGGAAATGTAAATCGGATCAGTTTTGACAAAGTTATAGCTGTTTGAAGTCTCAGAAGGTAATTTTTGGTAATATGGCATTTTTTTTGTCAACATGACTTTTGATAAATAAACCGAATTTCTGAAGTTTTTCAACTTTGATTACAGAATTATTTAGGACAATTAACGACGATCCAAATTACTTTGGAAATGTAAATCGGATCAGTTTTGACAAAGTTATGGCTGTTTGAAGTCTCAGAAGGTAAAGTTTTGGAATTTGGAAAATAACATGTCAACATGACTTTTGACAAGAAAACCAAATATCCGAAGATTTTCATCTTTGATTACAGAATTATAAAGTTTTGACAAAGTTATGGCTGTTTGAAGTCTTAGAAGGTAATTTTTGGGAATAAGGCAACTATTTTGTCTGTATGATTTTTGACAAGTAAACTGAATTTCTAAAGTTTTTCAACTTTGATTACAGAATTATTTAGGAAAATTAACGACGATCAAAATTACTTTGGAAATGTAAATCGGATCAGTTTTGACAAAGTTATGGCTGTTTGAAGTCTCAGAAGGTAATTTTTAGGGATTTGAAAACAAACAGGTCAACATGACTTTTGACAGGAAAACTGAGCTTCCGTAGTTTTTCAACTTTGATTACAGAATTATTAAGGACAATTAACGACGATCAAAATGACTATGGAAATGTAAATCGGATCAGTTTTGACAAAGTTATGGCTGTTTGAAGTCTCAGAAGGTAAATTTTTGGAATTTGGAAACTTACATGTCAACATGACTTTTGACAAGAAAACCAAATTTCTGAAGTTTTTCATCTTTGATTACAGAACTATAAAGGACAATAAACAACGATCAAAATGACTTTGGAAATGTAAATCGGATCAGTTTTGACAAAGTTATGGCTGTTTGAAGTCTCAGAAGGTAATTTTTAGGGAATTGCAAACAAACATGTTAACATGACTTTTGACAGGAGAACTGAGTTTCTGAAGTTTTTCAACTTTGATTACACAATTATTAAGGACAATTAACGACGATCAAAATGACTTAGGAAATGTAAATCGGATCAGTTTTGACAAAGTAATGGCTGTTTAAAGTCTCAGAAGGTAATTTTTGGGGAATTAGAAACAAACATGTCAACATGACTTTTGACAGGAAAACTGAGTTTCCGAAGTTTTTCAACTTTGATTACAGAATTATTAAGGACAATTAACGACGATCAAAATGACTTTGGAAATGTAAATCGGATCAGTTTTGACAAAGTTATGGCTGTTTAAAGTCTCAAAAGGTAATTTTTGGGGAACTAGAAACAAACATGTCAACATGACTTTTGACAGGAAAACTGAGTTTCCGAAGTTTTTCATCTTTGATTACAGAAGGACAATAAACAACGATCAAAATGACTTTGGAAATGTAAATCGGATCAGTTTTGACAAAGTTATGGCTGTTTAAAGTCTCAGAAGGTAATTTTTGGGGATTAAGAAACAAACATGTCAACATGGCTTTTGACAAGAAAACTGAATTCCCGAAGTTTTTCATCTTTGATTACAGAATTATTAAGGGCAATAAACAACGATCAAAATGACTTTGGAAATGTAAATCGGATCAGTTTTGACAAAGTTATGGCTGTTTGAAGTCTCAGAAGGTAAACTTTTGGAATTTGGAAACTTTCATTTCAACATGACTTTTGACAAGAAAACTGAGTTTCCGAAGTTTTGCAACTTTGATTAAAGAATTATTAAGGACAATAAACAACTATCAAAATGACTTTGGAAATGTAAATCGGATCAGTTTTGACAAAGTTATGGCTGTTTAAAGTCTCAGAAGGTAATTTTTGGGGATTAAGAAACAAACATGTCAACATGACTTTTGACAAGAAAACTGAATTCCCGAAGTTTGTCATCTTTGATTACAGAATTATAAAGGACAATAAACAACGATCAAAATGACTTTGGAAATGTAAATCGGATCAGTTTTGACAAAGTTATGGCTGTTTAAAGTCTCAGAAGGTAATTTTTGGGGATTTGGAAACAACATGTCAATATGACTTTTGACAGAAAAACTGAGTTTCCGAAGTTTTTCAACTTTGATTACAGAATTATTAAGGACAATTACCGACGATCAAAATGACTTTGGAAATGTAAATCGGATCAGTTTTGACAAAGTTATGGCTGTTTAAAGTCTCAGAAGGTAATTTTTTGGGGAATTTGAAACAAACATGTCAACATGACTTTTGACAGGAAAACTGAGTTTCCGAAGTTTTTCAACTTTGATTACAGAATTATTAAGGACAATTAACGACGATCAAAATGACTTTGGAAATGTAAATCGGATCAGCTTTGAAAAAGTTATGGCTGTTTAAAGTCTCAGAAGCTAATTTTTGGGGATTTTGAAACAAACATGCCAACATGACTTTTGACAGGAAAACTGAGTTTCCGAAGTTTTTCAACTTTGATTACAGAATTATTAAGGACACTTAACGACGATCAAAATGACTTGAGAAATGTAAATCGGATCAGTTTTGACAAAGTTATGGCTGTTTAAAGTCTCAGAAGGTAATTTTAAGGGATTTGGAAACAAACAGGTCAACATGACTTTTGACAGGAAAACTGAGCTTCCGTAGTTTTTCAACTTTGATTACAGAATTATTAAGGACAATTAACGACGATCAAAATGACTATGGAAATGTAAATCGGATCAGTTTTGACAAAGTTATGGCTGTTTGAAGTCTCAGAAGGTAAATTTTTGGAATTTGGAATCTTACATGTCAACATGACTTTTGACAAGAAAACCAAATTTCCGAAGTTTTTCATCTTTGATTACAGAATTATTCAGGACAATAAGCAACAATCAAAATGACTTAGGAAATGTAAATCGGATCAGTTTTGACAAAGTTATGGTTGTTTAAAGTCTCAGAAGGTAATTTTTGGGGATATTGAAACAAACATGTCAACATGACTTTTGACAGGAAAACTAAGTTTTAGAAGTTTTTCAACTTTGATTACAGAATTATTAAGGACAATTAACGACGATCAAAATGACTTGAGAAATGTAAATCGGATCAGTTTTGACAAAGTTATGGCTGTTTAAAGTCTCAGAAGGTAAATTTTTGGAATTTGGTAACTAACATGTCAACATGACTTTTGACAAGAAAACCAAATTTCCGAAGTTTTTCATCTTTGATTACAGAATTATTAAGGACAATAAACAACGATCAAAATGACTTTGGAAATGTAAATCGCATCAGTTTTGACAAAGTAATGGCTGTTTGAAGTCTTAGAAGGTAATTTTTGGGGATGAGGAAACTTACATGTTAACATTACTTTTGACAAGAACGCCGAATTTAAGAATTTCTGAAGTTTTTCAACTTTGATAACAGAATTATTAAGGACAATAAACAACGATCAAAATGACTTTGGAAATGTAAATCGGATCAGTTTTGACAAAGTTATGGCTGTTTAAAGTCTTAGAAGGTTATTTTAGGGGATTTGGAAACAAACATGTCAACAGGACTTTTGACAGGAAAACTGAGCTTCCGTAGTTTTTCAACTTTGATTACAGAATTATTAAGGACAATAAACAACGATCAAAATGACTTTGGAAATGTAAATCGGATCAAGTTTGACAAAGTTATGGCTGTGTGAAGTCTCAGAAGGTAATTTTTTGGAATTTGTCAACAATGACTTTTGACAAGAAAACCAAATTTCCGAAGTTTTTCATCTTTGATTACAGAATTATTAAGGACAATAAACAACGATCAAAATGATTTTTAAAATGTAAATCGGATCAGTTTTGACAAAGTTTTGGCTGTTTGAAGTCTCAGAAGATAATTTTTTGGAATTTGAAAACTTACATGTCAACATGACTTTTGACAAGAAAACCGAATTTCAGAAGTTTTTCATCTTTGATTACAGAATTATTAAGGTCAATAAACAACGATCAAAATGACTTTGGAAATGTAAATCGTTTTAGTTTTGACAAAGTTATGGCTGTTTGAAGACTCAGAAGGTAATTTTTGGTGATATGGCAATTTTTTTGTCAACATGACTTTTGATAAGTTAACCGAATTTCTGAAGTTTTTCAACTTTGATTACAGAATTATTAAGGGCAATAAACAACGATCAAAATGACTTTGGGAATGTAAATCGGATCAGTTTTGACAAAGTTATGGCTGTTTGAAGTCTCAGAAGGTAATTTTTGGGAATTAGGCAACTATTTTGTCATTATGACTTTTGACAAGAAAACTGAATTTCTGAAGTTTTTCAACTTTGATTATAGAATTATTAAGGACAATAAACAACGATAAAAATGACTTTGGAAATGTAAATCGGATCAGTTTTGACAAAGTTCTGGCTGTTTGAAGTCTCAGAAGGTAATTTTTTGGAATTTGTCAACTACTTTGTCATTATGACTTTTGACAAGAAAACCAAATTTCCGAAGTTTTTCATCTTTGATTACAGAATTATTAAGGACAATAAACAACGATCAAAATGACTTTGGAAATGTAAATCGGATCAGTTTTGACAAAGTTATGGCTGTTTGAAGTCTCAGAAGGTAATTTTTGGTAATATGGCAATTTTTTTGTCAACATGACTTTTGATAAGTAAACCGAATTTCTGAAGTTTTTCAACTTTGATTACAGAATTATTAAGGACAATAAACAACGATCAAAATGACTTTGGGAATGTAAATTGGATCAGTTTTGACAAAGTTATGGCTGTTTGAAGTCTCAGAATTTTATTTTTTGGGATTTTGAAACAAACAAGTCAACATGACTTTTGACAAGAAAACTGAATTTCTGAAGTTTTACAATTTTGATAACAGAATTATTAAGGACAATAAACAACGATCAAAATGACTTTGGAAATGTAAATCGGATCAGTTTTGACAAAGTTATAGCTGTTTGAAGTCTCAGAAGGTAATTTTTGGTAATATGGCATTTTTTTTGTCAACATGACTTTTGATAAGTAAACCGAATTTCTGAAGTTTTTCAACTTTGATTACAGAATTATTTAGGACAATTAACGACGATCAAAATTACTTTGGAAATGTAAATCGGATCAGTTTTGACAAAGTTATGGCTGTTTGAAGTCTCAGAAGGTAAAGTTTTGGAATTTGGAAAATAACATGTCAACATGACTTTTGACAAGAAAACCAAATATCCGAAGTTTTTCATCTTTGATTACAGAATTATTAAGTTTTGACAAAGTTATGGCTGTTTGAAGTCTTAGAAGGTAATTTTTGGGAATAAGGCAACTATTTTGTCTGTATGATTTTTGACAAGTAAACTGAATTTCTAAAGTTTTTCAACTTTGATTATAGAATTATTAAGGACAATAAACAACGATCAAAATGACTTTGGAAATGTAAATCGGATCTGTTTTGACAAAGTTATGGCTGTTTGAAGTCTCAGAAGGTAATTTTTTTTGGAATTTGTCAACTATGACTTTTGACAAGAAAACCAGAATCCGAAGTTTTTCATCTTTGATTACAGAATTATTAAGGACAATAAACAACGATCAAAATGATTTTGAAAATGTAAATCGGATCAGTTTTGACAAAGTTTTGGCTGTTTGAAGTCTCAGAAGATAATTTTTTGGAATTTGAAAGCTTACATGTCAACATGACTTTTGACAAGAAAACCGAATTTCCGAAGTTTTTCATCTTTGATTACAGAATTATTAAGGACAATAAACAACGATCAAAATGACTTTGGAAATGTAAATCGTTTTAGTTTTGACAAAGTTATGGCTGTTTGAAGACTCAGAAGGTAATTTTTGGTAAAATGGCAATTTTTTCGTCAACATGACTTTTGATAAGTAAACCCAATTTCTGAAGTTTTTCAACTTTAATTACAGAATTATTAAGGACAATAAACAACGATCAAAACAACTTTGGAAATGTAAATCGTTTTAGTTTTGACAAAGTTATGGCTGTTTGAAGACTCAGAAGGTAATTTTTGGTGATATGGCAATTTTTTTGTCAACATGACTTTTGATAAGTTAACCGAATTTCTGAAGTTTTTCAACTTTGATTACAGAATTATTAAGGACAATAAACAACGATCAAAATGACTTTGGGAATGTAAATCGGATCAGTTTTAACAAAGTTTTGGCTGTTTGAAATCTCAGAAGGTTATTTTTTGGGATTTGGAATCAAACAAGTCAAACTGACTTTTGACAAGAAAACTGAATTTCCGAAGTTTTACAACTTTGGTTACAGAATTATTAAGGACAATAAACAACGATCAAAACAACTTTGGAAATGTAAATCGTTTTAGTTTTGACAAAGTAATGGCTGTTTGAAGTCTCAGAAGATAATTTTTGGTAATATGGCAATTTTTTCGTCAACATGACTTTTGATAAGTAAACCCAATTTCTGAAGTTTTTCAACTTTGATTACAGAATTATTAAGGACAATAAACAACGATCAAAATGACTTTGGTAATGTAAATCGGATCAGTTTTGACAAAGTTATGGCTGTTTGAAGTCTCAGAAGATAATTTTTGGTAATATAGCAATTTTTTCGTCAACATGACTTTGGTTACAGAATTATTAAGGACAATAAACAACGATCAAAATGACTTTGGGAATGTAAATTGGATCAGTTTTGACAAAGTTATGGCTGTTTGAAGTCTCAGAATTTTATTTTTTGGGATTTGGAAACAAACAAGTCAACATGACTTTTGACAAGAAAACTGAATTTCTGAAGTTTTACAATTTTGATAACAGAATTATTTAGGACAATAAACAACGATCAAAATGACTTTGGAAATGTAAATCGGATCAGTTTTGACAAAGTTATAGCTGTTTGAAGTCTCAGAAGGTAATTTTTGGTAATATGGCATTTTTTTTGTCAACATGACTTTTGATAAGTAAACCGAATTTCTGAAGTTTTTCAACTTTGATTACAGAATTATTTAGGACAATTAACGACGATCCAAATTACTTTGGAAATGTAAATCGGATCAGTTTTGACAAAGTTATGGCTGTTTGAAGTCTCAGAAGGTAAAGTTTTGGAATTTGGAAAATAACATGTCAACATGACTTTTGACAAGAAAACCAAATATCCGAAGATTTTCATCTTTAATTACAGAATTATTAAGTTTTGACAAAGTTATGGCTGTTTGAAGTCTTAGAAGGTAATTTTTGGGAATAAGGCAACTATTTTGTCTGTATGATTTTTGACAAGTAAACTGAATTTCTAAAGTTTTTCAACTTTGATTACAGAATTATTTAGGAAAATTAACGACGATCAAAATTACTTTGGAAATGTAAATCGGATCAGTTTTGACAAAGTTATGGCTGTTTGAAGTCTCAGAAGGTAAAGTTTTTGGAATTTGGAAAATAACATGTCAACATGACTTTTGACAAGAAAACCAAATATCCGAAGTTTTTCATCTTTGATTACAGAATTATTAAGTTTTGACAAAGTTAGGCTGTTTGAAGTCTCAGAAGGTAATTTTTGGAATTTGTCAACTATGACTTTTGACAAGAAAACCAGAATCCGAAGTTTTTCATCATTGATTACAGAATTATTAAGGACAATAAACAACGATCAAAATGATTTTGAAAATGTAAATCGGATCAGTTTTGACAAAGTTTTGGCTGTTTGAAGTCTCAGAAGATAATTTTTTGGAATTTGAAAGCCTAAATGTCAACATGACTTTTGACAAGAAAACCGAATTTCCGAAGTTTTTCATCTTTGATTACAGAATTATTACGGACAATAAACAACGATCAAAATGACTTTGGAAATGTAAATCGTTTTAGTTTTGACAAAGTTATGGCTGTTTGAAGACTCAGAAGGTAATTTTTGGTAATATGGCAATTTTTTCGTCAACATGACTTTTAATAAGTAAACCCAATTTCTGAAGTTTTTCAACTTTAATTACAGAATTATTAAGGACAATAAACAACGATCAAAATGACTTTGGAAATGTAAATCGTTTTAGTTTTGACAAAGTTATGGCTGTTTGAAGTCTCAGAAGGTAATTTTTTTGTTTATATAACTTTTGACAAGAAAACCGAATTTCCGAAGTTTTTCATCTTTGATTACAGAATTATTAAGGACAATTAACGACGATCGAAATTACTTTGGAAATGTAAATCAGATCAGCTTTGACAAAGTTATGGCTGTTTGAAGTCTCAGAAGGTAAATTTTTGGAATTTGGAAACAAACATGTCAACATGACTTTTGACAAGAAAACTGCATTTCCGAAGTTTAACAACTTTGATTACAGAATTATTAAGGACAACAAACAACGATCAAAATGACTTTGGAAATGTAAATCTGATCAGTTTTGATAAAGTTATGGCTGTTTAAAGTCTCAGAAGGTAATTTTTGGGGATTTGGAAACAAACATGTCAACATGACTTTTGACAGGAAAACTGAGTTTTCGAAGTTTTTGGTTGATTACAGAATTATTAAGGACAATTAACGACGCTCAAAATGACTTGGGAAATGTTAATCGGATCAGGTTCGACAAAGTTATGGCTGTTTAAAGTCTCAGAAGGTAATTTTTGGGGATTTGGAAACAAACATGTTAACATGACTTTTGACAGGAAAACTGAGTTTCCGAAGTTTTTCAACTTTGATTACAGAATTATTAAGGACAATTAACGACGATCATAATTACTTTGGAAATGTAAATCGGATCAGTTTTGACAAAGTTATGGCTGTTTGAAGTCTCAGAAAGTAAATTTTTGAAATTTGGAAATTAACATGTCAACATTACTTTTGACAAAAAAACCAAATTTCCGAAGTTTTTCATCTTTGATTACAGAATTATTAAGGACAATAAACAACGATCAAAATGACTTTGGAAATGTAAATCAGATCAGTTTTGACAAAGTTATGGCTGTTTGAAGTCTCAGAAGGTAATTTTTGGGAATAAGGCAACTATTTTTTCATTATGACTTTTGACAAGTAAACTGAATTTCTGAAGTTTTTCATCTGTGATTATAGAATTATTAAGGACAATAAACAACGATCAAAATGACTTTGGAAATGTAAATCGGATCAGTTTTGACAAAGTTATGGCTGTTTGAAGTCTCAGAAGGTAATTTTTTGGAATTTGTCAACTTTTTAGTCATTATGACTTTTGACAAGAAAACCGAATTTCCTAAGTTTTTCATCTTTGATTACAGAATTATTAAGGACAATAAACAACGATCAAAATGACTTTGGAAATGTAAATCGGTTCAGTTTTGACAAAGTTATGGCTGTTTGAAGTCTCAGAAGGTAATTTTTGGTAATTTGGCAATTTTTTTGTCAACATGACTTTTGATAAGTAAACCGAATATCTGAAGTTTTTCGACGTTAATTACAGAATTATTAAGGACCATAAACAACGATCAAAATGACTTTGGAAATGTAGATCGGATCAGTTTTGACAAAGTTATGGCAGTTTGAAGTCTCAGAAGGTAAAATTTTTGAATTTGAAAGCTTACATGTTAACATGACTTTTGACAAGAAAACCGAATTTCCTAAGTTTTTCAACTTTGATTACCGAAAAATTATGGACACTAAACAACGACAAATTGACTTTGGAAATGTAAATCGGTTCAGTTTTGACAAAGTTATGGGTATTTGAAGTCTCAGAAGGTAATTTTTGGTAATTTGGCAATTTTTTTGTCAACATGACTTTTGATAAATAAACCGAATATCTGAAGTTTTTCAACTTTGATTACAGAATTATTAAGGACAATAAACAACGATCAAAATGACTTTGGGAATGTAAATCGGATCATTTTTCACAAAGTTATGGCTGTTTGAAGTCTCAGAAAGATATTTTTTGGGATTCGGAAACAAACATGTCAACATGACTTTTGACAAGAAAACTGAATTTCCGAAGTTTTACAACTTTGATTACAGAGTTATTAAGGACAATAAACAACAATCAAAATGACTTTGGAAATGTAAATCGGATCAGTTTTGACAAAGTTATGGCTGTTTGAAGTCTCAGAAGGTTACTTTTGGGAATTCGGCAATTTTTTTGTCAACATGACTTTTGACAAGTAAACCGAATTTCTGAAGTTTTTCAACTTCGATTACAGAATTATTTAGGACAAAAAACAACGATCAAAATGACTTTGGAAATGTAAATCGGATCAGTTTTGACAAAGTTATGGCTGTTTGAAGTCTCAGAAGGTAATTTTTGGGGATTTGGAAACAAACATGTCAACATGATTTTTGACAGGAAAACTGAGTTTCCGAAGTTATTCAATTTTGATTACTGAATTATTAGGGACATTTAACGACGATCAAAATGACTTTGGAAATGTAAATCGGATCAGTTTTGACAAAGTTATGGCTGCTTGAAGTCTCAGAAGGTAAATTTTTGGAATTTAAAACTAACATGTCAACATGACTTTTGACAAGAAAACCAAATTTCTGAAGTTTTTCATCTTTGATTACAGATTTGGAAAGGTTAATCAGATCAGTTTTGACAAAGTTATGGCTGTTTGAAGTCTCAGAAGGTAATTTTTTGGAATTTGTCAACTTCTTTGTCATTATGACTTTTGACAAGAAAACTGAATTTCCGAAGTTTTTCAACTTTGATTACAGAATTATTAAGGACAATAAACAACGACAAAAATGACTTTGGAAATGTAAATCGGATCAGTTTTGACAAAGTTATGGCTGTTTGAAGTCTCAGAAGGTAATTTTTTGGAATTTGTCAACTTCTTTGTCATTATGACTTTTGACAAGAAAACTGAATTTCCGAAGTTTTTCAACTTTGATTACAGAATTATTAAGGACAATAAACAACGACAAAAATGACTTTGGAAATGTAAATCGCATCAGTTTTGACAAAGTAATGGCAGTTTGAAGTCTCAGAAGGTAAAATTTTGGAATTTGAAAGCTTACATGTTAACATGACTTTTGACAAGAAAGCCGAATTTCCTAAGTTTTTCAACTTTGATTGCATAATTATTAAGGACAATAAACAACGATCAAAATGACTTTGGAAATGTAGATCGGATCAGTTTTGACAAAGTTATGGCTGTTTAAAGTCTCAGAAGGTAAATTTTTGGAATTCGGAAACTAACATGTCAACATGACTTTTGACAAGAAAACCAAATTTCCGAAGTTTTTCATCTTTGATTACATAATTATTAAGGACCATAAACAACGATCAAAATGACTTTGGGAATGTAGATCGGATCAATTTTGACAAAGTTATGGCAGTTTAAAGTCTCAGAAGGTAAAATTTTGGAATTTGAAAGCTTACATGTTAACATGACTTTTGACAAAAAAACCGAATTTCCTAAGTTTTTCAACTTTGATTACCGAATAATTATGGACACTAAACAACGACAAAATGACTTTGGAAATGTAAATCGGATCAGTTTTGACAAAGTAATGGCTGTTTAAAGTCTCAGAAGGTAATTTTTGTGGATTAAAAAACTTACTTGTCAACATGACTTTTGACAAGAAAACTGACCTTCCGAAGTTTTTCAACTTTGATTACAGAATAATTAAGGACAATAAACAACGATCAAAATGACTTTGGAAATGTTAATCGATCAGTTTTGACAAAGTTATGGCTGTTTGAAGTCTCAGAAGGTAATTTTTGGGAATTTGGCAATTTTTTTGTCAACATGACTTTTGACAAGAAAACCAAGTTTTCGAAGTTTTTCATCTTTGATTACAGAATTATTAAGGACAATAAACAACGACAAAAATGACTATGGAAATGTAAATCGCATCAGTTACGACAAAGTTATGGCTGTTTGAAGTCGCAGAAGGTAATTTTTGGGGATGAGGAAACTTACATGTTAACATGACTTTTGACAAGAAAACCGAATTTCAGAAGTTTTACAACTTTGATTACAGAATTATTAAGGACAATAAACAACGATCAAAATGACTTTGGAAATGTAAATCTGATCAGTTTTGACAAAGTTATGGCTGTTTAAAGTCTCAGAAGGTCATTTTTAGGGATTTGGAAACAAACATGTCAACATGACTTTTGAGAAAAAACCAAATTTCCGAAGTTTTTTATCTTTGATTACAGAATTATTAAGGACAATAAACAACGATCAAAATGACTTTGGAAATGTAAATCGGATCAGTTTTGACAAAGTTATGGCTGTTTGAAGTCTCAGAGGGTAACTTTTGGGAATTTGGGAATTTTTTTGTCAACATGACTTTTGACAAGTAAATCGAATTTCTGAAGTTTTTCAACTTATATAACAGAATTATTAAGGACAAAAACAACGATCAAAATGACTTTGGAAATGTAAATCGCATCAGTTTTGACAAAGTTATGGCTGTTTAAAGTCTCAGAAGGTAATTTTTGGGGATTTGGAAACAAACATGTCAACATGATTTTTAACAGGAAAACCGAGTTTCCGAAGTTATTCAATTTTGATTACAGAATTATTAAGGACATTTAACGACGATCAAAATGACTTTGGTAATGTAAATCGGATCAGTTTTGACAAAGTTATGGCTGTTTGAAGTCTCGGAAGGTTACTTTTGGGAATTCGGCAATTTTTTTGTCAACATGACTTTTGACAAGTAAACCGAATTTCTGAAGTTTTTCAACTTCGATTACAGAATTATTAAGGACAAAAAACAACGATCAAAATGACTTTGGAAATGTAAATCGGATCAGTTTTGACAAAGTTATGGCTGTTTGAAGTCTCAGAAGGTAATTTTTGGGGATTTGAAAACAAACATGTCAACATGATTTTTGACAGGAAAACTGAGTTTCCGAAGTTATTCAATTTTGATTACAGAATTATTAAGGACATTTAACGACGATCAAAATGACTTTGGAAATGTAAATCGGATCAGTTTTGACAAAGTTATAGCTGCTTGAAGTCTCAGAAGGTAAATTTTTGGAATTTGGAAACTAAAATGTCAACATGACTTTTGACAAGAAAACCAAATTTCTGAAGGTTTTCATCTTTGATTACAGATTTGGAAAGGTTAATCAGATCAGTTTTGACAAAGTTATGGCTGTTTGAAGTCTCAGAAGGTAATTTTTGGAGATTTAAAAACAAACATGTCAACATGACTTTTGACAGGAAAACCAAGTTTTCGAAGTTTTTCATCTTTGATTACAGAATTATTAAGGACAATAAACATCGACAAAAATGACTTTGGAAATGTAGATCGGATCAGTTTTGACAAAGTTATGGCTGTTTAAAGTCTCAGAAGGTAATTTTTTGGAATTTGTCAACTTCTTTGTCATTATGACTTTTGACAAGAAAACTGAATTTCCGAAGTTTTTCAACTTTGATTACAGAATTATTAAGGACAATAAACAACGACAAAAATGACTTTGGAAATGTAAATCGGATCAGTTTTGACAAAGTTATGGCTGTTTGAAGTCTCAGAAGGTAATTTTTGGTAATTTGGCAATTTTTTTGTCAATATGACTTTTGATAAATAAACCGAATATCTGAAGTTTTTCAACTTTGATTACAGAATTATTAAGGACAATAAACAACGATCAAAATGACTTTGGGAATGTAAATCGGATCATTTTTCACAAAGTTATGGCTGTTTGAAGTCTCAGAAAGATATTTTTTGGGATTCGGAAACAAACATGTCAACATGACTTTTGACAAGAAAACTGAATTTCCGAAGTTTTACAACTTTGATTACAGAGTTATTAAGGACAATAAACAACAATCAAAATGACTTTGGAAATGTAAATCGGATCAGTTTTGACAAAGTTATGGCTGTTTGAAGTCTCAGAAGGTTACTTTTGGGAATTCGGCAATTTTTTTGTCAACATGACTTTTGACAAGTAAACCGAATTTCTGAAGTTTTTCAACTTCGATTACAGAATTATTTAGGACAAAAAACAACGATCAAAATGACTTTGGAAATGTAAATCGGATCAGTTTTGACAAAGTTATGGCTGTTTGAAGTCTCAGAAGGTAATTTTTGGGAATTTGGCAATTTTTTTGTCAACATGACTTTTGACAAGAAAACCAAGTTTTCGAAGTTTTTCATCTTTGATTACAGAATTATTAAGGACAATAAACAACGACAAAAATGACTATGGAAATGTAAATCGCATCAGTTACGACAAAGTTATGGCTGTTTGAAGTCGCAGAAGGTAATTTTTGGGGATGAGGAAACTTACATGTTAACATGACTTTTGACAAGAAAACCGAATTTCAGAAGTTTTACAACTTTGATTACAGAATTATTAAGGACAATAAACAACGATCAAAATGACTTTGGAAATGTAAATCTGATCAGTTTTGACAAAGTTATGGCTGTTTAAAGTCTCAGAAGGTCATTTTTAGGGATTTGGAAACAAACATGTCAACATGACTTTTGAGAAAAAACCAAATTTCCGAAGTTTTTTATCTTTGATTACAGAATTATTAAGGACAATAAACAACGATCAAAATGACTTTGGAAATGTAAATCGGATCAGTTTTGACAAAGTTATGGCTGTTTGAAGTCTCAGAGGGTAACTTTTGGGAATTTGGGAATTTTTTTGTCAACATGACTTTTGACAAGTAAATCGAATTTCTGAAGTTTTTCAACTTATATAACAGAATTATTAAGGACAAAAACAACGATCAAAATGACTTTGGAAATGTAAATCGCATCAGTTTTGACAAAGTTATGGCTGTTTAAAGTCTCAGAAGGTAATTTTTGGGGATTTGGAAACAAACATGTCAACATGATTTTTAACAGGAAAACCGAGTTTCCGAAGTTATTCAATTTTGATTACAGAATTATTAAGGACATTTAACGACGATCAAAATGACTTTGGTAATGTAAATCGGATCAGTTTTGACAAAGTTATGGCTGTTTGAAGTCTCGGAAGGTTACTTTTGGGAATTCGGCAATTTTTTTGTCAACATGACTTTTGACAAGTAAACCGAATTTCTGAAGTTTTTCAACTTCGATTACAGAATTATTAAGGACAAAAAACAACGATCAAAATGACTTTGGAAATGTAAATCGGATCAGTTTTGACAAAGTTATGGCTGTTTGAAGTCTCAGAAGGTAATTTTTGGGGATTTGAAAACAAACATGTCAACATGATTTTTGACAGGAAAACTGAGTTTCCGAAGTTATTCAATTTTGATTACAGAATTATTAAGGACATTTAACGACGATCAAAATGACTTTGGAAATGTAAATCGGATCAGTTTTGACAAAGTTATAGCTGCTTGAAGTCTCAGAAGGTAAATTTTTGGAATTTGGAAACTAAAATGTCAACATGACTTTTGACAAGAAAACCAAATTTCTGAAGGTTTTCATCTTTGATTACAGATTTGGAAAGGTTAATCAGATCAGTTTTGACAAAGTTATGGCTGTTTGAAGTCTCAGAAGGTAATTTTTGGAGATTTAAAAACAAACATGTCAACATGACTTTTGACAGGAAAACCAAGTTTTCGAAGTTTTTCATCTTTGATTACAGAATTATTAAGGACAATAAACATCGACAAAAATGACTTTGGAAATGTAGATCGGATCAGTTTTGACAAAGTTATGGCTGTTTAAAGTCTCAGAAGGTAATTTTTTGGAATTTGTCAACTTCTTTGTCATTATGACTTTTGACAAGAAAACTGAATTTCCGAAGTTTTTCAACTTTGATTACAGAATTATTAAGGACAATAAACAACGACAAAAATGACTTTGGAAATGTAAATCGGATCAGTTTTGACAAAGTTATGGCTGTTTGAAGTCTCAGAAGGTAATTTTTGGTAATTTGGCAATTTTTTTGTCAATATGACTTTTGATAAATAAACCGAATATCTGAAGTTTTTCAACTTTGATTACAGAATTATTAAGGACAATAAACAACGATCAAAATGACTTTGGGAATGTAAATCGGATCATTTTTCACAAAGTTATGGCTGTTTGAAGTCTCAGAAAGATATTTTTTGGGATTCGGAAACAAACATGTCAACATGACTTTTGACAAGAAAACTGAATTTCCGAAGTTTTACAACTTTGATTACAGAGTTATTAAGGACAATAAACAACAATCAAAATGACTTTGGAAATGTAAATCGGATCAGTTTTGACAAAGTTATGGCTGTTTGAAGTCTCAGAAGGTTACTTTTGGGAATTCGGCAATTTTTTTGTCAACATGACTTTTGACAAGTAAACCGAATTTCTGAAGTTTTTCAACTTCGATTACAGAATTATTTAGGACAAAAAACAACGATCAAAATGACTTTGGAAATGTAAATCGGATCAGTTTTGACAAAGTTATGGCTGTTTGAAGTCTCAGAAGGTAATTTTTGGGGATTTGAAAACAAACATGTCAACATGATTTTTGACAGGAAAACTGAGTTTCCGAAGTTATTCAATTTTGATTACAGAATTATTAAGGACATTTAACGACGATCAAAATGACTTTGGAAATGTAAATCGGATCAGTTTTGACAAAGTTATAGCTGCTTGAAGTCTCAGAAGGTAAATTTTTGGAATTTGGAAACTAAAATGTCAACATGACTTTTGACAAGAAAACCAAATTTCTGAAGGTTTTCATCTTTGATTACAGATTTGGAAAGGTTAATCAGATCAGTTTTGACAAAGTTATGGCTGTTTGAAGTCTCAGAAGGTAATTTTTGGAGATTTAAAAACAAACATGTCAACATGACTTTTGACAGGAAAACCAAGTTTTCGAAGTTTTTCATCTTTGATTACAGAATTATTAAGGACAATAAACATCGACAAAAATGACTTTGGAAATGTAGATCGGATCAGTTTTGACAAAGTTATGGCTGTTTAAAGTCTCAGAAGGTAATTTTTTGGAATTTGTCAACTTCTTTGTCATTATGACTTTTGACAAGAAAACTGAATTTCCGAAGTTTTTCAACTTTGATTACAGAATTATTAAGGACAATAAACAACGACAAAAATGACTTTGGAAATGTAAATCGGATCAGTTTTGACAAAGTTATGGCTGTTTGAAGTCTCAGAAGGTAATTTTTGGTAATTTGGCAATTTTTTTGTCAATATGACTTTTGATAAATAAACCGAATATCTGAAGTTTTTCAACTTTGATTACAGAATTATTAAGGACAATAAACAACGATCAAAATGACTTTGGGAATGTAAATCGGATCATTTTTCACAAAGTTATGGCTGTTTGAAGTCTCAGAAAGATATTTTTTGGGATTCGGAAACAAACATGTCAACATGACTTTTGACAAGAAAACTGAATTTCCGAAGTTTTACAACTTTGATTACAGAGTTATTAAGGACAATAAACAACAATCAAAATGACTTTGGAAATGTAAATCGGATCAGTTTTGACAAAGTTATGGCTGTTTGAAGTCTCAGAAGGTTACTTTTGGGAATTCGGCAATTTTTTTGTCAACATGACTTTTGACAAGTAAACTGAATTTCTGAAGTTTTTCAACTTCGATTACAGAATTATTTAGGACAAAAAACAACGATCAAAATGACTTTGGAAATGTAAATCGGATCAGTTTTGACAAAGTTATGGCTGTTTGAAGTCTCAGAAGGTAATTTTTGGGGATTTGGAAACAAACATGTCAAAATGATTTTTGACAGGAAAACTGAGTTTCCGAAGTTATTCAATTTTGATTACAGAATTATTAGGGACATTTAACGACGATCAAAATGACTTTGGAAATGTAAATCGGATCAGTTTTGACAAAGTTATGGCTGCTTGAAGTCTCAGAAGGTAAATTTTTGGAATTTGGAAACTAACATGTCAACATGACTTTTGACAAGAAAACCAAATTTCTGAAGTTTTTCATCTTTGATTACAGATTTGGAAAGGTTTATCAGATCAGTTTTGACAAAGTTATGGCTGTTTGAAGTCTCAGAAGGTAATTTTTTGGAATTTGTCAACTTCTTTGTCATTATGACTTTTGACAAGAAAACTGAATTTCCGAAGTTTTTCAACTTTGATTACAGAATTATTAGGGACAATAAACAACGACAAAAATGACTTTGGAAATGTAAATCGGATCAGTTTTGACAAAGTTATGGCTGTTTGAAGTCTCAGAAGGTAATTTTTTGGAATTTGTCAACTTCTTTGTCATTATGACTTTTGACAAGAAAACTGAATTTCCGAAGTTTTTCAACTTTGATTACAGAATATTAAGGACAATAAACAACGACAAAAATGACTTTGGAAATGTAAATCGCATCAGTTTTGACAAAGTAATGGCAGTTTGAAGTCTCAGAAGGTAATTTTTTGGAATTTGAAAGCTTACATGTTAACATGACTTTTGACAAGAAAGCCGAATTTCCTAAGTTTTTCAACTTTGATTGCATAATTATTAAGGACAATAAACAACGATCAAAATGACTTTGGAAATGTAGATCGGATCAGTTTTGACAAAGTTATGGCTGTTTAAAGTCTCAGAAGGTAAATTTTTGGAATTCGGAAACTAACATGTCAACATGACTTTTGACAAGAAAACCAAATTTCCGAAGTTTTTCATCTTTGATTACATAATTATTAAGGACCATAAACAACGATCAAAATGACTTTGGGAATGTAGATCGGATCAATTTTGACAAAGTTATGGCAGTTTGAAGTCTAAGAAGGTAAAATTTTGGAATTTGAAAGCTTACATGTTAACATGACTTTTGACAAAAAAACCGAATTTCCTAAGTTTTTCAACTTTGATTACCGAATAATTATGGACACTAAACAACGACAAAATGACTTTGGAAATGTAAATCGGATCAGTTTTGACAAAGTAATGGCTGTTTAAAGTCTCAGAAGGTAATTTTTGTGGATTTAAAAACTTACTTGTCAACATGACTTTTGACAAGAAAACTGACCTTCCGAAGTTTTTCAACTTTGATTACAGAATAATTAAGGACAATAAACAACGATCAAAATGACTTTGGAAATGTTAATCGATCAGTTTTGACAAAGTTATGGCTGTTTGAAGTCTCAGAAGGTAATTTTTGGGAATTTGGCAATTTTTTTGTCAACATGACTTTTGACAAGAAAACCAAGTTTTCGAAGTTTTTCATCTTTGATTACAGAATTATTAAGGACAATAAACAACGACAAAAATGACTTTGGAAATGTAAATCGCATCAGTTACGACAAAGTTATGGCTGTTTGAAGTCTCAGAAGGTAATTTTTGGGGATGAGGAAACTTACATGTTAACATGACTTTTGACAAGAAAACCGAATTTCAGAAGTTTTACAACTTTGATTACAGAATTATTTAGGACAATAAACAACGATCAAAATGACTTTGGAAATGTAAATCTGATCAGTTTTGACAAAGTTATGGCTGTTTAAAGTCTCAGAAGGTCATTTTTAGGGATTTGGAAACAAACATGTCAACATGACTTTTGAGAAGAAAACCAAATTTCCGAAGTTTTTTATCTTTGATTACAGAATTATTAACAACGATCAAAATGACTTTGGAAATGTAAGTCGGTTCAGTTTTGAAAAAATTGTGGCTGTTTGAAGTCTCAGAAGGTAATTTTTGGTAATTTGGCAATTTTTTTGTCAACATGACTTTTGACAAGTAAATCGAATTTCTGAAGTTTTTCAACTTATATAACAGAATTATTAAGGACAAAAACAACGATCAAAATGACTTTGGAAATGTAAATCGCATCAGTTTTGACAAAGTTATGGCTGTTTAAAGTCTCAGAAGGTAATTTTTGGGGATTTGGAAACAAACTTGTCAACATGATTTTTAACAGGAAAACTGAGTTTCCGAAGTTATTCAATTTTGATTACAGAATTATTAAGGACATTTAACGACGATCAAAATGACTTTGGAAATGTAAATCGGATCAGTTTTGACAAAGTTATGGCTGTTTGAAGTCTCAGAAGGTTACTTTTGGAAATTCGGCAATTTTTTATTCAACATGACTTTTGACAAGTAAACCGAATTTCTGAAGTTTTTCAACTTCGATTACAGAATTATTAAGGACAAAAAACAACGATCAAAATGACTTTGGAAATGTAAATCGGATCAGTTTTGACAAAGTTATGGCTGTTTGAAGTCTCAGAAGGTAATTTTTGGGGATTTGGAAACAAACATGTCAACATGATTTTTGACAGGAAAACTGAGTTTCCGAAGTTATTCAATTTTGATTACAGAATTATTAAGGACATTTAACGACGATCAAAATGACTTTGGAAATGTAAATCGGATCAGTTTTGACAAAGTTATAGCTGCTTGAAGTCTCAGAAGGTAAATTTTTGGAATTTGGAAACTAAAATGTCAACATGACTTTTGACAAGAAAACCAAATTTCTGAAGGTTTTCATCTTTGATTACAGATTTGGAAAGGTTAATCAGATCAGTTTTGACAAAGTTATGGCTGTTTGAAGTCTCAGAAGGTAATTTTTTGGAATTTGTCAACTTCTTTGTCATTATGACTTTTGACAAGAAAACTGAATTTCCGAAGTTTTTCAACTTTGTTTACAGAATTATTAAGGACAATAAACAACGACAAAAATGACTTTGGAAATGTAAATCGGATCAGTTTTGACAAAGTTATGGCTGTTTGAAGTCTCAGAAGGTAATTTTTTGGAATTTGTCAACTTCTTTGTCATTATGACTCTTGACAAGAAAACTGAATTTCCGAAGTTTTTCAACTTTGATTACAGAATTATTAAGGACAATAAACAACGACAAAAATTACTTTGGAAATGTAGATCGGATCAGTTTTGACAAAGTTATGGCAGTTTGAAGTCTCAGAAGGTAATTTTTGGTAATATGGCAATTTTTTCGTCAACATGACTTTTGATAAGTAAACCGAATTTCTGAAGTATTTCAACTTTGATTACAGAATTATTAAGGACAATAAACAACGATCAAAATGACTTTGGGAATGTAAATTGGATCAGTTTTGACAAAGTTATGGCTGTTTGAAGTCTCAGAAGGTAATTTTTGGAGATTTAAAAGCAAACATGTCAACATGACTTTTGACAGGAAAACTGAGTTTCCGAAGTTATTCAATTTTGATTACAGAATTATTAAGGACATTTAACGACGATCAAAATGACTTTGGAAATGTAAATCGGATCAGTTTTGACAAAGTTATAGCTGCTTGAAGTCTCAAAAGGTAATTTTTGGAGATTTCAAAACAAACATGTCAACATGACTTTTGACAGGAAAACCAAGTTTTCGAAGTTTTTCATCTTTGATTACAGAATTATTAAGGACAATAAACATCGACAAAAATGACTTTGGAAATGTAAATCGGATCAGTTTTGACAAAGTTATGGCTGTTTGAAGTCTCAGAAGGTAATTTTTGGGAATTTGGCAATTTTTTTGTCAACATGACTTTTGACAAGAAAACCAAGTTTTCGAAGTTTTTCATCGTTGATTACAGAATTATTAAGGACAATAAACAACGACAAAAAAGACTTTGGAAATGTAAATCGCATCAGTTTTGACAAAATTATGGCTGTTTGAAGTCTCAGAAGGTAATTTTTGGGGATGAGGAAACTTACATGTTAACATAACTTTTGACAAGAAAACCGAATTTCCGAAGTTTTACAACTTTGATTACAGAATTATTAAGGACAATAAACAACGATCAAAATGACTTTGGAAATCTAAATCGGTTCAGTTATGACAAAATTATGGCTGTTTGAAGTCTCAGAAGGTAATTTTTGGTTATTTGGCAATTTTTTTGTCAACATGACTTTTGATAAGTAAATCGAATATCTGAAGTTTTTCAACTTTTATAACAGAATTATTAAGGTCAATAAACAACGATCAAAATGACTTTGGAAATGTAAATCGGATCAGTTTTGACAAAGTTATGGCTGTTTAAAGTCTCAGAAGGTAATTTTTGGGGATTTGGAAACAAACATGTCAACATGATTTTTAACAGGAAAACTGAGTTTCCGAAGTTATTCAATTTTGATTACAGAATTATTAAGGACATTTAACGACGATCAAAATGACTTTGGAAATGTAAATCGGATCAGTTTTGACAAAGTTATGGCTGTTTGAAGTCTCAGAAGGTAATTTTTTGGAATTTGTCAACTTCTTTGTCATTATGACTTTTGACAAGAAAACTGAGTTTCCGAAGTTTTTCAACTTTGATTACAGAATTATTAAGGACAATAAACAACGATCAAAATGACTTTGGAAATGTAAATCGGATCAGTTTTGACAAAGTTATGGCTGTTTGAAGTCTCAGAAGGTAATTTTTGGAGATTTAAAAACAAACATGTCAACATGACTTTTGACAGGAAAACCAAGTTTTTGAAGTTTTTCATCTTTGATTACAGAATTATTAAGGACAATAAACATCGACAAAAATGACTTTGGAAATGTAAATCGGATCAGTTTTGACAAAGTTATGGCTGTTTGAAGTCTCAGAAGGTAATTTTTGGGAATTTGGCAATTTTTTTGTCAACATGACTTTTGACAAGAAAACCAAGTTTTCGAAGTTTTTCATCGTTGATTACAGAATTATTAAGGACAATAAACAACGACAAAAAAGACTTTGGAAATGTAAATCGCATCAGTTTTGACAAAATTATGGCTGTTTGAAGTCTCAGAAGGTAATTTTTGGGGATGAGGAAACTTACATGTTAACATAACTTTTGACAAGAAAACCGAATTTCCGAAGTTTTACAACTTTGATTACAGAATTATTAAGGACAATAAACAACGATCAAAATGACTTTGGAAATCTAAATCGGTTCAGTTATGACAAAATTATGGCTGTTTGAAGTCTCAGAAGGTAATTTTTTGGAATTTGTCAACTTCTTTGTCATTATGACTTTTGACAAGAAAACTGAATTTCCGAAGTTTTTCAACTTTGATTACAGAATTATTAGGGACAATAAACAACGACAAAAATGACTTTGGAAATGTAAATCGGATCAGTTTTGACAAAGTTATGGCTGTTTGAAGTCTCAGAAGGTAATTTTTTGGAATTTGTCAACTTCTTTGTCATTATGACTTTTGACAAGAAAACTGAATTTCCGAAGTTTTTCAACTTTGATTACAGAATTATTAAGGACAATAAACAACGACAAAAATGACTTTGGAAATGTAAATCGCATCAGTTTTGACAAAGTAATGGCAGTTTGAAGTCTCAGAAGGTAATTTTTTGGAATTTGAAAGCTTACATGTTAACATGACTTTTGACAAGAAAGCCGAATTTCCTAAGTTTTTCAACTTTGATTGCATAATTATTAAGGACAATAAACAACGATCAAAATGACTTTGGAAATGTAGATCGGATCAGTTTTGACAAAGTTATGGCTGTTTAAAGTCTCAGAAGGTAAATTTTTGGAATTCGGAAACTAACATGTCAACATGACTTTTGACAAGAAAACCAAATTTCCGAAGTTTTTCATCTTTGATTACATAATTATTAAGGACCATAAACAACGATCAAAATGACTTTGGGAATGTAGATCGGATCAATTTTGACAAAGTTATGGCAGTTTGAAGTCTAAGAAGGTAAAATTTTGGAATTTGAAAGCTTACATGTTAACATGACTTTTGACAAAAAAACCGAATTTCCTAAGTTTTTCAACTTTGATTACCGAATAATTATGGACACTAAACAACGACAAAATGACTTTGGAAATGTAAATCGGATCAGTTTTGACAAAGTAATGGCTGTTTAAAGTCTCAGAAGGTAATTTTTGTGGATTTAAAAACTTACTTGTCAACATGACTTTTGACAAGAAAACTGACCTTCCGAAGTTTTTCAACTTTGATTACAGAATAATTAAGGACAATAAACAACGATCAAAATGACTTTGGAAATGTTAATCGATCAGTTTTGACAAAGTTATGGCTGTTTGAAGTCTCAGAAGGTAATTTTTGGGAATTTGGCAATTTTTTTGTCAACATGACTTTTGACAAGAAAACCAAGTTTTCGAAGTTTTTCATCTTTGATTACAGAATTATTAAGGACAATAAACAACGACAAAAATGACTTTGGAAATGTAAATCGCATCAGTTACGACAAAGTTATGGCTGTTTGAAGTCTCAGAAGGTAATTTTTGGGGATGAGGAAACTTACATGTTAACATGACTTTTGACAAGAAAACCGAATTTCAGAAGTTTTACAACTTTGATTACAGAATTATTTAGGACAATAAACAACGATCAAAATGACTTTGGAAATGTAAATCTGATCAGTTTTGACAAAGTTATGGCTGTTTAAAGTCTCAGAAGGTCATTTTTAGGGATTTGGAAACAAACATGTCAACATGACTTTTGAGAAGAAAACCAAATTTCCGAAGTTTTTTATCTTTGATTACAGAATTATTAACAACGATCAAAATGACTTTGGAAATGTAAGTCGGTTCAGTTTTGAAAAAATTGTGGCTGTTTGAAGTCTCAGAAGGTAATTTTTGGTAATTTGGCAATTTTTTTGTCAACATGACTTTTGACAAGTAAATCGAATTTCTGAAGTTTTTCAACTTATATAACAGAATTATTAAGGACAAAAACAACGATCAAAATGACTTTGGAAATGTAAATCGCATCAGTTTTGACAAAGTTATGGCTGTTTAAAGTCTCAGAAGGTAATTTTTGGGGATTTGGAAACAAACTTGTCAACATGATTTTTAACAGGAAAACTGAGTTTCCGAAGTTATTCAATTTTGATTACAGAATTATTAAGGACATTTAACGACGATCAAAATGACTTTGGAAATGTAAATCGGATCAGTTTTGACAAAGTTATGGCTGTTTGAAGTCTCAGAAGGTTACTTTTGGAAATTCGGCAATTTTTTATTCAACATGACTTTTGACAAGTAAACCGAATTTCTGAAGTTTTTCAACTTCGATTACAGAATTATTAAGGACAAAAAACAACGATCAAAATGACTTTGGAAATGTAAATCGGATCAGTTTTGACAAAGTTATGGCTGTTTGAAGTCTCAGAAGGTAATTTTTGGGGATTTGGAAACAAACATGTCAACATGATTTTTGACAGGAAAACTGAGTTTCCGAAGTTATTCAATTTTGATTACAGAATTATTAAGGACATTTAACGACGATCAAAATGACTTTGGAAATGTAAATCGGATCAGTTTTGACAAAGTTATAGCTGCTTGAAGTCTCAGAAGGTAAATTTTTGGAATTTGGAAACTAAAATGTCAACATGACTTTTGACAAGAAAACCAAATTTCTGAAGGTTTTCATCTTTGATTACAGATTTGGAAAGGTTAATCAGATCAGTTTTGACAAAGTTATGGCTGTTTGAAGTCTCAGAAGGTAATTTTTTGGAATTTGTCAACTTCTTTGTCATTATGACTTTTGACAAGAAAACTGAATTTCCGAAGTTTTTCAACTTTGTTTACAGAATTATTAAGGACAATAAACAACGACAAAAATGACTTTGGAAATGTAAATCGGATCAGTTTTGACAAAGTTATGGCTGTTTGAAGTCTCAGAAGGTAATTTTTTGGAATTTGTCAACTTCTTTGTCATTATGACTCTTGACAAGAAAACTGAATTTCCGAAGTTTTTCAACTTTGATTACAGAATTATTAAGGACAATAAACAACGACAAAAATTACTTTGGAAATGTAGATCGGATCAGTTTTGACAAAGTTATGGCAGTTTGAAGTCTCAGAAGGTAATTTTTGGTAATATGGCAATTTTTTCGTCAACATGACTTTTGATAAGTAAACCGAATTTCTGAAGTATTTCAACTTTGATTACAGAATTATTAAGGACAATAAACAACGATCAAAATGACTTTGGGAATGTAAATTGGATCAGTTTTGACAAAGTTATGGCTGTTTGAAGTCTCAGAAGGTAATTTTTGGAGATTTAAAAACAAACATGTCAACATGACTTTTTACAGGAAAACTGAGTTTCCGAAGTTATTCAATTTTGATTACAGAATTATTAAGGACATTTAACGACGATCAAAATGACTTTGGAAATGTAAATCGGATCAGTTTTGACAAAGTTATAGCTGCTTGAAGTCTCAAAAGGTAATTTTTGGAGATTTCAAAACAAACATGTCAACATGACTTTTGACAGGAAAACCAAGTTTTCGAAGTTTTTCATCTTTGATTACAGAATTATTAAGGACAATAAACATCGACAAAAATTACTTTGGAAATGTAAATCGGATCAGTTTTGACAAAGTTATGGCTGTTTGAAGTCTCAGAAGGTAATTTTTGGGAATTTGGCAATTTTTTTGTCAACATGACTTTTGACAAGAAAACCAAGTTTTCGAAGTTTTTCATCGTTGATTACAGAATTATTAAGGACAATAAACAACGACAAAAAAGACTTTGGAAATGTAAATCGCATCAGTTTTGACAAAATTATGGCTGTTTGAAGTCTCAGAAGGTAATTTTTGGGGATGAGGAAACTTACATGTTAACATAACTTTTGACAAGAAAACCGAATTTCCGAAGTTTTACAACTTTGATTACAGAATTATTAAGGACAATAAACAACGATCAAAATGACTTTGGAAATCTAAATCGGTTCAGTTATGACAAAATTATGGCTGTTTGAAGTCTCAGAAGGTAATTTTTGGTTATTTGGCAATTTTTTTGTCAACATGACTTTTGATAAGTAAATCGAATATCTGAAGTTTTTCAACTTTTATAACAGAATTATTAAGGTCAATAAACAACGATCAAAATGACTTTGGAAATGTAAATCGGATCAGTTTTGACAAAGTTATGGCTGTTTAAAGTCTCAGAAGGTAATTTTTGGGGATTTGGAAACAAACATGTCAACATGATTTTTAACAGGAAAACTGAGTTTCCGAAGTTATTCAATTTTGATTACAGAATTATTAAGGACATTTAACGACGATCAAAATGACTTTGGAAATGTAAATCGGATCAGTTTTGACAAAGTTATGGCTGTTTGAAGTCTCAGAAGGTAATTTTTTGGAATTTGTCAACTTCTTTGTCATTATGACTTTTGACAAGAAAACTGAGTTTCCGAAGTTTTTCAACTTTGATTACAGAATTATTAAGGACAATAAACAACGATCAAAATGACTTTGGAAATGTAAATCGGATCAGTTTTGACAAAGTTATGGCTGTTTGAAGTCTCAGAAGGTAATTTTTGGAGATTTAAAAACAAACATGTCAACATGACTTTTGACAGGAAAACCAAGTTTTTGAAGTTTTTCATCTTTGATTACAGAATTATTAAGGACAATAAACATCGACAAAAATGACTTTGGAAATGTAAATCGGATCAGTTTTGACAAAGTTATGGCTGTTTGAAGTCTCAGAAGGTAATTTTTGGGAATTTGGCAATTTTTTTGTCAACATGACTTTTGACAAGAAAACCAAGTTTTCGAAGTTTTTCATCGTTGATTACAGAATTATTAAGGACAATAAACAACGACAAAAAAGACTTTGGAAATGTAAATCGCATCAGTTTTGACAAAATTATGGCTGTTTGAAGTCTCAGAAGGTAATTTTTGGGGATGAGGAAACTTACATGTTAACATAACTTTTGACAAGAAAACCGAATTTCCGAAGTTTTACAACTTTGATTACAGAATTATTAAGGACAATAAACAACGATCAAAATGACTTTGGAAATCTAAATCGGTTCAGTTATGACAAAATTATGGCTGTTTGAAGTCTCAGAAGGTAATTTTTTGGAATTTGTCAACTTCTTTGTCATTATGACTTTTGACAAGAAAACTGAATTTCCGAAGTTTTTCAACTTTGATTACAGAATTATTAGGGACAATAAACAACGACAAAAATGACTTTGGAAATGTAAATCGGATCAGTTTTGACAAAGTTATGGCTGTTTGAAGTCTCAGAAGGTAATTTTTTGGAATTTGTCAACTTCTTTGTCATTATGACTTTTGACAAGAAAACTGAATTTCCGAAGTTTTTCAACTTTGATTACAGAATTATTAAGGACAATAAACAACGACAAAAATGACTTTGGAAATGTAAATCGCATCAGTTTTGACAAAGTAATGGCAGTTTGAAGTCTCAGAAGGTAATTTTTTGGAATTTGAAAGCTTACATGTTAACATGACTTTTGACAAGAAAGCCGAATTTCCTAAGTTTTTCAACTTTGATTGCATAATTATTAAGGACAATAAACAACGATCAAAATGACTTTGGAAATGTAGATCGGATCAGTTTTGACAAAGTTATGGCTGTTTAAAGTCTCAGAAGGTAAATTTTTGGAATTCGGAAACTAACATGTCAACATGACTTTTGACAAGAAAACCAAATTTCCGAAGTTTTTCATCTTTGATTACATAATTATTAAGGACCATAAACAACGATCAAAATGACTTTGGGAATGTAGATCGGATCAATTTTGACAAAGTTATGGCAGTTTGAAGTCTAAGAAGGTAAAATTTTGGAATTTGAAAGCTTACATGTTAACATGACTTTTGACAAAAAAACCGAATTTCCTAAGTTTTTCAACTTTGATTACCGAATAATTATGGACACTAAACAACGACAAAATGACTTTGGAAATGTAAATCGGATCAGTTTTGACAAAGTAATGGCTGTTTAAAGTCTCAGAAGGTAATTTTTGTGGATTTAAAAACTTACTTGTCAACATGACTTTTGACAAGAAAACTGACCTTCCGAAGTTTTTCAACTTTGATTACAGAATAATTAAGGACAATAAACAACGATCAAAATGACTTTGGAAATGTTAATCGATCAGTTTTGACAAAGTTATGGCTGTTTGAAGTCTCAGAAGGTAATTTTTGGGAATTTGGCAATTTTTTTGTCAACATGACTTTTGACAAGAAAACCAAGTTTTCGAAGTTTTTCATCTTTGATTACAGAATTATTAAGGACAATAAACAACGACAAAAATGACTTTGGAAATGTAAATCGCATCAGTTACGACAAAGTTATGGCTGTTTGAAGTCTCAGAAGGTAATTTTTGGGGATGAGGAAACTTACATGTTAACATGACTTTTGACAAGAAAACCGAATTTCAGAAGTTTTACAACTTTGATTACAGAATTATTTAGGACAATAAACAACGATCAAAATGACTTTGGAAATGTAAATCTGATCAGTTTTGACAAAGTTATGGCTGTTTAAAGTCTCAGAAGGTCATTTTTAGGGATTTGGAAACAAACATGTCAACATGACTTTTGAGAAGAAAACCAAATTTCCGAAGTTTTTTATCTTTGATTACAGAATTATTAACAACGATCAAAATGACTTTGGAAATGTAAGTCGGTTCAGTTTTGAAAAAATTGTGGCTGTTTGAAGTCTCAGAAGGTAATTTTTGGTAATTTGGCAATTTTTTTGTCAACATGACTTTTGACAAGTAAATCGAATTTCTGAAGTTTTTCAACTTATATAACAGAATTATTAAGGACAAAAACAACGATCAAAATGACTTTGGAAATGTAAATCGCATCAGTTTTGACAAAGTTATGGCTGTTTAAAGTCTCAGAAGGTAATTTTTGGGGATTTGGAAACAAACTTGTCAACATGATTTTTAACAGGAAAACTGAGTTTCCGAAGTTATTCAATTTTGATTACAGAATTATTAAGGACATTTAACGACGATCAAAATGACTTTGGAAATGTAAATCGGATCAGTTTTGACAAAGTTATGGCTGTTTGAAGTCTCAGAAGGTTACTTTTGGAAATTCGGCAATTTTTTATTCAACATGACTTTTGACAAGTAAACCGAATTTCTGAAGTTTTTCAACTTCGATTACAGAATTATTAAGGACAAAAAACAACGATCAAAATGACTTTGGAAATGTAAATCGGATCAGTTTTGACAAAGTTATGGCTGTTTGAAGTCTCAGAAGGTAATTTTTGGGGATTTGGAAACAAACATGTCAACATGATTTTTGACAGGAAAACTGAGTTTCCGAAGTTATTCAATTTTGATTACAGAATTATTAAGGACATTTAACGACGATCAAAATGACTTTGGAAATGTAAATCGGATCAGTTTTGACAAAGTTATAGCTGCTTGAAGTCTCAGAAGGTAAATTTTTGGAATTTGGAAACTAAAATGTCAACATGACTTTTGACAAGAAAACCAAATTTCTGAAGAATTTCATCTTTGATTACAGATTTGGAAAGGTTAATCAGATCAGTTTTGACAAAGTTATGGCTGTTTGAAGTCTCAGAAGGTAATTTTTTGGAATTTGTCAACTTCTTTGTCATTATGACTTTTGACAAGAAAACTGAATTTCCGAAGTTTTTCAACTTTGTTTACAGAATTATTAAGGACAATAAACAACGACAAAAATGACTTTGGAAATGTAAATCGGATCAGTTTTGACAAAGTTATGGCTGTTTGAAGTCTCAGAAGGTAATTTTTTGGAATTTGTCAACTTCTTTGTCATTATGACTCTTGACAAGAAAACTGAATTTCCGAAGTTTTTCAACTTTGATTACAGAATTATTAAGGACAATAAACAACGACAAAAATTACTTTGGAAATGTAGATCGGATCAGTTTTGACAAAGTTATGGCAGTTTGAAGTCTCAGAAGGTAATTTTTGGTAATATGGCAATTTTTTCGTCAACATGACTTTTGATAAGTAAACCGAATTTCTGAAGTATTTCAACTTTGATTACAGAATTATTAAGGACAATAAACAACGATCAAAATGACTTTGGGAATGTAAATTGGATCAGTTTTGACAAAGTTATGGCTGTTTGAAGTCTCAGAAGGTAATTTTTGGAGATTTAAAAACAAACATGTCAACATGACTTTTGACAGGAAAACTGAGTTTCCGAAGTTATTCAATTTTGATTACAGAATTATTAAGGACATTTAACGACGATCAAAATGACTTTGGAAATGTAAATCGGATCAGTTTTGACAAAGTTATAGCTGCTTGAAGTCTCAAAAGGTAATTTTTGGAGATTTCAAAACAAACATGTCAACATGACTTTTGACAGGAAAACCAAGTTTTCGAAGTTTTTCATCTTTGATTACAGAATTATTAAGGACAATAAACATCGACAAAAATGACTTTGGAAATGTAAATCGGATCAGTTTTGACAAAGTTATGGCTGTTTGAAGTCTCAGAAGGTAATTTTTGGGAATTTGGCAATTTTTTTGTCAACATGACTTTTGACAAGAAAACCAAGTTTTCGAAGTTTTTCATCGTTGATTACAGAATTATTAAGGACAATAAACAACGACAAAAAAGACTTTGGAAATGTAAATCGCATCAGTTTTGACAAAATTATGGCTGTTTGAAGTCTCAGAAGGTAATTTTTGGGGATGAGGAAACTTACATGTTAACATAACTTTTGACAAGAAAACCGAATTTCCGAAGTTTTACAACTTTGATTACAGAATTATTAAGGACAATAAACAACGATCAAAATGACTTTGGAAATCTAAATCGGTTCAGTTATGACAAAATTATGGCTGTTTGAAGTCTCAGAAGGTAATTTTTGGTTATTTGGCAATTTTTTTGTCAACATGACTTTTGATAAGTAAATCGAATATCTGAAGTTTTTCAACTTTTATAACAGAATTATTAAGGTCAATAAACAACGATCAAAATGACTTTGGAAATGTAAATCGGATCAGTTTTGACAAAGTTATGGCTGTTTAAAGTCTCAGAAGGTAATTTTTGGGGATTTGGAAACAAACATGTCAACATGATTTTTAACAGGAAAACTGAGTTTCCGAAGTTATTCAATTTTGATTACAGAATTATTAAGGACATTTAACGACGATCAAAATGACTTTGGAAATGTAAATCGGATCAGTTTTGACAAAGTTATGGCTGTTTGAAGTCTCAGAAGGTAATTTTTTGGAATTTGTCAACTTCTTTGTCATTATGACTTTTGACAAGAAAACTGAGTTTCCGAAGTTTTTCAACTTTGCTTACAGAATTATTAAGGACAATAAACAACGATCAAAATGACTTTGGAAATGTAAATCGGATCAGTTTTGACAAAGTTATGGCTGTTTGAAGTCTCAGAAGGTAATTTTTGGAGATTTAAAAACAAACATGTCAACATGACTTTTGACAGGAAAACCAAGTTTTTGAAGTTTTTCATCTTTGATTACAGAATTATTAAGGACAATAAACATCGACAAAAATGACTTTGGAAATGTAAATCGGATCAGTTTTGACAAAGTTATGGCTGTTTGAAGTCTCAGAAGGTAATTTTTGGGAATTTGGCAATTTTTTTGTCAACATGACTTTTGACAAGAAAACCAAGTTTTCGAAGTTTTTCATCGTTGATTACAGAATTATTAAGGACAATAAACAACGACAAAAAAGACTTTGGAAATGTAAATCGCATCAGTTTTGACAAAATTATGGCTGTTTGAAGTCTCAGAAGGTAATTTTTGGGGATGAGGAAACTTACATGTTAACATAACTTTTGACAAGAAAACCGAATTTCCGAAGTTTTACAACTTTGATTACAGAATTATTAAGGACAATAAACAACGATCAAAATGACTTTGGAAATCTAAATCGGTTCAGTTATGACAAAATTATGGCTGTTTGAAGTCTCAGAAGGTAATTTTTGGTTATTTGGCAATTTATTTTGTCAACATGACTTTTGATAAGTAAATCGAATATCTGAAGTTTTTCAACTTTTATAACAGAATTATTAAGGTCAATAAACAACGATCAAAATGACTTTGGAAATGTAAATCGGATCAGTTTTGACAAAGTTATGGCTGTTTAAAGTCTCAGAAGGTAATTTTTGGGGATTTGGAAACAAACATGTCAACATGATTTTTAACAGGAAAACTGAGTTTCCGAAGTTATTCAATTTTGATTACAGAATTATTAAGGACATTTAACGACGATCAAAATGACTTTGGAAATGTAAATCGGATCAGTTTTGACAAAGTTATGGCTGTTTGAAGTCTCAGAAGGTAATTTTTTGGAATTTGTCAACTTCTTTGTCATTATGACTTTTGACAAGAAAACTGAGTTTCCGAAGTTTTTCAACTTTGATTACAGAATTATTAAGGACAATAAACAACGATCAAAATGACTTTGGAAATGTAAATCGGATCAGTTTTGACAAAGTTATGGCTGTTTGAAGTCTCAGAAGGTAATTTTTGGAGATTTAAAAACAAACATGTCAACATGACTTTTGACAGGAAAACCAAGTTTTCGAAGTTTTTCATCTTTGATTACAGAATTATTAAGGACAATAAACATCGACAAAAATGACTTTGGAAATGTAAATCGGATCAGTTTTGACAAAGTTATGGCTGTTTGAAGTCTCAGAAGGTAATTTTTGGGAATTTGGCAATTTTTTTGTCAACATGACTTTTGATAAGTAAATCGAATATCTGAAGTTTTTCAACTTTTATAACAGAATTATTAAGGTCAATAAACAACGATCAAAATGACTTTGGAAATGTAAATCGGATCAGTTTTGACAAAGTTATGGCTGTTTAAAGTCTCAGAAGGTAATTTTTGGGGATTTGGAAACAAACATGTCAACATGATTTTTAACAGGAAAACTGAGTTTCCGAAGTTATTCAATTTTGATTACAGAATTATTAAGGACATTTAACGACGATCAAAATGACTTTGGAAATGTAAATCGGATCAGTTTTGACAAAGTTATAGCTGCTTGAAGTCTCAGAAGCTAAATTTTTGGAATTTGGAAACTAACATGTCAACATGACTTTTGAAAAGAAAACCAAATTTCCGAAGTTTTTCATCTTTGATTACAGATTTGAAAAGGTAAATCAGATCAGTTTTGACAAAGTTATGGCTGTTTGAAGTCTCAGAAGGTAATTTTTGGGAATTAGGCAACAATTTTGTCATTATGACTTTTGACAAGTAAACTGAATTTCTGAAGTATTTCAACTTTGATTATAGAGTTATTAAGGACAATAAACAACGATCAAAATGACTTTGGAAATGTAAATCGGATCAGTTTTGACAAAGTTATGGCTGTTTGAAGTCTCAGAAGGTAATTTTTTGGAATTTGTCAACTTCTTTGTTTTTATGACTTTTGACAAGAAAACTGAATTTCCGAAGTTTTTCAACTTTGATTACAGAATAATTAAAGACAATAAACAACGATCAAAATGACTTTATAAATGTTAATCGATCACTTTTGACAAAGTTATGGCTGTTTGAAGTCTCAGAAGGTAATTTTTGGGAATTTGGCAATTTTTTTGTCATCATGACTTTTGACAAGTAAATTGAATTTCTGAAGTTTTTCATCTTTGATTACAGAACTATTAAGGACAATAAACAACGACTAAAATGACTTTGGAAATGTAAATCGCATCAGTTTTGACAAAGTTATGGCAGTTTGAAGTCTCAGAAGCTAAAATTTTGTAATTTGAAAGCTTACATGTTAATATATTTATTAAAAAGAAAACCGAATTTCCTAAGTTTTTCAACTTTGATTACAGAATTATTAAGGACAATAAACAACGATCAAAATGACTTTGGAAATTTAGATCGGATCAGTTTTGACAAAGTTATGGCTGTTTGAAGTCGCAGAAGGTAAATTTTTTAATTTGGAAACTAACATGTCAACATGACTTTTGACAAGAAAACCAAATTTCCGAAGTTTTTCAACTTTGATTACAGAATAATTATGGACACTAAACAACGACAAAATGACTTTGGAAATGTAAATCGGATCAGTTTTAACAAAGTTATGGCTGTTTGAAGTCTCAGAAGGTAATTTTTGGTTATTTGGCAATTTTTTCGTCAACATGACTTTTGAGAAGTAAATCGAATATCTGAAATTTTTCAACTTTTATAACAGAATTATTAAGGTCAATAAACAACGATCAAAATGACTTTGGAAATGTAAATCGGATCAGTTTTGACAAAGTTATGGCTGTTTGAAGTCGCAGAAGGTAAATTTTGGGGATTTGGAAACAAACATGTCAACATGACTTTTGACAGGAAAACTGAGTTTCCGAAGTTTTTCAACTTTGATTACAGAATTATTAAGGACAATAAACAACGACAAAAATGACTTTGGAAATGTAAATCGGATCACTTTTGACAAAGTTATGGCTGTTTGAAGTCTCAGAAGGTAATTTTTGGGAATTTGGCAATTTTTTTGTCAACATGACTTTTGACAAGAAAACCAAGTTTTCGAAGTTTTTCATCGTTGATTACAGAATTATTAAGGACAATAAACAACGACAAAAAAGACTTTGGAAATGATAATCGCATCAGTTTTGACAAAATTATGGCTGTTTGAAGTCTCAGAAGGTAATTTTTGGGGATGAGGAAACTTACATGTTAACATAACTTTTGACAAGAAAACCGAATTTCCGAAGTTTTACAACTTTGATTACAGAATTATTCAGGACAATAAACAACGATCAAAATGACTTTGGAAATCTAAATCGGTTCAGTTATGACAAAATTATGGCTGTTTGAAGTCTCAGAAGGTAATTTTTGGTTATTTGGCAATTTTTTTGTCAACATGACTTTTGATAAGTAAATCGAATATCTGAAGTTTTTCAACTTTTATAACAGAATTATTAAGGTCAATAAACAACGATCAAAATGACTTTGGAAATGTAAATCGGATCAGTTTTGACAAAGTTATGGCTGTTTAAAGTCTCAGAAGGTAATTTTTTGGGATTTGGAAACAAACATGTCAACATGATTTTTAACAGGAAAACTGAGTTTCCGAAGTTATTCAATTTTGATTACAGAATTATTAAGGACATTTAACGATGATCAAAATGACTTTGGAAATGTAAATCGGATCAGTTTTGACAAAGTTATAGCTGCTTGAAGTCTCAGAAGCTAAATTTTTGGAATTTGGAAACTAACATGTCAACATGACTTTTGAAAAGAAAACCAAATTTCCGAAGTTTTTCATCTTTGATTACAGATTTGAAAAGGTAAATCAGATCAGTTTTGACAAAGTTATGGCTGTTTGAAGTCTCAGAAGGTAATTTTTGGGAATTAGGCAACAATTTTGTCATTATGACTTTTGACAAGTAATCTGAATTTCTGAAGTATTTCAACTTTGATTATAGAGTTATTAAGGAAAATAAACAACGATCAAAATGACTTTGGAAATGTAAATCGGATCAGTTTTGACAAAGTTATGGCTGTTTGAAGTCTCAGAAGGTAATTTTTTGGAATTTGTCAACTTCTTTGTTTTTATGACTTTTGACAAGAAAACTGATTTCCGAAGTTTTTCAACTTTGATTACAGAATAATTAAAGACAATAAACAACGATCAAAATGACTTTATAAATGTTAATCGATCACTTTTGACAAAGTTATGGCTGTTTGAAGTCTCAGAAGGTAATTTTTGGGAATTTGGCAATTTTTTTGTCATCATGACTTTTGACAAGTAAATTGAATTTCTGAAGTTTTTCATCTTTGATTACAGAGCTATTAAGGACAATAAACAACGACAAAAATGACTTTGGAAATGTAAATCGCATCAGTTTTGACAAAGTTATGGCAGTTTGAAGTCTCAGAAGCTAAAATTTTGTAATTTGAAAGCTTACATGTTAATATATTTATTAAAAAGAAAACCGAATTTCCTAAGTTTTTCAACTTTGATTACAGAATTATTAAGGACAATAAACAACGATCAAAATGACTTTGGAAATGTAGATCGGATCAGTTTTGACAAAGTTATGGCTGTTTGAAGTCGCAGAAGGTAAATTTTTGGAATTTGGAAACTAACATGTCAACATGACTTTTGACAAGAAAACCAAATTTCCGAAGTTTTTCAACTTTGATTACAGAATAATTATGGACACTAAACAACGACAAAATGACTTTGGAAATGTAAATCGGATCAGTTTTAACAAAGTTATGGCTGTTTGAAGTCTCAGAAGGTAATTTTTGGTTATTTGGCAATTTTTTTGTCAACATGACTTTTGAGAAGTAAATCGAATATCTGAAGTTTTGCAACTTTTATAACAGAATTATTAAGGTCAATAAACAACGATCAAAATGACTTTGGAAATGTAAATCGGATCAGTTTTGACAAAGTTATGGCTGTTTGAAGTCGCAGAAGGTAAATTTTTGTAATTAAGAAACCAACATTTCAACATGACTTTTGACAAGAAAACCAAATTTCTGAAGTTTTTCAACTTTGATTACAGAATTATTCAGGACCATAAACAACGATCAAAATGACTTTGGAAATGTAAATTGGATCAGTTTTGACAAAGTTATGGCTGTTTAAAGTCTCAGAAGGTAATTTTTGGGGATTTGGAAACAAACATGTCAACATGACTTTTGACAGAAAAACTGAGTTTCCGAAGTTTTTCAACTTTGATTACAGAATTATTAAGGACAATTAACGACGATCAAAATGATTTTGGAAATGTAAATCGGATCAGTTTTGACAAAGTTATGGCTGTTTGAAGTCTCAGAAGGTAATTTTTGGAGATTTAAAAACAAACATGTCAACATGACTTTTGACAGGAAAACCAAGTTTTCGAAGTTTTTCATCGTTGATTACAGAATTATTAAGGACAATAAACAACGACAAAAATGACTTTGGAAATGTAAATCGGATCAGTTTTGACAAAGTTATGGCTGTTTGAAGTCTCAGAAGGTAATTTTTGGGAATTTGGCAATTTTTTTGTCAACATGACTTTTGACAAGAAAACCAAGTTTTCGAAGTTTTTCATCGTTGATTACAGAATTATTAAGGACAATAAACAACGACAAAAAAGACTTTGGAAATGTAAATCGCATCAGTTTTGACAAAATTATGGCTGTTTGAAGTCTCAGAAGGTAATTTTTGGGGATGAGGAAACTTACATGTTAACATAACTTTTGACAAGAAAACCGAATTTCCGAAGTTTTACAACTTTGATTACAGAATTATTAAGGACAACAAACAACGATCAAAATGACTTTGGAAATCTAAATCGGTTCAGTTATGACAAAATTATGGCTGTTTGAAGTCTCAGAAGGTAATTTTTGGTTATTTGTCAATTTTTTTGTCAACATGACTTTTGATAAGTAAATCGAATATCTGAAGTTTTTCAACTTTTATAACAGAATTATTAAGGTCAATAAACAACGATCAAAATGACTTTGGAAATGTAAATCGGATCAGTTTTGACAAAGTTATGGCTGTTTGAAGTCTCAGAAGGTAATTTTTGGGAATTAGGCAACAATTTTGTCATTATGACTTTTGACAAGTAAACTGAATTTCTGAAGTTTTTGTTATGTCTGAAATTAAGCCGTTACCAAATAGATAAATAAGAACGCAGAATTTACGTGCGCACACGACAAACGATATTTATTGAGTAAAAGTAAAACAGAACAAAGAGCTGTGAAGATGAACAACAGTAGCGAAGCTAGAGATGAACTATCGCTTAGAGATGTGCAATGAGAACGATATAACTTGCACTTTAACACTTCTTTTCAAGTTAGATTGTTCTTTACAATTTTAATTTAAACCAAGCGACTTTACAAATTTATTATGTTTTTCCTTCTGCAAGTTTTTTGTAAATATATCAGCTACGTTTTCATTGGTGGGGACATATTTAATACAAATCTTGTTTCTAGCAACAACCTCCCGAATATGATGATATTTAATGTCGATGTGCTTGGTTCTTTTATGATGTACTGGATTTATCGCAATCTGCTGTGCGCTCAAGTTATCGCCGTTTATTTCGATGGGCTCTGCAGAGGGATGAAATGATATTTCTGCAAGCAGCCGGCGTAGGTAGATTGCCTCTTTGGATGCGGTGGACAGAGCAACATACTCGGCCTCAGTGCTGCTAAGCGCGACCAACGCTTGCTTCTTTGACTCCCAGGAGAAAGCCGAACCTCCAAGATAAAAACAGTAGCCAGAGTACGATTTTCTATCCAGACTATCGTTCGCCCAGTCTGCATCGACAAACGCATGCAATCGTTGACCAGTCCTACGATAGTGAAGCTTTAAGTCGATCGTCTTCGAGAGATATCGCAGAATGTGTTTGGCGCCAGACTCATGCTCGACATGTGGATTGGAATTTCGTTGCGCCAACTTGCTTATAGAATGCATGATGTCAGGGCGCTTTGAGATAGCCAAATACATAATAGATCCGATGATTGATTGGTATTCAGTTACATTTGTTTTGCCACAATTATCGTCATTGCAGCAAACTTGAAATCCAGGGTCCAAAGGCGTCGAAACAGAACGACATACGTTCATGTAATATTTCTCGAGCAGACATTTGATGTACTGTTTCTGTCCCACAGAAATAGCACCAAGCTCACCTTGACGCCGTATTTCCATACCTAGAAAGTGATGCAATGCACCATTGTCCTGAATATCAAAACATTCCTGCAACTTCTTTTTGATGTCACCCAGATCACTCTTTTTGGAACAAGCAAGTATAATATCATCAACATAAATGGCTATTAAGCTATATGAATTCACGCCGATTTTCTTGTATAGGCACGGCTTTCCCTTGGTAGCCTGAAAGCCAAGTTCTCTCAAAACGTCATCCAAAGTGCTGTTCCAGACCCTTCCAGACTGTTTGAGGCCATATATAGCTTTGTTAAGCTTTAACACGCGGCTTGGATAATGGCTGCTGATGAAACTCTCGGGTTGACGCATATAAACGGTTTCGTTTAACTTACTATTAAGATAGGCATTAGAAACATCTAACTGGTGGAGATATAACTCTTTTTCTGCTGCTACAGCCAACAAAAGCCTTATATTTTCATATCGAATAACGGGTGAAAAGGTTTCGTCATAATTCACTCCAAACTGCTGGTTGCATCCTTTGGCGACAAGTCTGCTCTTGAATCTTTCTATGTTGCCTTTATCATCACGCTTAACTCTGAACACCCACATGGATCCTATAGCTTTTGTATCAGGTGGAAGATCTACCAACGACCAAGTCTTGTTTGCGATAAGGGCCTCGAACTCGCCCTTCATTGATTTTTGCCACTCAGACGAATGCTTGCCCGTTAGCGCTTGTTTGAAACTCTATGATAAACGATGTTAAATCATTATCATTTACATTTACAGATGTTATATCGCCTTCAACAAATTTTACATCCCGCTTCTCCACGACTTGCCGAGCCTCCTTGTCGAACAGCCGATATGCCTTGGCGGTGAGTGAATAGCCGACGAACACATATTCTTTACCTTTAGCACGAAATTTGTTGTGATGCATCTTATCCAGGGCGTACACAGGTGAACCAAAAATACGCAGGTGTGCGACTGAAGGCTTTTTGCCGCTCCAAACTTCAAACGGAGTCATACCACCTAGTGCCTGTGACGGAGATCTATTGCGTAAATAGCTTGCAATAGCTTCCGCCCACAATGGCTCTTCAACATTTTTATGCACCATCATGCTGCGCGCCATTTCAACAAGTGTTCTATTTGCTCTTTCGGCCACGCCGTTTTGCTGTGGAGTATATGTCACAGTGAGCTGTCTTTTGATGCCACAATCACGCAAATATTCGTCGAATTTATTGTTTATGTATTCCTTGCCATTGTCACTTCGAATTGCTTTTATCCTTTTTTGTGTTTGGCACTCAACTAAAGTTTTATATATTTTGAACTTTTCAAATGCTTGATCTTTAGTTTGCATAAAATAAACAAAAATTTTAATAATGATAAAATAAAATGTAATTATTAAAATGAACCACAACGGCCTAATCAACTCGCAGAAAATACACAAATATTAACACGCAAAGGCCCAACAATACATCACACACAACTTAAGCCGGAGAGTGTACCGGAGATCAAAAACAAAAACAACAAACATGAAGGGATACATGCAACACATACGGAAGAATTATGGAGACACCATAGTAATTTATGTGAAGAATTATTTTAAGTGTCAAAAGAAGCTAGCCAAACAAAGAGGACGACTAAAATATCTAGTTAAATGTAAGGACTACAACATCATACCTAAGCATTTAAATAGTAAAACAAAAGCTTTAAGACACAATTTTACGTTAGACGACTCTAAAAGGGAATTGGTCAAACTAGAGACCAATTTTCTCTTAAAAATAATGAGATTAGAAATTAGGGAAACTCAAAAACAAATTACCATCATAAACAGGTACCAAACACACACGTTTGAAAAACTAAAACAAACACTAAGCCAGGAAGATGTAGGAAAATTAGAACGAGACCAAAAACTAGCTTACCAAAAAATTAGAACAACTACTGACCAAGATATTGACCGAAAAATTGACAAAGCAAAATCAACATTAGCACACCAATATGACATAAAATTGAACACTGAATGGTTCATAAATTTAACGGACGTATATTTTCCGATAGAAAGCCAATGGCTGTTATCCCTGGGACCAAAGTTTGCTCTCCCAATAGACAACAAAAATATTGACCCGATACATATCATCGCAGACCTTGAGCAAGGAATCCAGACAATAAAGGACGAAAAACAAAGAGACACTGCTAGAGGTAACTTAGCATCCAGACTAAGCAATTTCAAACATAACAGGAAAAACAACCAAAAGGACAAATTTATCCTCAATATTGCAAAAATGACAAAGAGAGTGGTCAAAGAGCACCAAGACAAAGTCATAATTACTCAAGCAGACAAAGGAAATAAGACAGTAGTTATGTATAAAAAAGACTACCATGACAAGATGCTAAAATTATTAAATGACAAAACAACCTACAAAACAATGAGAAAGGACCCAACACAACAATTAATAAAAAAGAACAATACAATTATAAACTACCTTCACAAGCAAAATTATATTGACTGGCGACAAAAAGCACAGCTCTACTGTTCAGGAGGACATGCACCAAGGATATACGGACTACCAAAAATACATAAAGAAGACAACCCACTTAGACCGATAGCAGCATCAACAAACGTACCATGCTACAAGTTAGCAAAACACATAGGGGATTTACTCAAAAATATAACTTCGGAAAAATACAACATTCACAGTGCAATACAATTAAAAAATCAACTAAAAAACACCACAATAGACGAGGATGAGATTCTAGTGTCTTTTGATGTGGTATCATTGTTCACAAATATACCAATACAACTAGCCATACAAAACATAATGGAAAGATGGACGGAAATAAGTGAATACACAAACATCCAAAAATCTAAATTCAAGGAAATTCTTGACTTCGTACTCATCGACAACAATTATTTAACATATAACGACGAAATATACAACCAAATATTTGGAATGCCCATGGGCAATCCCATATCACCAACAATAGCGAACATAGTACTGGACAAAATTCTTGACAACGCCACAGATCAACTCACAAAGAAAAACATACACATAAAACACATTTCAAAATACGTAGACGACATATTATGCATCATAAAGGGAAAAGATGCACAAGACATTTTGGACACACTCAATAAACAACATCACAGGATACAATTTACGATCGAACGAGAAAACAACAACAAAATTGCATATCTGGACACGGAACTGGAGAAAAAACAGGGAATGATTATATTCAAATGGTACACAAAAGAAATAGCATCAGGACGGATAATGAACTTCAATTCGAACCAACCTAGAAGTCAAAAAATAAATACGGCGAAAAACATTATACAAAAGGCATATGCGATAAGTGACATAGTACACAGACCAGAAATATATATAAAATTAAAAACGTTATTTTTAAAAAATAATTTTCCTGAAAAACTTATTGACAATATTATAACAGACACAACAAACCAAAAAGAAAACAAAGACAAAATAAAGGAAAAAGAGATACAGGAAAAACAATATATTAGCATACCATATGTAAATAATTTAACAAACCGACAAACAATAACAAAAATAATACCAGACGAACACTCCAAACATTTAATGTACGCGTACAAAGCACATACAAACACAAGAAACCTGTTCACGAACACAAAAGACAAGATTGCAAAAGAAAAACAACAACACGTCATATATGAGATCAAGTGCAGTGGGAAAGAAGGGGAAAGATGCAACGGAGTATACATAGGAACAACAAAGCGGGCGTTAGGTACAAGAATTGCCGAGCATAGAGGTGACGCCAACAAAGGGAAGATGACAACAGCGCTTGCACAACACATAACAACAACAGGTCACACAGCTGATTTTGACAACACCAAAATATTAGACATTGAGAGGAGAGAGCGAACGAGATTGACGTTAGAGAGCCTTAGAATACAACAACAAGGAGAGAACACAGTTAACCACAAAGAAGATATCGAGAAGACGAATTTCATTTACGCGGCAGCAATAGCAGTGGACAAACACAAATTAACACGACAAGTAAAAAGTTACAATAAGAACATATCGACGATGGAAGGAAAAGATAAACAAAAGTGCAATTTAGATGTAGGAACTATGACGACACTGTAGGAAAAACTAGCTGCAATAATTATTTATGTATGTATGTTTAATGGTAAAACTAAATGTTTGTAATAATAATTATATATGTATAACTGTATGTATGTATTTGAAAACAGACTCCCTGAAGAAGGCACAATAAGATGCCGAAACGCGTAGGAGGAAAAATTTTAATAATGATAAAATAAAATGTAATTATTAAAATGAACCACAACGGCCTAATCAACTCGCAGAAAATACACAAAATTCTTTTTGAAAAATCGTCGATAAATGTTATGAAATATTTTGCTCCACCTATCGATTTCACATTTATCGGGCCGCACACGTCCGTGTGAACCATTTCCAAAAGCTGAGTTGCTCGCACTGTGCACTTTTTAGGGAATGGTAAAGCACAAATTTTGGACATGTTGCATGTGTTACAATTTATTTCAACCGGAATATTATTCATATCAATGCCCTTCACAAGTTTGTTCACAATCAATTCTTTAAGGCTTCGAAAGTTCAGGTGACCGTAACGATTATGCCATACAACTGCCTTTTCTAGCATTGTAAATAATCGGTTCACATTTAAATCACGAAACAAAAATAAATTGTCCCGCATTTGCGCTGTTAACAACATATCGCCATCTTTGGCTTTAACTATCGCGTGATTGTCTTTAAAATTCACGGAATGCCCATAATACATTGCTTTGCTTACAGAAAAGAAGTTCATTTGCAAATCTGGCACATACAAAACATCTTGCAGGGTAATTTCACAATCACTTGTTTTTATTTTAACTTGGCCTCTGCCAGGCGATTCAATTATTTTGTCTGCAGCCAACATAACTTTGTCTTTTTTTTCAATATATGACTCAAACAAACTCTTCTCACAACACATATGCGAAGTTGCTCCACTGTCAAGACACCATGTTTGCTTTGTTATGTTGTCTTTGTTTACTGCAGCAAAAACCGAAAACGATATTTTCTCGTTGCGTCTCTCTTCGTTTTGATATTTGCCGTTCTTGTCTTTTCCTTTTTCACAACACTGCGATGCTTTGTGACCGCGTTTGCCACAATTGAAGCACTTTCCGCCGAATTTGCCATTTCCTTTTGCATGTGTTTCGTTTTTACCGCTTCTCGATCCAGCATAGAACGCCTGCTGCTTGCCTTCGCGCGCACTCTCTTGCTCGCTATTCTCGTACATTCTTTCGGCCTCTGCCAATAGCTTGCCCTTGAGCGTTTCGAAATTCGGCAACGAATCTCGCGTCTCCATTGCGACAACAAAATGCTCATACTCTGCACTCAAACTGGACAGTAGAATTATCACCTTTAATTCTTCGTTTATCTCAATGCTCACTTCAGCCAATTTGTCAATTATTTCTATGAATTTGTTTAAATATTGACCCATGCTTTCGCTTGTCGAAAATTTCGAATTTAACAGTTTTTTGTATAGAGATACTTTTCGAAGTGGGCCACTTGACACATGCACCTCGCGCAACTTTGCCCATGCTGCTAGCGCTGAGTTTGCATTTTTGACATAATTTAATTGCGACACATTTACATTTAGAATTATGCAGGCTAATGCCTTTTCGTCAATCAAGTGCCATTTGGCAACTTCTGCAACCGTTGAATCATTTTTTAGCTCCAGCTTGCCACACACCACGCTCCAAAGTTCCTGGTGTACCAGTACACTTCGCATTTGGATACTCCACACATCGTAGTTCTGTTCATTTAATTTTTCTATTTGATACGCACTCATTTTAATTAATTTCGCGAGACTGGGCCCATAACCTTTGTTATGTCTGAAATTAAGCCGTTACCAAATAGATAAATAAGAACGCAGAATTTACGTGCGCACACGACAAACGATATTTATTGAGTAAAAGTAAAACAGAACAAAGAGCTGTGAAGATGAACAACAGTAGCGAAGCTAGAGATGAACTATCGCTTAGAGATGTGCAATGAGAACGATATAACTTGCACTTTAACAGTTTTTCAACTTTGATTATAGAGTTATTAAGGACAATACACAACGATCAAAATGACTTTGGAAATGTAAATCGGATCAGTTTTGACAAAGTTATGGCTGTTTGAAGTCTGTGAAGGTAATTTTTTGGAATTTGTCAACTTCTTTGTTTTTATGACTTTTCACAAGAAAACTGAATTTCCGAAGTTTTTCAACTTTGATTACAGAATAATTAAAGACAATAAACAACGATCAAAATGACTTTATAAATGTTAATCGATCACTTTTGACAAAGTTATGGCTGTTTGAAGTCTCAGAAGGTAATTTTTGGGAATTTGGCAATTTTTTTGTCATCATGACTTTTGACAAGTAAATTGAATTTCTGAAGTTTTTCAACTTTGATTACAGAATTATTAAGGACAATAAACAACAATCAAAATGACTTTGGAAATGTAGATCGGATCAGTTTTGACAAAGTTATGGCTGTTTGAAGTCGCAGAAGGTAAATTTTTGGAATTTGGAAACTAACATGTCAACATGACTTTTGACAAGAAAACCAAATTTCTGAAGTTTTTCAACTTTGATTACAGAATTATTCAGGACCATAAACAACGATCAAAATGACTTTGGAAATGTAAATCGGATCAGTTTTGACAAAGTTATGGCTGTTTAAAGTCTCAGAAGGGATTTGGAAACAAACATGTCAACATGACTTTTGACAGGAAAACTGAGTTTCCAAAGTTTTTCAACTTTGATTACAGAATTATTCAGGACAATTAACGACGATCAAAATGATTTTGGAAATGTAAATCGGATCAGTTTTGACAAAGTTATGGCTGTTTGAAGTCTCAGAAGGTAATTTTTGGAGATTTAAAAACAAACATGTCAACATGACTTTTGACAGGAAAACAAAGTTTTCGAAGTTTTTCATCTTTGATTACAGAATTATTAAGGACAATAAACAACGATCAATATGACTTTGGAAATGTAAATCGGTTCAGCTTTGACAAAATTGTGGCTGTTTGAAGTCTCAGAAGGTAATTTTTGGTAATTTGGCAATTTTTTTGTCAACATGACTTTTGAGAAGTAAATCGAATGTCTGAAGATTTTCAACTTTTATAACAGAATTATTAAGGTCAATAAACAACGATCAAAATGACTTTGGAAATGTAAATCGGATCAGTTTTGACAAAGTTATGGCTGTTTGAAGTCGCAGAAGGTAAATTTTTGTAATTAAGAAACTAACATTTCAACATGACTTTTGACAAGAAAACCAAATTTCTGAAGTTTTTCAACTTTGATTAAAGAATTATTCAGGACCATAAACAACGATCAAAATGACTTTGGAAATGTAAATCGGATCAGTTTTGACAAAGTTATGGCTGTTTGAAGTCTCAGAAGGTAATTTTTGGGGATTTGGAAACAAACATGTCAACATGACTTTTGACAGGAAAACTGAGTTTCCGAAGTTTTTCAACTTTGATTACAGAATTATTAAGGACAATTAACGACGATCAAAATGATTTTGAAAATGTAAATCGGATCAGTTTTGACAAAGTTATGGCTGTTTGAAGTCTCAGAAGGTAATTTTTGGAGATTTAAAAACAAACAACGACAAAAATGACTTTGGAAATGTAAATCGCATCAGTTTTGACAAAGTTATGGCTCTTTGAAGTCTTAGAAGGTAATTTTTGGGAATTTGGCAATTTTTTTGTCAACATGACTTTTGACAAGAAAACCAAGTTTTCGAAGTTTTTCATCGTTGATTACAGAATTATTAAGGACAATAAACAACGACAAAAATGACTTTGGAAATGTAAATCGCATCAGTTTTGACAAAATTATGGCTGTTTGAAGTCTCAGAAGGTAATTTTTGGGGATGAGGAAACTTACATGTTAACATAACTTTTGACAAGAAAACCGAATTTCCGAAGTTTTACAACTTTGATTACAGAATTATTAAGGACAATAAACAACGATCAAAATGACTTTGGAAATCTAAATCGGTTCAGTTATGACAAAATTATGGCTGTTTGAAGTCTCAGAAGGTAATTTTTGGTAATTTGGCAATTTTTTTGTCAACATGACTTTTGATAAGTATATCGAATATCTGAAGTTTTTCAACTTTTATAACAGAATTATTAAGGTCAATAAACAACGATCAAAATGACTTTGGAAATGTAAATCGGATCAGTTTTGACAAAGTTATGGCTGTTTGAAGTCGCAGAAGGTAACATTTTGTAATTTAGAAACTAACATTTCAACATGACTTTTGACAAGAAAACCAAATTTCTGAAGTTTTTCAACTTTGATTACAGAATTATTCAGGACCATAAACAACGATCAAAATGACTTTGGAAATGTAAATCGGATCAGTTTTGACAAAGTTATGGCTGTTTAAAGTCTCAGAAGGTAATTTTTGGGGATTTAAAAACAAACATGTCAACATGACTTTTGACAGGAAAACTGAGTTTCCGAAGTTTTTCAACTTTGATTACAGAATTATTAAGGACAATTAACGACGATCAAAATGACTTTGGAAATGTAAATCGGATCAGTTTTGACAAAGTTATGGCTGTTTGAAGTCTCAGAAGGTAATTTTTGGAGATTTAAAAACAAACATGTCAACATGACTTTTGCCAGGAAAACCAAGTTTTCGAAGTTTTTCATCGTTGATTACAGAATTATTAAGGACAATAAACAACGACAAAAATGACTTTGGAAATGTAAATCGCATCAGTTTTGACAAAGCTATGGCTCTTTGAAGTCTTAGAAGGGAATTTTTGGGAATTTGGCAATTTGGCAATTTTTTTGTCAACATGACTTTTGACAAGAAAATCGAATTTCCGAAGTTTTACAACTTTGATTACAGAATTATTAGGGACAATTAACAACGATGAAAATGACTTTGGAAATCTAAATCGGTTCAGTTATGACAAACTTATGGCTGTTTGAAGTCTCAGAAGGTAATTTTTGGGAATTTGGCAATTTTTTTGTCATCATGACTTTTGACAAGTAAATTGAATTTCTGAAGTTTTTCATCTTTGATTACAGAATTATTAAGGACAATAAACAACGACAAAAATGACTTTGGAAATGTAAATCGCATCAGTTTTGACAAAGCTATGGCAGTTTGAAGTCTCAGAAGCTAAAATTTTGTAATTTGAAAGCTTACATGTTATAATTTTTATTAAAAAGAAAACCGAATTTCCTAAGTTTTTCAACTTTGATTACAGAATTATTAAGGACAATAAACAACGATCAAAATGACTTTGGAAATGTAGATCGGATCAGTTTTGACAAAGTTATGGCTGTTTGAAGTCGCAGAAGGTAAATTTTTGGAATTTGGAAACTTACATGTCAACATGACTTTTGACAAGAAAACCGAATTTCCGAAGTTTTTCAACTTTGATTACAGAATAATTATGGACACTAAACAACGACAAAATGACTTTGGAAATGTAAATCGGATCAGTTTTAACAAAGTTATGGCTGTTAAGAGTCTCAGAAGGTAATTTTTGGGGATTTGGAAACTTACTTGTCAACATGACTTTTGACAAGAAAACCAAATTTCCGAAGTTTTTCATCTTTGATTACAGAGTTATTAAAGACAATAAACAACGATCAAAATGACTTTGGAAATCTAAATCGGTTCAGTTATGACAAAATTATGGCTGTTTGAAGTCTCAGAAGGTAATTTTTGGTAATTTGGCAATTTTTTTGTCAACATGACTTTTGATAAGTAAATCGAATATCTAAAGTTTTTCAACTTTTATAACAGAATTATTAAGGTCAATAAACAACGATCAAAATGACTTTGGAAATGTAAATCGGATCAGTTTTGACAAAGTTATGGCTGTTTGAAGTCGCAGAAGGTACATTTTTGTAATTTAGAAACTAACATTTCAACATGACTTTTGACAAGAAAACCAAATTTCTGAAGTTTTTCAACTTTGATTACAGAATTATTCAGGACCATAAACAACGATCAAAATGACTTTGGAAATGTAAATCGGATCAGTTTTGACAAAGCTATGGCTGTTTTAAGTCTCAGAAGGTAATTTTTGGGGATTTGGAAATAAACATGTCAACATGACTTTTGACAGGAAAACTGAGTTTCCGAAGTTTTTCAACTTTGATTACAGAATTATTAAGGACAATTAACGACGATCAAAATGACTTTGGAAATGTAAATCGGATCAGTTTTGACAAAGTTATCGCTGTTTGAAGTCTTAGAAGATAATTTTTGGGAATTTGGCAATTTTTTTGTCAACATGACTTTTGACAAGAAAACCAAGTTTTCGAAGTTTTTCATCTTAGATTACAGAATTATGAAGGACAATAAACAACGACAAAAATGACTTTGGAAATGTAAATCGGATCAGTTTTGACAAAGTTATGGCTGTTTGAAGTCTCAGAAGGTAATTTTTGGGAATTTGGCAATTTCTTTGTCAACATGACTTTTGACAAGAAAACCAAGTTTTCGAAGTTTTTCATTGTGGATTACAGAATTATTAAGGACAATAAACAACGACAAAAATGACTTTTGGAAATGTAAATCGGATCAGTTTTGACAAAGTTATGGCTGTTTGAAGTCTCAGAAGGTAATTTTTGGAGATTTGGCAATTTTTTTTTGTCAACATGACTTTTGATAAGTATATCGAATATCTGAAGTTTTTCAACTTTTATAACAGAATTATTAAGGTCAATAAACAACGATCAAAATGACTTTGGAAATGTAAATCGGATCAGTTTTGACAAAGTTATGGCTGTTTGAAGTCTCAGAAGGTAATTTTTGGGGATTTGGAAACAAACATGTCAACATGACTTTTGACAGGAAAACTGAGTTTCCGAAGTTTTTCAACTTTGATTACAGAATTATTAAGGACAATTAACGACGATCAAAATGATTTTGAAAATGTAAATCGGATCAGTTTTGACAAAGTTATGGCTGTTTGAAGTCTCAGAAGGTAATTTTTGGAGATTTAAAAACAAACATGTCAACATGACTTTTGACAAGAAAACCAAGTTTTCGAAGTTTTTCATCGTTGATTACAGAATTATTAAGGACAATAAACAACGACAAAAATGACTTTGGAAATGTAAATCGCATCAGTTTTGACAAAATTATGGCTGTTTGAAGTCTCAGAAGGTAATTTTTGGGGATGAGGAAACTTACATGTTAACATAACTTTTGACAAGAAAACCGAATTTCCGAAGTTTTACAACTTTGATTACAGAATTATTAAGGACAATACACAACGATCAAAATGACTTTGGAAATCTAAATCGGTTCAGTTATGACAAAATTATGGCTGTTTGAAGTCTCAGAAGGTAATTTTTGGTAATTTGGCAATTTTTTTGTCAACATGACTTTTGATAAGTATATCGAATATCTGAAGTTTTTCAACTTTTATAACAGAATTATTAAGGTCAATAAACAACGATCAAAATGACTTTGGAAATGTAAATCGGATCAGTTTTGACAAAGTTATGGCTGTTTGAAGTCGCAGAAGGTAACATTTTGTAATTTAGAAACTAACATTTCAACATGACTTTTGACAAGAAAACCAAATTTCTGAAGTTTTTCAACTTTGATTACAGAATTATTCAGGACCATAAACAACGATCAAAATGACTTTGGAAATGTAAATCGGATCAGTTTTATGGTTATGGCTGTTTAAAGTCTCAGAAGGTAATTTTTGGGGATTTAAAAACAAACATGTCAACATGACTTTTGACAGGAAAACTGAGTTTCCGAAGTTTTTCAACTTTGATTACAGAATTATTAAGGACAATTAACGACGATCAAAATGACTTTGGAAATGTAAATCGGATCAGTTTTGACAAAGTTATGGCTGTTTGAAGTCTCAGAAGGTAATTTTTGGAGATTTAAAAACAAACATGTCAACATGACTTTTGACAGGAAAACCAAGTTTTCGAAGTTTTTCATCGTTGATTACAGAATTATTAAGGACAATAAACAACGACAAAAATGACTTTGGAAATGTAAATCGCATCAGTTTTGACAAAGCTATGGCTCTTTGAAGTCTTAGAAGGTAATTTTTGGGAATTTGGCAATTTTTTTGTCAACATGACTTTTGACAAGAAAATCGAATTTCCGAAGTTTTACAACTTTGATTACAGAATTATTAGGGACAATAAACAACGATGAAAATGACTTTGGAAATCTAAATCGGTTCAGTTATGACAAACTTATGGCTGTTTGAAGTCTCAGAAGGTAATTTTTGGGAATTTGGCAATTTGGCAATTTTTTTGTCAACATGACTTTTGACAAGAAAATCGAATTTCCGAAGTTTTACAACTTTGATTACAGAATTATTAGGGACAATAAACAACGATGAAAATGACTTTGGAAATCTAAATCGGTTCAGTTATGACAAACTTATGGCTGTTTGAAGTCTCAGAAGGTAATTTTTGGGAATTTGGCAATTTTTTTGTCATCATGACTTTTGACAAGTAAATTGAATTTCTGAAGTTTTTCATCTTTGATTACAGAATTATTAAGGACAATAAACAACGACAAAAATGACTTTGGAAATGTAAATCGCATCAGTTTTGACAAAGTTATGGCAGTTTGAAGTCTCAGAAGCTAAAATTTTGTAATTTGAAAGCTTACATGTTATAATTTTTATTAAAAAGAAAACCGAATTTCCTAAGTTTTTCAACTTTGATTACAGAATTATTAAGGACAATAAACAACGATCAAAATGACTTTGGAAATGTAGATCGGATCAGTTTTGACAAAGTTATGGCTGTTTGAAGTCGCAGAAGGTAAATTTTTGGAATTTGGAAACTTACATGTCAACATGACTTTTGACAAGAAAACCAAATTTCCGAAGTTTTTCAACTTTGATTACAGAATAATTATGGACACTAAACAACGACAAAATGACTTTGGAAATGTAAATCGGATCAGTTTTAACAAAGTTATGGCTGTTAAGAGTCTCAGAAGGTAATTTTTGGGGATTTGGAAACTTACTTGTCAACATGACTTTTGACAAGAAAACCAAATTTCCGAAGTTTTTCATCTTTGATTACAGAGTTATTAAAGACAATAAACAACGATCAAAATGACTTTGGAAATCTAAATCGGTTCAGTTATGACAAAATTATGGCTGTTTGAAGTCTCAGAAGGTAATTTTTGGTAATTTGGCAATTTTTTTGTCAACATGACTTTTGATAAGTAAATCGAATATCTAAAGTTTTTCAACTTTTATAACAGAATTATTAAGGTCAATAAACAACGATCAAAATGACTTTGGAAATGTAAATCGGATCAGTTTTGACAAAGTTATGGCTGTTTGAAGTCGCAGAAGGTACATTTTTGTAATTTAGAAACTAACATTTCAACATGACTTTTGACAAGAAAACCAAATTTCTGAAGTTTTTCAACTTTGATTACAGAATTATTCAGGACCATAAACAACGATCAAAATGACTTTGGAAATGTAAATCGGATCAGTTTTGACAAAGCTATGGCTGTTTAAAGTCTCAGAAGGTAATTTTTGGGGATTCGGAAACAAACATGTCAACATGACTTTTGACAGGAAAACTGAGTTTCCGAAGTTTTTCAACTTTGATTACAGAATTATTAAGGACAATTAACGACGATCAAAATGACTTTGGAAATGTAAATCGGATCAGTTTTGACAAAGTTATCGCTGTTTGAAGTCTTAGAAGGTAATTTTTGGGAATTTGGCAATTTTTTTGTCAACATGACTTTTGACAAGAAAACCAAGTTTTCGAAGTTTTTCATCTTAGATTACAGAATTATGAAGGACAATAAACAACGACAAAAATGACTTTGGAAATGTAAATCGGATCAGTTTTGACAAAGTTATGGCTGTTTGAAGTCTCAGAAGGTAATTTTTGGGAATTTGGCAATTTCTTTGTCAACATGACTTTTGACAAGAAAACCAAGTTTTCGAAGTTTTTCATTGTGGATTACAGAATTATTAAGGACAATAAACAACGACAAAAATGACTTTGGAAATGTAAATCGGATCAGTTTTGACAAAGTTATGGCTGTTTGAAGTCTCAGAAGGTAATTTTTGGAGATTTGGCAATTTTTTTGTCAACATGACTTTTGATAAGTATATCGAATATCTGAAGTTTTTCAACTTTTATAACAGAATTATTAAGGTCAATAAACAACGATCAAAATGACTTTGGAAATGTAAATCGGATCAGTTTTGACAAAGTTATGGCTGTTTGAAGTCTCAGAAGGTAATTTTTGGGGATTTGGAAACAAACATGTCAACATGACTTTTGACAGGAAAACTGAGTTTCCGAAGTTTTTCAACTTTGATTACAGAATTATTAAGGACAATTAACGACGATCAAAATGATTTTGAAAATGTAAATCGGATCAGTTTTGACAAAGTTATGGCTGTTTGAAGTCTCAGAAGGTAATTTTTGGAGATTTAAAAACAAACATGTCAACATGACTTTTGACAGGAAAACCAAGTTTTCGAAGTTTTTCATCTTTTATTACAGAATTATTAAGGACAATAAACAACGACAAAAATGACTTTGGAAATGTAAATCGCATCAGTTTTGACAAAGTTATGGCTCTTTGAAGTCTTAGAAGGTAATTTTTGGGAATTTGGCAATTTTTTTGTCAACATGACTTTTGACAAGAAAACCAAGTTTTCGAAGTTTTTCATCGTTGATTACAGAATTATTAAGGACAATAAACAACGACAAAAATGACTTTGGAAATGTAAATCGCATCAGTTTTGACAAAATTATGGCTGTTTGAAGTCTCAGAAGGTAATTTTTGGGGATGAGGAAACTTACATGTTAACATAACTTTTGACAAGAAAACCGAATTTCCGAAGTTTTACAACTTTGATTACAGAATTATTAAGGACAATAAACAACGATCAAAATGACTTTGGAAATCTAAATCGGTTCAGTTATAACAAAATTATGGCTGTTTGAAGTCTCAGAAGGTAATTTTTGGTAATTTGGCAATTTTTTTGTCAACATGACTTTTGATAAGTATATCGAATATCTGAAGTTTTTCAACTTTTATAACAGAATTATTAAGGTCAATAAACAACGATCAAAATGACTTTGGAAATGTAAATCGGATCAGTTTTGACAAAGTTATGGCTGTTTGAAGTCGCAGAAGGTAACATTTTGTAATTTAGAAACTAACATTTCAACATGACTTTTGACAAGAAAACCAAATTTCTGAAGTTTTTCAACTTTGATTACAGAATTATTCAGGACCATAAACAACGATCAAAATGACTTTGGAAATGTAAATCGGATCAGTTTTATGGTTATGGCTGTTTAAAGTCTCAGAAGGTAATTTTTGGGGATTTAAAAACAAACATGTCAACATGACTTTTGACAGGAAAACTGAGTTTCCGAAGTTTTTCAACTTTGATTACAGAATTATTAAGGACAATTAACGACGATCAAAATGACTTTGGAAATGTAAATCGGATCAGTTTTGACAAAGTTATGGCTGTTTGAAGTCTCAGAAGGTAATTTTTGGAGATTTAAAAACAAACATGTCAACATGACTTTTGACAGGAAAACCAAGTTTTCGAAGTTTTTCATCGTTGATTACAGAATTATTAAGGACAATAAACAACGACAAAAATGACTTTGGAAATGTAAATCGCATCAGTTTTGACAAAGCTATGGCTCTTTGAAGTCTTAGAAGGTAATTTTTGGGAATTTGGCAATTTTTTTGTCAACATGACTTTTGACAAGAAAATCGAATTTCCGAAGTTTTACAACTTTGATTACAGAATTATTAGGGACAATAAACAACGATGAAAATGACTTTGGAAATCTAAATCGGTTCAGTTATGACAAACTTATGGCTGTTTGAAGTCTCAGAAGGTAATTTTTGGGAATTTGGCAATTTTTTTGTCATCATGACTTTTGACAAGTAAATTGAATTTCTGAAGTTTTTCATCTTTGATTACAGAATTATTAAGGACAATAAACAACGACAAAAATGACTTTGGAAATGTAAATCGCATCAGTTTTGACAAAGTTATGGCAGTTTGAAGTCTCAGAAGCTAAAATTTTGTAATTTGAAAGCTTACATGTTATAATTTTTATTAAAAAGAAAACCGAATTTCCTAAGTTTTTCAACTTTGATTACAGAATTATTAAGGACAATAAACAACGATCAAAATGACTTTGGAAATGTAGATCGGATCAGTTTTGACAAAGTTATGGCTGTTTGAAGTCGCAGAAGGTAAATTTTTGGAATTTGGAAACTTACATGTCAACATGACTTTTGACAAGAAAACCAAATTTCCGAAGTTTTTCAACTTTGATTACAGAATAATTATGGACACTAAACAACGACAAAATGACTTTGAAATGTAAATCGGATCAGTTTTAACAAAGTTATGGCTGTTAAGAGTCTCAGAAGGTAATTTTTGGGGATTTGGAAACTTACTTGTCAACATGACTTTTGACAAGAAAACCAAATTTCCGAAGTTTTTCATCTTTGATTACAGAGTTATTAAAGACAATAAAGAACGATCAAAATGACTTTGGAAATCTAAATCGGTTCAGTTATGACAAAATATTGGCTGTTTGAAGTCTCAGAAGGTAATTTTTGGTAATTTGGCAATTTTTTTGTCAACATGACTTTTGATAAGTAAATCGAATATCTGAAGTTTTTCAACTTTTATAACAGAATTATTAAGGTCAATAAACAACGATCAAAATGACTTTGGAAATGTAAATCGGATCAGTTTTGACAAAGTTATGGCTGTTTGAAGTCGCAGAAGGTACATTTTTGTAATTTAGAAACTAACATTTCAACATGACTTTTGACAAGAAAACCAAATTTCTGAAGTTTTTCAACTTTGATTACAGAATTATTCAGGACCATAAACAACGATCAAAATGACTTTGGAAATGTAAATCGGATCAGTTTTGACAAAGCTATGGCTGTTTAAAGTCTCAGAAGGTAATTTTTGGGGATTCGGAAACAAACATGTCAACATGACTTTTGACAGGAAAACTGAGTTTCCGAAGTTTTTCAACTTTGATTACAGAATTATTAAGGACAATTAACGACGATCAAAATGACTTTGGAAATGTAAATCGGATCAGTTTTGACAAAGTTATCGCTGTTTGAAGTCTTAGAAGGTAATTTTTGGGAATTTGGCAATTTCTTTGTCAACATGACTTTTGACAAGAAAACCAAGTTTTCGAAGTTTTTCATTGTGGATTACAGAATTATTAAGGACAATAAACAACGACAAAAATGACTTTGGAAATGTAAATCGGATCAGTTTTGACAAAGTTATGGCTGTTTGAAGTCTCAGAAGGTAATTTTTGGGAATTTGGCAATTTCTTTGTCAACATGACTTTTGACAAGAAAACCAAGTTTTCGAAGTTTTTCATTGTGGATTACAGAATTATTAAGGACAATAAACAACGACAAAAATGACTTTGGAAATGTAAATCGGATCAGTTTTGACAAAGTTATGGCTGTTTGAAGTCTCAGAAGGTAATTTTTGGAGATTTAAAAACAAACATGTCAACATGACTTTTGACAGGAAAGCAAAGTTTTCGAAGTTTTTTATCTTTGATTACAGAATTATTAAGGACAATAAACAACGACAAAAATGATTTTGGAAATGTAAATCGCATCAGTTTTGACAAAGTTATCGCTGTTTGAAGTCTCAGAAGGTAATTTTTGGGAATTTGTCAATTTTTTTGTCAACATGACTTTTGACAAGAAAACCAAATTTCCGAAGTTTTTCATCTTTGATTACAGAATTATTAAAGACAATAAACAACGATCAAAATGACTTTGGAAATCTAAATCGGTTCAGAAATGACAAAATTATGGCTGTTTGAAGTCTCAGAAGGTAATTTTGGGTTATTTGGCAATTTTTTTGTCAACATGACTTTTGAGAAGTAAACCAAATTTCTGAAGTTTTTCAACTTTGATTACAGAATTATTCAGGACCATAAACAACGATCAAAATGACTTTGGAAATGTAAATCGGATCAGTTTTATGGTTATGGCTGTTTAAAGTCTCAGAAGGTAATTTTTGGGGATTTAAAAACAAACATGTCAACATGACTTTTGACAGGAAAACTGAGTTTCCGAAGTTTTTCAACTTTGATTACAGAATTATTAAGGACAATTAACGACGATCAAAATGACTTTGGAAATGTAAATCGGATCAGTTTTGACAAAGTTATGGCTGTTTGAAGTCTCAGAAGGTAATTTTTGGAGATTTAAAAACAAACATGTCAACATGACTTTTGACAGGAAAACCAAGTTTTCGAAGTTTTTCATCGTTGATTACAGAATTATTAAGGACAATAAACAACGACAAAAATGACTTTGGAAATGTAAATCGCATCAGTTTTGACAAAGCTATGGCTCTTTGAAGTCTTAGAAGGTAATTTTTGGGAATTTGGCAATTTTTTTGTCAACATGACTTTTGACAAGAAAATCGAATTTCCGAAGTTTTACAACTTTGATTACAGAATTATTAGGGACAATAAACAACGATGAAAATGACTTTGGAAATCTAAATCGGTTCAGTTATGACAAACTTATGGCTGTTTGAAGTCTCAGAAGGTAATTTTTGGGAATTTGGCAATTTTTTTGTCATCATGACTTTTGACAAGTAAATTGAATTTCTGAAGTTTTTCATCTTTGATTACAGAATTATTAAGGACAATAAACAACGACAAAAATGACTTTGGAAATGTAAATCGCATCAGTTTTGACAAAGTTATGGCAGTTTGAAGTCTCAGAAGCTAAAATTTTGTAATTTGAAAGCTTACATGTTATAATTTTTATTAAAAAGAAAACCGAATTTCCTAAGTTTTTCAACTTTGATTACAGAATTATTAAGGACAATAAACAACGATCAAAATGACTTTGGAAATGTAGATCGGATCAGTTTTGACAAAGTTATGGCTGTTTGAAGTCGCAGAAGGTAAATTTTTGGAATTTGGAAACTTACATGTCAACATGACTTTTGACAAGAAAACCAAATTTCCGAAGTTTTTCAACTTTGATTACAGAATAATTATGGACACTAAACAACGACAAAATGACTTTGAAATGTAAATCGGATCAGTTTTAACAAAGTTATGGCTGTTAAGAGTCTCAGAAGGTAATTTTTGGGGATTTGGAAACTTACTTGTCAACATGACTTTTGACAAGAAAACCAAATTTCCGAAGTTTTTCATCTTTGATTACAGAGTTGAGTTTCAGAAGGTAATTTTTGGGAATTTGGCAATTTCTTTGTCAACATGACTTTTGACAAGAAAACCAAGTTTTCGAAGTTTTTCATTGTGGATTACAGAATTATTAAGGACAATAAACAACGACAAAAATGACTTTGGAAATGTAAATCGGATCAGTTTTGACAAAGTTATGGCTGTTTGAAGTCTCAGAAGGTAATTTTTGGAGATTTAAAAACAAACATGTCAACATGACTTTTGACAGGAAAGCAAAGTTTTCGAAGTTTTTTATCTTTGATTACAGAATTATTAAGGACAATAAACAACGACAAAAATGATTTTGGAAATGTAAATCGCATCAGTTTTGACAAAGTTATCGCTGTTTGAAGTCTCAGAAGGTAATTTTTGGGAATTTGTCAATTTTTTTGTCAACATGACTTTTGACAAGAAAACCAAATTTCCGAAGTTTTTCATCTTTGATTACAGAATTATTAAAGACAATAAACAACGATCAAAATGACTTTGGAAATCTAAATCGGTTCAGAAATGACAAAATTATGGCTGTTTGAAGTCTCAGAAGGTAATTTTGGGTTATTTGGCAATTTTTTTGTCAACATGACTTTTGAGAAGTAAATCGAATATCTGAAGTTTTTCAACTTTTATAACAGAATTATTAAGGTCCATAAACAACGATCAAAATGACTTTGGAAATGTAAATCGCATCAGCTTTGACAAAATTATGGATGTTTGAAGTCTCAGAAGGTAATTTTTGGGGATGAGGAAACTTACATGTTAACATTACTTTTGACAAGAAAACCGAATTTCGGAAGTTTAACAACTTTGATTACAGAATTATTAAGGACAATAAACAACGATCAAATTGAATTTGGAAATCTAAATCGGTTCAGTTATGACAAAATTAGGCTGTTTGAAGTCTCAGAAGGTAATTTTTGGTAATTTGGCAATATTTTTGTCAACATGACTTTTGATAAGTAAATCGAATATCTGAAGTTTTTCAACTTTTATAACAGAATTATTAAAATCAATAAACAACGATCAAAATGACTTTGGAAATGTAAATCGGATCAGTTTTGACAAAGTTATGGCTGTTTGAAGTCGCAGAAGGTAAATTTTTGTAATTTAGAAACTAACATTTCAACATGACTTTTGACAAGAAAACCAAATTTCTGAAAATTTTCAACTTTGATTACAGAATTATTCAGGACCATAAACAACGATCAAAATGACTTTGGAAATGTAAATCGGATCAGTTTTGACAAAGCTATGGCTGCTTAAAGTCTCAGAAGGTAATTTTTGGGGATTCGGAAACAAACATGTCAACATGACTTTTGACAGGAAAACTGAGTTTCCGAAGTTTTTCAACTTTGATTACAGAATTATTAAGGACAATTAACGACGATCAAAATGACTTTGGAAATGTAAATCGGATCAGTTTTGACAAAGTTATGGCTGTTTGAAGTCTCAGAAGGTAATTTTTGGAGATTTAAAAACAAACATGTCAACATGACTTTTGACAGGAAAACAAAGTTTTCGAAGTTTTTTATCTTTGATTACAGAATTATTAAGGACAATAAACAACGACAAAAATGACTTTGGAAATGTAAATCGCATCAGTTTTGACAAAGTTATCGCTGTTTGAAGTCTTAGAAGGTAATTTTTGGGAATTTGGCAATTTTTTTGTCAACATGACTTTTGACAAGAAAACCAAGTTTTCGAAGTTTTTCATCTTAGATTACAGAATTATGAAGGACAATAAACAACGACAAAAATGACTTTGGAAATGTAAATCGGATCAGCTTTGACAAAGTTATGGCTGTTTGAAGTCTCAGAAGGTAATTTTTGGGAATTTGGCAATTTCTTTGTCAACATGACTTTTGACAAGAAAACCAAGTTTTCGAAGTTTTTCATTGTGGATTACAGAATTATTAAGGACAATAAACAACGACAAAAATGACTTTGGAAATGTAAATCGGATCAGTTTTGACAAAGTTATGGCTGTTTGAAGTCTCAGAAGGTAATTTTTGGGAATTTGGCAATTTTTTTGTCAACATGACTTTTGACAAGAAAACCAAGTTTTCGAAGTTTTTCATCGTTGATTACAGAATTATTAAGGACAATAAACAACGACAAAAATGACTTTGGAAATGTAAATCGCATCAGCTTTGACAAAATTATGGATGTTTGAAGTCTCAGAAGGTAATTTTTGGGGATGAGGAAACTTACATGTTAACATTACTTTTGACAATAAAACCGAATTTCGGAAGTTTTACAACTTTGATTACAGAATTATTAAGGACAATAAACAACGATCAAAATGACTTTGGAAATCTAAATCGGTTCAGTTATGACAAAATTATGGCTGTTTGAAGTCTCAGAAGGTAATTTTTGGTAATTTGGCAATTTTTTTGTCAACATGACTTTTGATAAGTAAATCGAATATCTGAAGTTTTTCAACTTTTATAACAGAATTATTAAGGTCAATAAACAACGATCAAAATGACTTTGGAAATGTAAATCGGATCAGTTTTGACAAAGTTATAGCTGTTTGAAGTCGCAGAAGGTAAATTTTTGTAATTTAGAAACTAACATTTCAACATGACTTTTGACAAGAAAACCAAATTTCTGAAGTTTTTCAACTTTGATTACAGAATAATTCAGGACCATAAACAACGAACAAAATGACTTTGGAAATGTAAATCGGATCAGTTTTGACAAAGCTATGGCTGTTTAAAGTCTCAGAAGGTAATTTTTGGGGATTCGGAAACAAACATGTCAACATGACTTTTGACAGGAAAACTGAGTTTCCGAAGTTTTTCAACTTTGATTACAGAATTATTAAGGACAATTAACGACGATCAAAATGACTTTGGAAATGTAAATCGGATCAGTTTTGACAAAGTTATCGCTGTTTGAAGTCTTAGAAGGTAATTTTTGGGAATTTGGAAACTTACATGTCAACATGACTTTTGACAAGAAAACCAAATTTCCGAAGTTTTTCAACTTTGATTACAGAATAATTATGGACACTAAACAACGACAAAATGACTTTGAAATGTAAATCGGATCAGTTTTAACAAAGTTATGGCTGTTAAGAGTCTCAGAAGGTAATTTTTGGGGATTTGGAAACTTACTTGTCAACATGACTTTTGACAAGAAAACCAAATTTCCGAAGTTTTTCATCTTTGATTACAGAGTTATTAAAGACAATAAAGAACGATCAAAATGACTTTGGAAATCTAAATCGGTTCAGTTATGACAAAATTATGGCTGTTTGAAGTCTCAGAAGGTAATTTTTGGTAATTTGGCAATTTTTTTGTCAACATGACTTTTGATAAGTAAATCGAATATCTGAAGTTTTTCAACTTTTATAACAGAATTATTAAGGTCAATAAACAACGATCAAAATGACTTTGGAAATGTAAATCGGATCAGTTTTGACAAAGTTATGGCTGTTTGAAGTCGCAGAAGGTACATTTTTGTAATTTAGAAACTAACATTTCAACATGACTTTTGACAAGAAAACCAAATTTCTGAAGTTTTTCAACTTTGATTACAGAATTATTCAGGACCATAAACAACGATCAAAATGACTTTGGAAATGTAAATCGGATCAGTTTTGACAAAGCTATGGCTGTTTAAAGTCTCAGAAGGTAATTTTTGGGGATTCGGAAACAAACATGTCAACATGACTTTTGACAGGAAAACTGAGTTTCCGAAGTTTTTCAACTTTGATTACAGAATTATTAAGGACAATTAACGACGATCAAAATGACTTTGGAAATGTAAATCGGATCAGTTTTGACAAAGTTATCGCTGTTTGAAGTCTTAGAAGGTAATTTTTGGGAATTTGGCAATTTCTTTGTCAACATGACTTTTGACAAGAAAACCAAGTTTTCGAAGTTTTTCATTGTGGATTACAGAATTATTAAGGACAATAAACAACGACAAAAATGACTTTGGAAATGTAAATCGGATCAGTTTTGACAAAGTTATGGCTGTTTGAAGTCTCAGAAGGTAATTTTTGGGAATTTGGCAATTTCTTTGTCAACATGACTTTTGACAAGAAAACCAAGTTTTCGAAGTTTTTCATTGTGGATTACAGAATTATTAAGGACAATAAACAACGACAAAAATGACTTTGGAAATGTAAATCGGATCAGTTTTGACAAAGTTATGGCTGTTTGAAGTCTCAGAAGGTAATTTTTGGAGATTTAAAAACAAACATGTCAACATGACTTTTGACAGGAAAGCAAAGTTTTCGAAGTTTTTTATCTTTGATTGCAGAATTATTAAGGACAATAAACAACGACAAAAATGATTTTGGAAATGTAAATCGCATCAGTTTTGACAAAGTTATCGCTGTTTGAAGTCTCAGAAGGTAATTTTTGGGAATTTGTCAATTTTTTTGTCAACATGACTTTTGACAAGAAAACCAAATTTCCGAAGTTTTTCATCTTTGATTACAGAATTATTAAAGACAATAAACAACGATCAAAATGACTTTGGAAATCTAAATCGGTTCAGAAATGACAAAATTATGGCTGTTTGAAGTCTCAGAAGGTAATTTTGGGTTATTTGGCAATTTTTTTGTCAACATGACTTTTGAGAAGTAAATCGAATATCTGAAGTTTTTCAACTTTTATAACAGAATTATTAAGGTCCATAAACAACGATCAAAATGACTTTGGAAATGTAAATCGCATCAGCTTTGACAAAATTATGGATGTTTGAAGTCTCAGAAGGTAATTTTTGGGGATGAGGAAACTTACATGTTAACATTACTTTTGACAAGAAAACCGAATTTCGGAAGTTTAACAACTTTGATTACAGAATTATTAAGGACAATAAACAACGATCAAATTGAATTTGGAAATCTAAATCGGTTCAGTTATGACAAAATTAGGCTGTTTGAAGTCTCAGAAGGTAATTTTTGGTAATTTGGCAATATTTTTGTCAACATGACTTTTGATAAGTAAATCGAATATCTGAAGTTTTTCAACTTTTATAACAGAATTATTAAAATCAATAAACAACGATCAAAATGACTTTGGAAATGTAAATCGGATCAGTTTTGACAAAGTTATGGCTGTTTGAAGTCGCAGAAGGTAAATTTTTGTAATTTAGAAACTAACATTTCAACATGACTTTTGACAAGAAAACCAAATTTCTGAAAATTTTCAACTTTGATTACAGAATTATTCAGGACCATAAACAACGATCAAAATGACTTTGGAAATGTAAATCGGATCAGTTTTGACAAAGCTATGGCTGCTTAAAGTCTCAGAAGGTAATTTTTGGGGATTCGGAAACAAACATGTCAACATGACTTTTGACAGGAAAACTGAGTTTCCGAAGTTTTTCAACTTTGATTACAGAATTATTAAGGACAATTAACGACGATCAAAATGACTTTGGAAATGTAAATCGGATCAGTTTTGACAAAGTTATGGCTGTTTGAAGTCTCAGAAGGTAATTTTTGGAGATTTAAAAACAAACATGTCAACATGACTTTTGACAGGAAAACAAAGTTTTCGAAGTTTTTTATCTTTGATTACAGAATTATTAAGGACAATAAACAACGACAAAAATGACTTTGGAAATGTAAATCGCATCAGTTTTGACAAAGTTATCGCTGTTTGAAGTCTTAGAAGGTAATTTTTGGGAATTTGGCAATTTTTTTGTCAACATGACTTTTGACAAGAAAACCAAGTTTTCGAAGTTTTTCATCTTAGATTACAGAATTATGAAGGACAATAAACAACGACAAAAATGACTTTGGAAATGTAAATCGGATCAGCTTTGACAAAGTTATGGCTGTTTGAAGTCTCAGAAGGTAATTTTTGGGAATTTGGCAATTTCTTTGTCAACATGACTTTTGACAAGAAAACCAAGTTTTCGAAGTTTTTCATTGTGGATTACAGAATTATTAAGGACAATAAACAACGACAAAAATGACTTTGGAAATGTAAATCGGATCAGTTTTGACAAAGTTATGGCTGTTTGAAGTCTCAGAAGGTAATTTTTGGGAATTTGGCAATTTTTTTGTCAACATGACTTTTGACAAGAAAACCAAGTTTTCGAAGTTTTTCATCGTTGATTACAGAATTATTAAGGACAATAAACAACGACAAAAATGACTTTGGAAATGTAAATCGCATCAGCTTTGACAAAATTATGGATGTTTGAAGTCTCAGAAGGTAATTTTTAGGGATGAGGAAACTTACATGTTAACATTACTTTTGACAATAAAACCGAATTTCGGAAGTTTTACAACTTTGATTACAGAATTATTAAGGACAATAAACAACGATCAAAATGACTTTGGAAATCTAAATCGGTTCAGTTATGACAAAATTATGGCTGTTTGAAGTCTCAGAAGGTAATTTTTGGTAATTTGGCAATTTTTTTGTCAACATGACTTTTGATAAGTAAATCGAATATCTGAAGTTTTTCAACTTTTATAACAGAATTATTAAGGTCAATAAACAACGATCAAAATGACTTTGGAAATGTAAATCGGATCAGTTTTGACAAAGTTATAGCTGTTTGAAGTCGCAGAAGGTAAATTTTTGTAATTTAGAAACTAACATTTCAACATGACTTTTGACAAGAAAACCAAATTTCTGAAGTTTTTCAACTTTGATTACAGAATAATTCAGGACCATAAACAACGAACAAAATGACTTTGGAAATGTAAATCGGATCAGTTTTGACAAAGCTATGGCTGTTTAAAGTCTCAGAAGGTAATTTTTGGGGATTCGGAAACAAACATGTCAACATGACTTTTGACAGGAAAACTGAGTTTCCGAAGTTTTTCAACTTTGATTACAGAATTATTAAGGACAATTAACGACGATCAAAATGACTTTGGAAATGTAAATCGGATCAGTTTTGACAAAGTTATCGCTGTTTGAAGTCTTAGAAGGTAATTTTTGGGAATTTGGCAATTTTTTTGTCAACATGACTTTTGACAAGAAAACCAAGTTTTCGAAGTTTTTCATCTTAGATTACAGAATTATGAAGGACAATAAACAACGACAAAAATGACTTTGGAAATGTAAATCGGATCAGTTTTGACAAAGTTATGGCTGTTTGAAGTCTCAGACGGTAATTTTTGGGAATTTGGCAATTTCTTTGTCAACATGACTTTTGACAAGAAAACCAAGTTTTCGAAGTTTTTCATCGTGGATTACAGAATTATTAAGGACAATAAACAACGACAAAAATGACTTTGGAAATGTAAATCGGATCAGTTTTGACAAAGTTATGGCTGTTTGAAGTCTCAGAAGGTAATTTTTGGAGATTTAAAAACAAACATGTCAACATGACTTTTGACAGGAAAGCAAAGTTTTCGAAGTTTTTTATCTTTGTTTACAGAATTATTAAGGACAATAAACAACGACAAAAATGATTTTGGAAATCTAAATCGGTTCAGAAATGACAAAATTATGGCTGTTTGAAATCTCAGAAGGTAATTTTTGGTTATTTGGCAATTTTTTTGTCAACATGACTTTTGAGAAGTAAATCGAATATCTGAAGTTTTTCAATTTTTATAACAGAATTATTAAGGTCAATAAACAACGATCAAAATGACTTTGGAAATGTAAATCTGATCAGTTTTGACAAAGTTATGGCTGTTTGAAGTCGCAGAAGGTAAATTTTTGTAATTTAGAAACTTACATTGCAACATGACTTTTGACAAGAAAACCAAATTTCTGAAGTTTTTCAACTTTGATTACAGAATTATTCAGGACCATAAACAACGATCAAAATGACTTTGGAAATGTAAATCGGATCAGTTTTGACAAAGCTATGGCTGTTTAAAGTCTCAGAAGGTAATTTTTGGGGATTTAAAAACAAACATGTCAACATGACTTTTGACAGGAAAACAAAGTTTTCGAAGTTTTTTATCTTTGATTACAGAATTATTAAGGACAATAAACAACGACAAAAATGACTTTGGAAATGTAAATCGCATCAGTTTTGACAAAGTTATCGCTGTTTGAAGTCTTAGAAGGTAATTTTTGGGAATTTGGCAATTTTTTTGTCAACATGACTTTTGACAAGAAAACCAAGTTTTCGAAGTTTTTCATCTTAGATTACAGAATTATGAAGGAAATTTAACGACGATCAAAATGACTTTGGAAATGTAAATCGGATCAGTTTTGACAAAGTTATGGCTGTTTGAAGTCTCAGAAGGTAATTTTTGGAGATTTAAAAACAAACATGTCAACATGACTTTTGACAGGAAAACAAAGTTTTCGAAGTTTTTTATCTTTGATTACAGAATTATTAAGGACAATAAACAACGACAAAAATGACTTTGGAAATGTAAATCGCATCAGTTTTGACAAAGTTATCGCTGTTTGAAGTCTTAGAAGGTAATTTTTGGGAATTTGGCAATTTTTTTGTCAACATGACTTTTGACAAGAAAACCAAGTTTTCGAAGTTTTTCATCTTAGATTACAGAATTATGAAGGACAATAAACAACGACAAAAATGACTTTGGAAATGTAAATCGGATCAGTTTTGACAAAGTTATGGCTGTTTGAAGTCTCAGAAGGTAATTTTTGGGAATTTGGCAATTTCTTTGTCAACATGACTTTTGACAAGAAAACCAAGTTTTCGAAGTTTTTCATTGTGGATTACAGAATTATTAAGGACAATAAACAACGACAAAAATGACTTTGGAAATGTAAATCGGATCAGTTTTGACAAAGTTATGGCTGTTTGAAGTCTCAGAAGGTAATTTTTGGAGATTTAAAAACAAACATGTCAACATGACTTTTGACAGGAAAGCAAAGTTTTCGAAGTTTTTTATCTTTGATTACAGAATTATTAAGGACAATAAACAACGACAAAAATGATTTTGGAAATGTAAATCGCATCAGTTTTGACAAAGTTATCGCTGTTTGAAGTCTCAGAAAGTAATTTTTGGTTATTTGGCAATTTTTTTGTCAACATGACTTTTGAGAAGTAAATCGAATATCTGAAGTTTTTCAACTTTTATAACAGAATTATTAAGGTCAATAAACAACGATCAAAATGACTTTGGAAATGTAAATCGGATCAGTTTTGACAAAGTTATGGCTGTTTGAAGTCGCAGAAGGTAAATTTTTGTAATTAAGAAACTAACATTTCAACATGACTTTTGACAAGAAAACCAAATTTCTGAAGTTTTTCAACTTTGATTACAGAATTATTCAGGACCATAAACAACGATCAAAATGACTTTGGAAATGTAAATCGGATCAGTTTTGACAAAGTTATGGCTGCTTAAAGTCTCAGAATGTAATTTTTGGGGATTTGGAAGCAAACATGTCAACATGACTTTTGACAGGAAAACTGAGTTTCCGAAGTTTTTCAACTTTTATTACAGAATTATTAAGGACAATTAACGACGATCAAAATAATTTTGAAAATGTAAATCGGATCAGTTTTGACAAAGTTAAGGCTGTTTGAAGTCTCAGAAGGTAATTTTTGGAGATTTAAAAACAAACATGTCAACATGACTTTTGACAGGAAAACCAAGTTTTCGAAGTTTTTCATCTTTGATTACAGAATTATTAAGGACAATAAACAACGACAAAAATGACTTTGGAAATGTAAATCGCATCAGTTTTGACAAAGTTATGGCTGTTTGAAGTCTTAGAAGGTAATTTTTGGGAATTTGGCAATTTTTTTGTCAACATGACTTTTGACAAGAAAACCAAGTTTTCGAAGTTTTTCATCTTTGATTACAGAATTATTAAGGACAATAAACAACGACAAAAATGACTTTGGAAATGTAAATCGGATCAGTTTTGACAAAGTTATGGCTGTTTGAAGTCTCAGAAGGTAATTTTTGGGAATTTGGCAATTTTTTTGTCAACATGACTTTTGACAAGAAAACCAAGTTTTCGAAGTTTTTCATCGTTGATTACAGAATTATTAAGAACAATAAACAACGACAAAAATGACTTTGGAAATGTAAATCGCATCAGTTTTGACAAAATTATGGATGTTTGAAGTCTCAGAAGGTAATTTTTGGGGATGAGGAAACTTACATGTTAACATTACTTTTGACAAGAAAACCGAATTTCGGAAGTTTTACAACTTTGATTACAGAATTATTAAGGACAATAAACAACGATCAAAATGACTTTGGAAATCTAAATCGGTTCAGTAATGACAAAATTATGGCTGTTTGAAGTCTCAGAAGGTAATTTTTGGTTATTTGGCAATTTTTTTGTCAACATGACTTTTGAGAAGTAAATCGAATATCTGAAGTTTTTCAACTTTTATAACAGAATTATTAAGGTCAATAAACAACGATCAAAATGACTTTGGAAATGTAAATCGGATCAGTGTTGACAAAGTTATGGCTGTTTGAAGTCGCAGAAGGTAAATTTTTGTAATAAAGAAACTAACATTTCAACATGACTTTTGACAAGAAAACCAAATTTCTGAAGTTTTTCAACTTTGATTACAGAATTATTCAGGACCATAAACAACGATCAAAATTACTTTGGAAATGTAAATCGGATCAGTTTTGACAAAGTTATGGCTGCTTAAAGTCTCAGAATGTAATTTTTGGGGATTTGGAAACAAACATGTCAACATGACTTTTGACAGGAAAACTGAGTTTCCGAAGTTTTTCAACTTTGATTACAGAATTATTAAGGACAATTAACGACGATCAAAATGATTTTGAAAATGTAAATCGGATCAGTTTTGACAAAGTTAAGGCTGTTTGAAGTCTCAGAAGGTAATTTTTGGAGATTTAAAAACAAACATGTCAACATGACTTTTGACATTAAAACCAAGTTTTCGAAGTTTTTCATCTTTGATTACAGAATTATTAAGGACAATAAACAACGACAAAAATGACTTTGGAAATGTAAATCGCATCAGTTTTGACAAAGTTATGGCTGTTTGAAGTCTTAGAAGGTAATTTTTGGGAGTTTGGCAATTTTTTTGTCAACATGACTTTTGACAAGAAAACCAAGTTTTCGAAGTTTTTCATCTTTGATTACAGAATTATTAAGGACAATAAACAACGACAAAAATGACTTTGGAAATGTAAATCGGATCAGTTTTGACAAAGTTATGGCTGTTTGAAGTCTCAGAAGGTAATTTTTGGGAATTTGGCAATTTTTTTGTCAACATGACTTTTGACAAGAAAACCAAGTTTTCGAAGTTTTTCATCTTTGATTACAGAATTATTAAGGACAATAAACAACGACAAAAATGAGTTTGGAAATGTAAATCGCATCAGTTTTGACAAAATTATGGATGTTTGAAGTCTCAGAAGGTAATTTTTGGGGATGAGGAAACTTACATGTTAACATTACTTTTGACAAGAAAACCGAATTTCGGAAGTTTTACAACTTTGATTACAGAATTATTAAGGACAATAAACAACGATCAAAATGACTTTGGAAATCTAAATCGGTTCAGTTATGACAAAATTATGGCTGTTTGAATTCTCAGAAGGTAATTTTTGGTAATTTGGCAATTTTTTTGTCAACATGACTTTTGATAAGTAAATCGAATATCTGAAGTTTTTCAACTTTTATAACAGAATTATTAAGGTCAATAAACAACGATCAAAATGACTTTGGAAATGTAAATCGGATCAGTTTTGACAAAGTTATGGCTGTTTGAAGTCGCAGAAGGTAAATTTTTGTAATTTAGAAACTAACATTTCAAAATGACTTTTGACAAGAAAACCAAATTTCTGAAGTTTTTCAACTTTGATTACAGAATTATTCAGGACCATAAACAACGATCAAAATGACTTTGGAAATGTAAATCGGATCAGTTTTGACAAAGTTATGGCTGCTTAAAGTCTCAGAATGTAATTTTTGGGGATTTGGAAACAAACATGTCAACATGACTTTTGACAGGAAAACTGAGTTTCCGAAGTTTTTCAACTTTGATTACAGAATTATTAAGGACAATTAACGACGATCAAAATGATTTTGAAAATGTAAATCGGATCAGTTTTGACAAAGTTAAGGCTGTTTGAAGTCTCAGAAGGTAATTTTTGGAGATTTAAAAACAAACATGTCAACATGACTTTTGACAGGAAAACCAAGTTTTCGAAGTTTTTCATCTTTGATTACAGAATTATTAAGGACAATAAACAACGACAAAAATGACTTTGGAAATGTAAATCGCATCAGTTTTGACAAAGTTATGACTGTTTGATGTCTTAGAAGGTAATTTTTGGGAATTTGGCAATTTTTTTGTCAACATGACTTTTGACAAGAAAACCAAGTTTTCGAAGTTTTTCATCTTTGATTACAGAATTATTAAGGACAATAAACAACGACAAAAATGAGTTTGGAAATGTAAATCGGATCAGTTTTGACAAAGTTATGGCTGTTTGAAGTCTCAGAAGGTAATTTTTGGGGATTTGGAAACAAACAGGTAAAAATGACTTTTGACAGGAAAACTGAGTTTCCGAAGTTTTACAACTTTGATTACAGAATTATTAAAGACAATAAACAACGATCAAAATGACTTTGGAAATGTAAATCGGTTCAGTTATGACAATTGTTTGTTGCACAAAGCGTTTTTTATGCAAAACATAAAACTTCAGGTTTGGGCTGTGTAGAATAATATTTGGCAATAATTATCTTTTTGTAGGAATTTGCGCGTGTCGCTCGATCGAAAAGTGAAGTTGAACAGGGTCGTTCTCGTAACATAACTAAGAATATATATCGATTAGCATGTTTACATTTGGTATTTTATCTAATTGAACAATTGATACTAGACTTTATGCAAATTTGAACTATTGGCAACGCCAACAGCAGGCAAGCAAAACATCTGGTTTATTTAACTAAGTTTGACTAAACATCCCGGCCACCTTGAAAGGATCCGCTTTCAACAGAATCAAGCTTCTGTCGGTAAGATGGCCAACTTATGCACTGGTCGACAGCAAGCACCATTGGCTGTGCGAAGATGGACAACTCGCACATGACCATCCTGTCCCGGCACGAGTGATTCCACTCGACCAAGTTTCCATTGCTGCGGTGGTAGGTTGTCGTCCTTAATGATTACCATAGCTCCTGCGGCAATGTTCGGCATAGGTGATGTCCACTTGGTTCGGGCACGGAGCTCGTTAATGTAGTCGGCTGACCAGCGGCGCCAAAATTGTTGTTTGGCAGCGGTAATGACGTCGAACCGTTCCAGGTGGTTAAGATTAGGTGCGGATATAACGCGTTCGGGTAACGCACGAAGAGGTTTTCCAACAAGCAAATGTCCTGGGGTGATTGCTGAGAGATTGCTGGGATCCGGTGACATAGGAGACAATGGGCGCGAGTTGAGGATCGCTTCTATTTCTGCTGTGATGGTGCAGAGCTCCTCAAATGTCAGTCGCGTGTTCGACAGCGTCCGGTACAGCAACCCCTTTGCGCTTTTGACCGCTGCTTCCCAGAGTCCGCCGAAGTGGGGTGCCCTGGGAGGAATAAAATGAAACGAAATAAAGTCAGTGGCGCAATATGTTGATATTGCATCTTGCGTAGCTGGATCGAATAAGAATTGCTTGAGGTCGTTGAGGTGATTTGCCGCTCCCACGAAGTTAGTCCCATTGTCACAATATATGTCCGTTGGCAGCGCTCGTCGTGAGACCATTCGTTTCAGTGCAGCTAAGAATGCTTGTGTGGACAATTGTGACACTACCTCGATGTGCACTGCTTTGGACACTAAGCAAATGAATACGGCTAAATATGATTTTGTGGGAGCCTTTCCTCGTATGCGAATATATGTATTTATCGGCCCACAAAAATCTACGCCGCACCGTTGAAATGGGTGGTCGAAGGCGTTCTGCTGGTAACGATCCCATCAGCTGTTTTTCCAATTTGGGCCTATAGCGAACGCACGCCAAGCAGTTGCGCACGATCCGACGCGCCAAGTCCCTGGCGTTCACGATCCAGTATTCCAGGCGAATGAGTGCAACCAAAGCTTTGGGGCCAGCATGGCAATTGCGAAGATGTAGATGCCGCACATAGATCCATACGAACTGCGATTTGCTAGGCAATAATATCGGATATTTTTCAAAATCTGCGAGATCAACTTTATCCAGTCGGCCGCCCACTTTGATAAGTGGGTATCCTGTGGAGCGGTCTAGAAAAGGATTAAGAAACTTTAGATAGCTTTTAAGTGGTTGATTCTTCTGTAATTGGCGAAAGTCATCAGCAAAGCAGAATTGCTGAATATTCCAAATAATGCAGTAAGTTGCATTGCGAAGTTCATCAGGCGACAGTGCCACCTCGAATTTTCTTTTCAGACGTGTAATCTGACCGAATCGAACCATGTATGCGATTGTACGAAGGCATCGAGTATATGAGCTGATGCCTTCCAGTTTATCCAGTATATAATTTGGAGACGTCATTGCGACGAATGTTGCTTTGCGTTGCTCAGTGTTGACCGCTTGCATATCAATACTAACAATTTTAGCGGAGACCGGCCAACGTTCACGAGGCTGGGTTAAAAACGTAGGTCCTGAGAACCATATTGATGATTTCAATTCTGTGGTGGTGCAACCTCGAGATACGATGTCGGCAGGGTTAGATGCGGTAGGCACGAACTTCCATTCCCCCGGCGAAGTTAAATCCTGAATTTCAGAGACACGATTCCCCACAAATGCTGACAATGTTACTGAATGTTGTCTTAGCCAATGTAACACAATTTGCGAATCGGTCCAGAAGTAGGCTTCGTATGGCTTATCAGCAAATAGCCATTTAAATTTGTTATAGACTTGTGCCAACAAATGTGCTCCGCATAGCTCCAGCTTGGGAAGCGATTTTTTCTTCACCGGCGCCACACTAGACTTGGCAGTGAAAAGACGAACAACAATGTTTCCGCAGGCAGCTTCAGATCGCACATAAATGCAACAACCGTAAGCTCGAATTGAGGCGTCACAAAATCCGTGCAATTGAAGCGATATTGGATTAAGCTGACTGCAGTATCGAGGCACAGCTAATGACGAAATGGTGTGAAACGATTCCAAGCACCTTTTCCAGGCCAGGTCTAGGTGCTGTGGAACAGATTCATCCCAAGCAAGCCCTGCGAGCCAGAGTTCTTGCAGGATGATCTTTGCGACGATTACGAGTGGTGCCACCAATCCGAGAGGGTCGAACAAGGCTGATGCGATAGACAAAATGTTCCTCTTGGTGATGACGGATGAAATGAGTTTCGGTTTGAAATCAAATAAAAGCATGTCCGTTTGCTGATTCCAGCTGACTCCCAGTGCACTGGTGAGACCGTCGTCGCACGTAGTCAGATCCTTGTTGACAACGCTTTCGACGAATTGGGCATGATTTGAATGCCACTTGGACAATGGAAAGTGCCCCAAATGCAAAATTTCTGTAACCTGATTCCTTATTGTGTGAAGAGTTTGTATATCATCAGCTCCAGACAAAAGATCATCTACATAGAACGACGACTGGATGATTGTGGCCCCGATTGGGTACTTAGCTCGATGTAGGTCTGCCAAATGATGCAGGCTGCGTATCGCCAAGTATGGTGCCGAGGCTGTTCCATAAGTTACCGTGTTGAGCTGATAAGTGCGTAGCTGATCACCTGGATGGGCTCGCCAAAAAATGTACTGGTATTTGCGATCATTTAAATCAACATTTACTTGCCTGTACATTTTGGTTACATCAGCAGTGATAGCATAGCGATGTAACCTGAAGCGCAGCAACAGCAAGTATAAATCATCTTGAAGAGTCGGTCCGACAAGCAGTAGATCGTTAAGCGACGTCTGAGTGGACGTACGGCAAGACGCGTCGAAGACCACTCGCAGCTTGGTTGATTCACTGGTGGGCTTCAGGACACAATGATGGGGTATGTAATAGTGGGGCTCCGATAGGTTTGGCTTAGCCACTAACGACATATGTCCCAAACACTCATACTCCTTCATGAATTGACAATACTGCATGCGAGTTTCCGAGCATTGAGCCAGACGACGTTCCAAACTGAGAAATCTACGACGCGCTATATCCGACGAATGACCGAGCTGTGTGGGATTGTTCTTAAACGGCAGCTTGACAACAATGCGACCGTCGGGGTTAACATAAGTCGATTTAGCGTAATGTTCTTCGCAAGCACGATGTTCTGGTTTCATTTGGTCACTCGGAGATTCTGTTGATTCGATTTCCCATAGACGTTTAAGATGATCATCAATTGTAGCGTTGCCAAGCTTGAAGCACGCAGCAAGCTGTGAATTCCGTTGTTCCTGAACCTTGCCAGTCACTACCCATCCAAAAAGTGTTTTTTGCAGCACGGGTCCAGCCAAATCCAGTTTGATTTGGCCAATGGCAAGAATATCGAAAAATGCTTCCGTACCTAGTAGCATGTCGATGTGTCGAGATTGATGAAATTTCTCATCTGCCAAAGCAACGTTTGCTGGCAGTTTCCAGGTTGAAATGTCGATCTCGATGTTCGGCTGATGAGCTATGTGCGACGTGACGCATAGGTCCAACGATAGTTCAAAGTGTGACAAGCGAGATTTTATTGACGCAGTTGTTAACGAGGTGATATCCGTATGTGCATTGCCAATGCTGTTAATTTGCACATTATGCCTCTCTCGATGTAGGCGAAGCTTCTGAGCGAATGCGTCGGTGATAAAGTTCACTTGAGAACATGAGTCCAGAAGAGCTCGGCCTAGTCTGTAAGTGCCGGTTGCGTCTTTGACTAGGACCATTGCAGTTGCTAGAATCACTTGAGATCGATTACGAATGTCGATTCGCGAATGAGTGTGTGCCACTGCTTCAGTGACTGGCGACGAGTTTGTTTGTGTTGACGTGTGTTCATTGTTGTTGTGTAACAATGTATGGTGTGAGCTATTGCAGTGACGACAGCGATTTGTCGAGGGACAACTTGCCATTTGATGACCTCTAGACAGACAATTAAGACACAGTCGGTGACGTTTCACGACATCAAAACGTTGCCGAGCCTCCAATGCTTTAAATTGGTCGCAGGCCATCAATTTATGCGCTGAGTTTGAACACAGCACACAACTAGCGTTAGTAAGAGCGAACGAAGAGTTATGTCCCTTGCCAGGATAGCGATTTGACTTTGACTCGATTTGGCTCAGTGTTGGTCTGCTGGACAACAGAAACTGGCAATGATGCTCCAGTACTTGCATGCACTGAGCCCACGACGGAATCGTTGAGTAGTCCAGAGATGCGTTCCACTTGTTCCTAGTCTCTTGGTCACATTTCTCCAGAACCACATAGATGAGCATGGCTTGAGAAATGTCAGCATCAGACCCTAGGGACGATAAAGAACTGAACAATGCAGACGCATTATCGATTAAAGAACGTAACTGATTCGCGTTTGCTGGATTAACTACAGGCAGCTTGAAAATGGATGATACTGTTTCAGTAAATATCAACGATGGCTTGTCATACCGAGACTTTAACCTTTCTAAGGCCTTGGAGTAGTTCTCGCTGGTGACTGGAAATGCTTTCACGCAATCCAGTGCAGCACCTTTCAAACAATTGAGCAAATGGTTGAATTTTTCAATATTCGTTATTAGCTCTCCGTTGACGAGTTGATTAAACGAGCACATGAAAGCCTTGTACTCTGAATGATTGCCATCAAAGTTGGGCAGAGCCAAGCGAGGTAGTCGAGATGGTTGTGACTTATATGAAACAAGTGGTGCAGCATCAATGACGGTATTGTTCAAGTCTTCGCCGAGTAAGTTCTTAATTCCCAACTTGATGTGCACATAGCTGTCTTCCAATTCGGTCCGCCCATTATCATCCGCATCCAGAGTTTCAATTTCCGATTGTATAACTAATGCTTGCTTAAAATACGATTCCAAGATGCCCAAACGGCAATGTAGGTCTGCAGCCGATCTTTTGCATTCCTCTTCTGATTGTCCGTCAACCAATGATTTAATGCGCGAAATGTTCCTTTTGATGTTTGCCCGCTGGCGTTTGCAATTTTCCAGTGTCTGTGACATTTTCAAGAATGTGCGACAAGATCAAGCGAAGTGAGAGTTGCTGGAAGCACAAGCTGGTATCGGACCTAACCAACAAAATTTGTTTTATAAGCTACTAAAAGTAGTGTCTGAAGCGACGATTGCGAGCAGAACACCGTTTTTGTAGCAGCGACTAATACGACAAGATTTTGTGTTCCAATGGTAACGCAAACCGAACGAAGCGAAAAATGATATGATTCATGAATTGCACGTGCAAGCGGGTGTAGCGACAGAATACTGACGAATGCAGCCAAAGAGGACAGCAAAAAGTCTATGCATAACGTTGGCAGCCAAAGAACAAGACGCAACACATTAACCGTTTCTATAGGTCATGTGCAGGTATGCATGTGCAAATGTTGCTCACTGTAGATGTGCATATACAAGAGCACATAAAGGTTGCCAATATTATGTTACGCAAACGATTGATCAATTGCTAATAATTCTTCTAAACACTGCCCCACGTTGGGCGCCAAAATGTTTGTTGCACAAAGCGTTTTTTATGCAAAACATAAAACTTCAGGTTTGGGCTGTGTAGAATAGTTTATTGGCAATAATTATCTTTTTGTAGGAATTTGCGCGTGTCGCTCGATCGAAAAGTGAAGTTGAACAGGGTCGTTCTCGTAACATAACTAAGAATATATATCGATTAGCATGTTTACATTTGGTATTTTATCTAATTGAACAATTGATACTAGACTTTATGCAAATTTGAACTATTGGCAACGCCAACAGCAGGCAAGCAAAACATCTGGTTTATTTAACTAAGTTTGACTAAACAACAATATTATGGCTGTTTGAAGTCTCAGAAGGTAATTTTTGGTAATTTGGCAACTTTTTTGTCAACATGACTTTTAATAAGTAAATCGAATATCTGAAGTTATTCAACTTTTATAACAGAATTATTAAGGTCAATAAACAACGATCAAAATGACTTTGGAAATGTAAATCGGATCAGTTTTGACAAAGTTATGGCTGTTTGAAGTCGCAGAAGGTAAATTTTTGTAATTTGGAAACTTACTTTTTAACATGACTTTTGACAAGAAAACCAAATTTCTGAAGTTTTTCAACTTTGATTACAGAATTATTCAGGACAATAAACAACGACAAAAATGACTTTGGAAATGTAAATCGGATCAGTTTTGACAAAGTTATGGCTGTTTGAAGTCTCAGAAGGTAATTTTTGGGGATTTGGAAACAAACATGTTAACATGACTTTTGACAGGAAAACTGAGTTTCCGAAGTTTTACTACTTTGATTACAGAATTATTAAAGACAATAAACAACGATCAAAATGACTTTGGAAATGTAAATCGGTTCAGTTATGACAAAATTATGGCTGTTTGAAGTCTAAGAAGGTAATTTTTGGTAATTTGGCAACTTTTTTGTCAACATGACTTTTGATAAGTAAATCGAATATCTGAAGTTTTTCAACTTTTATAACAGAATTATTAAGGTCAATAAACAACGATCAAAATGACTTTGGAAATGTAAATCGGATCAGTTTTGACAAAGTTATGGCTGTTTGAAGTCGCAGAAGGGTAAATTTTTTGTTAATTTGGAAACTTACTTTTTAGCATGGTCTTTTGACAAGAAAACCAAATTTCTGAAGTTTTTCAACTTCTGATTACAGAATTATTCAGGACAATAAACAACAACATTTGCTGGCTTGGCCATTTTTAAATGGCAATTTATAATTCTGATCTTAACGAGTCTAAAAAGGTATACCACTCAAAAATCGGACTTATTTTGGCCGAGATATGCAAGTTATAAAGCTCCAAAAATCTTATTTTTTTGTTAATGCTGAAAATATTACTTGGTCATCTTTGAATGCTCATAACTCGGGTATTTGATGTTGGATCATGGTCATTTTTGGCAAAAAATGAAATTTGCTGGCATGGCCATTTTTAAATGGCAATCTATAATTCTGATCTTTACGAGTCTAAAACGGTATACCACTCAAAGATCGGACTTATTTTGGCCGAGATATGCAAGTTATGAAGCTCCAAAAATCTTATATTTTTGTTAATGCTGAAAATATTACATGGTCATTTTTTAATGCTCATAGCTCGGGTATTTGATGTCGGATCATGCTCATTTTTGGCAAAAAATGAAATTTGCTGGCATGGCCACTTTTAAATGGCAATCTATTATTCTGATCTTAACGAGTCTAAAAAGGTATACCACTCAAAGATCGGACTTATTTTGGCCGAGATATGCAAGTTATGAAGCTCCAAAAATCTTATTTTTTTGTTAATGCTGAAAATATTACATGGTCATCTTTGAATGCTCATAACTCGGGTATTTGATGTCGGATCATGGTCATTTTTGGCAAAAAATGAAATTAGCTGGCATGGCCATTTTTAAATGGCAATCTATAATTCTGATCTTAACGAGTCTAAAAAGGTATACCACTCAAAGATCGGACTTATTTTGGCCGAGATATGCAAGTTATGAAGCTCCAAAAATCTTATTTTTTTGTTAATGCTGAAAATATTACATGGTCATCTTTGAATGCTCATAACTCGGGTATTTGATGTCGGATCATGGTCATTTTTGGCAAAAAATTAAATTTGCTGGCATGGCCATTTTTAAATGGCAATCTATAATTCTGATCTTAACGAGTCTAAAAAGGTATACCACTCAAAGATCGGACTTATTTTGGCCGAGATATGCAAGTTATGAAGCTCCAAAAATCTTATTTTTTTGTTAATGCTGAAAATATTACATGGTCATCTTTGAATGCTCATAACTCGGGTATTTGATGTCGGATCATGGTCATTTTTGGCAAAAAATTAAATTTGCTGGCATGGCCATTTTTAAATGGCAATCTATAATTCTGATCTTAACGAGTCTAAAAAGGTATACCACTCAAAGATCGGACTTATTTTGGCCGAGATATGCAAGTTATGAAGCTCCAAAAATCTTATTTTTTTGTTAATGCTGAAAATATTACATGGTTATCTTTGAATGCCCATAACTCGGGTATTTGATGTCGGATCATGGACATTTTTGACAAAAAAATGAAATTTGCTGGCATGGCCATTTTTAAATGGCAATCTATAATTCTGATCTTAACGAGTCTAAAAAGGTATACCACTCAAAGATCGGAGTTATTTTGGCCGAGATATGCAAGTTATGAAGCTCCAAAAATCTAATTTTTTTGTTAATGCTGAAAATATTACATGGTCATCTTTGAATGCTCATAACTCGGGTATTTGATGTCGGATCATGGTAATTTTTGGCAAAAAATGAAATTTTCTGGCATGGCCATTTTTAAATGGCAATCTATAATTCTGATCTTAACGAGTCTAAAAAGGTATACCACTCAAAGATCGGACCTATTTTGGCCGAGATATGCAAGTTATGAAGCTCCAAAAATCTTATTTTTTGTTAATGCTGAAAATATTACATGGTCATCTTTGAATGCTCATAACTCGGGTATTTGATGTCGGATCATGGTCATTTTTGGCAAAAAATGAAATTTGCTGGCATGGCCATTTTTAAATGGCAATCTATAATTCTGATCGTAACGAGTCTAAAAAGGTATACCACTCAAAGATCGGACTTATTTTGGCCGAGATATGCAAGTTATGAAGCTCCAAAAATCTTATTTTTTTGTTAATGCTGAAAATATTACATGGTCATCTTTGAATGCTCATAGCTCGGGTATTTGATGTCGGATCATGGTCATTTTTGGCAAAAAAAGTTATGAAGCTCCAAAAATCTTATTTTTTTGGTAATGCTGAAAATATTACATGGTCATTTTTGAATGCTCATAACTCGGGTATTTGATGTCGGATCATGGTCATTTTTGGCAAAAAATGAAATTTGCTGGCATGGCCATTTTTAAATGGCAATCTATAATTCTGATCTTAACGAGTCTAAAAAGGTATACCACTCAAAGATCGGACTTATTTTGGCCGAGATATGCAAGTTATGAAGCTCCAAAAATCTTATTTTTTTGTTAATGCTGAAAATATTACATGGTCATCTTTGAATGCTCATAACTCGGGTATTTGATGTCGGATCATGGTCATTTTTGGCAAAAAATGAAATTTGCTGGCATGGCCATTTTTAAATGGCAATCTATAATTCTGATCTTAACGAGTCTAAAAAGGTATACCACTCAAAGATCGGACTTATTTTGGCCGAGATATGCAAGTTATGAAGCTCCAAAAATCAAATTTTTTTGTTAATGCTGAAAATATTACATGGTCATCTTTGAATGCTCATAACTCGGGTATTTGATGTCGGATAATGGTAATTTTTGGCAAAAAATGAAATTTGATGGCATGGCCATTTTTAAATGGCAATCTATAATTCTGATCTTAACGAGTCTAAAAAGGTATAACACTCAAAGATCGGACTTATTTTGTCCGAGATATGCAAGTTATGAAGCTCCAAAAATCTTATTTTTTTGTTAATGCTGAAAATATTACATGGTCATCTTTGAATGCTCATAACTCGGGTATTTGATGTCGGATCATGGTAATTTTTGGCAAAAAATGAAATTTTCTGGCATGGCCATTTTTAAATGGCAATCTATAATTCTGATCTTAACGAGTCTAAAAAGGTATACCACTCAAAGATCGGACTTATTTTGGCCGAGATATGCAAGTTATGAAGCTCCAAAAATCTTATTTTTTTGTTAATGCTGAAAATATTACATGGTCATTTTTGAATGCTCATAACTCGGGTATTTGATGTCGGATCATGGTCATTTTTGGCAAAAAATTAAATTTGCTGGCATGGCCATTTTTAAATGGCAATCTATAATTCTGATCTTAACGAGTCTAAAAAGGTATACCACTCAAAGATCGGACTTATTTTGGCCGAGATATGCAAGTTATGAAGCTCCAAAAATCTAATTTTTTTGTTAATGCTGAAAATATTACATGGTCATCTTTGAATGCTCATAACTCGGGTATTTGATGTCGGATCATGGTAATTTTTGGCAAAAAATGAAATTTTCTGGCATGGCCATTTTTAAATGGCAATCTATAATTCTGATCTTAACGAGTCTAAAAAGGTATACCACTCAAAGATCGGACCTATTTTGGCCGAGATATGCAAGTTATGAAGCTCCAAAAATCTTATTTTTTTGTTAATGCTGAAAATATTACATGGTCATCTTTGAATGCTCATAACTCGGGTATTTGATGTCGGATCATGGTCATTTTTGGCAAAAAATGAAATTTGCTGGCATGGCCATTTTTAAATGGCAATCTATAATTCTGATCTTAACGAGTCTAAAAAGGTATACCACTCAAAGATCGGACTTATTTTGGCCGAGATATGCAAGTTATGAAGCTCCAAAAATCAAATTTTTTTGTTAATGCTGAAAATATTACATGGTCATCTTTGAATGCTCATAACTCGGGTATTTGATGTCGGATCATGGTCATTTTTGGCAAAAAATGAAATTTGATGGCATGGCCATTTTTAAATGGCAATCTATAATTCTGATCTTAACGAGTCTAAAAAGGTATACCACTCAAAGATCGGACTTATTTTGTCCGAGATATGCAAGTTATGAAGCTCCAAAAATCTTATTTTTTTGTTAATGCTGAAAATATTACATGGTCATCTTTGAATGCTCATAACTCGGGTATTTGATGTCGGATCATGGTAATTTTTGGCAAAAAATGAAATTTTCTGGCATGGCCATTTTTAAATGGCAATCTATAATTCTGATCTTAACGAGTCTAAAAAGGTATACCACTCAAAGATCGGACCTATTTTGGCCGAGATATGCAAGTTATGAAGCTCCAAAAATCTTATTTTTTTGTTAATGCTGAAAATACTACATGGTCATCTTTGAATGCTCATAACTCGGGTATTTGATGTCGGATCATGGTCATTTTAGGCAAAAAATGAAATTTGCTGGCATGGCCATTTTTAAATGGCAATCTATAATTCTGATCTTAACGAGTCTAAAAAGGTATACCACTCAAAGATCGGACTTATTTTGGCCGAGATATGCAAGTTATGAAGCTCCAAAAATCTTATTTTTTTGTTAATGCTGAAAATATTACATGGTCATCTTTGAATGCTCATAGCTCGGGTATTTGATGTCGGATCATGGTCATTTTTGGCAAAAAGTTATGAAGCTCCAAAAATCTTATTTTTTTGGTAATGCTGAAAATATTACATGGTCATTTTTGAATGCTCATAGCTCGGGTATTTGATGTCGGATCATGGTCATTTTTGGCAAAAAATTAAATTTGCTGGCATGGCCATTTTTAAATGGCAATCTATAATTCTGATCTTAACGAGTCTAAAAAGGTATACCACTCAAAGATCGGACTTATTTTGGCCGAGATATGCAAGTTATGAAGCTCCAAAAATCTTATTTTTTTGTTAATGCTGAAAATATTACATGGTCATCTTTGAATGCTCATAACTCGGGTATTTGATGTCGGATCATGGTCATTTTTGGCAAAAAATGAAATTTGCTGGCATGGCCATTTTTAAATGGCAATCTATAATTCTGATCTTAACGAGTCTAAAAAGGTATACCACTCAAAGATCGGACTTATTTTGGCCGAGATATGCAAGTTATGAAGCTCCAAAAATCTTATTTTTTTGTTAATGCTGAAAATATTACATGGTTATCTTTGAATGCTCATAACTCGGGTATTTGATGTCGGATCATGGTCATTTTTGGCAAAAAAAATGAAATTTGCTGGCATGGCCATTTTTAAATGGCAATCTATAATTCTGATCTTAACGAGTCTAAAAAGGTATACCACTCAAAGATCGGACTTATTTTGGCCGAGATATGCAAGTTATGAAGCTCCAAAAATCTAATTTTTTTGTTAATGCTGAAAATATTACATGGTCATCTTTGAATGCTCATAACTCGGGTATTTGATGTCGGATAATGGTCATTTTTGGCAAAAAATTAAATTTGATGGCATGGCCATTTTTAAATGGCAATCTATAATTCTGATCTTAACGAGTCTAAAAAGGTATACCACTCAAAGATCGGACCTATTTTGGCCGAGATATGCAAGTTATGAAGCTCCAAAAATCTTATTTTTTTGTTAATGCTGAAAATATTACATGGTCATCTTTGAATGCTCATAACTCGGGTATTTGATGTCGGATCATGGTCATTTTTGGCAAAAAATGAAATTTGCTGGCATGGCCATTTTTAAATGGCAATCTATAATTCTGATCTTAACGAGTCTAAAAAGGTATACCACTCAAAGATCGGACTTATTTTGGCCGAGATATGCAAGTTATGAAGCTCCAAAAATCAAATTTTTTTGTTAATGCTGAAAATATTACATGGTCATCTTTGAATGCTCATAACTCGGGTATTTGATGTCGGATAATGGTCATTTTTGGCAAAAAATGAAATTTGCTGGCATGGCCATTTTTAAATGGCAATCTATAATTCTGATCTTAACGAGTCTAAAAAGGTATACCACTCAAAGATCGGACTTATTTTGTCCGAGATATGCAAGTTATGAAGCTCCAAAAATCGTATTTTTTTGTTAATGCTGAAAATATTACATGGTCATCTTTGAATGCTCATAACTCGGGTATTTGATGTCGGATCATGGTAATTTTTGTCAAAAAATGAAATTTGCTGGCATGGCCATTTTTAAATGGCAATCTATAATTCTGATCTTAACGAGTCTAAAAAGGTATACCACTCAAAGATCGGACTTATTTTGGCCGAGATATGCAAGTTATGAAGCTCCAAAAATCTTATTTTTTTGTTAATGCTGAAAATATTACATGGTCATCTTTGAATGCTCATAACTCGGGTATTTGATGTCGGATCATGGTCATTTTTGGCAAAAAATGAAATTTGCTGGCATGGCCATTTTTAAATGGCAATCTATAATTCTGATCTTAACGAGTCTAAAAAGGTATACCACTCAAAGATCGGACTTATTTTGGCCGAGATATGCAAGTTATGAAGCTCCAAAAATCTTATTTTTTTGTTAATGCTGAAAATATTACATGGTCATCTTTGAATGCTCATAGCTCGGGTATTTGATGTCGGATCATGGTCATTTTTGGCAAAAAGTTATGAAGCTCCAAAAATCTTATTTTTTTGGTAATGCTGAAAATATTACATGGTCATTTTTGAATGCTCATAACTCGGGTATTTGATGTCGGATCATGGTCATTTTTGGCAAAAAATTAAATTTGCTGGCATGGCCATTTTTAAATGGCAATCTATAATTCTGATCTTAACGAGTCTAAAAAGGTATACCACTCAAAGATCGGACTTATTTTGGCCGAGATATGCAAGTTATGAAGCTCCAAAAATCTTATTTTTTTGTTAATGCTGAAAATATTACATGGTCATCTTTGAATGCTCATAACTCGGGTATTTGATGTCGGATCATGGTCATTTTTGGCAAAAAATGAAATTTGCTGGCATATCTATAATTCTGATCTTAACGAGTCTAAAAAGGTATACCACTCAAAGATCGGACTTATTTTGGCCGAGATATGCAAGTTATGAAGCTCCAAAAATCTAATTTTTTTGTTAATGCTGAAAATATTACATGGTTATCTTTGAATGCTCATAACTCGGGTATTTGATGTCGGATCATGGTCATTTTTGGCAAAAAAATGAAATTTGCTGGCATGGCCATTTTTAAATGGCAATCTATAATTCTGATCTTAACGAGTCTAAAAAGGTATACCACTCAAAGATCGGACTTATTTTGGCCGAGATATGCAAGTTATGAAGCTCCAAAAATCTAATTTTTTTGTTAATGCTGAAAATATTACATGGTCATCTTTGAATGCTCATAACTCGGGTATTTGATGTCGGATCATGGTCATTTTTGGCAAAAAATGAAATTTGCTGGCATGGCCATTTTTAAATGGCAATCTATAATTCTGATCTTAACGAGTCTAAAAAGGTATACCACTCAAAGATCGGACTTATTTTGGCCGAGATATGCAAGTTATGAAGCTCCAAAAATCTTATTTTTTTGTTAATGCTGAAAATATTACATGGTCATCTTTGAATGCTCATAACTCGGGTATTTGATGTCGGATCATGGTCATTTTTGGCAAAAAATGAAATTTGCTGGCATGGCCATTTTTAAATGGCAATCTATAATTCTGATCTTAACGAGTCTAAAAAGGTATACCACTCAAAGATCGGACTTATTTTGGCCGAGATATGCAAGTTATGAAGCTCCAAAAATCTAATTTTTTTGTTAATGCTGAAAATATTACATGGTCATCTTTGAATGCTCATAACTCGGGTATTTGATGTCGGATCATGGTCATTTTTGGCAAAAAAATGAAATTTGCTGGCATGGCCATTTTTAAATGGCAATCTATAATTCTGATCTTAACGAGTCTAAAAAGGTATACCACTCAAAGATCGGACTTATTTTGGCCGAGATATGCAAGTTATGAAGCTCCAAAAATCTTATTTTTTTGTTAATGCTGAAAATATTACATGGTCATCTTTGAATGCTCATAACTCGGGTATTTGATGTCGGATCATGGTCATTTTTGGCAAAAAATGAAATTTTCTGGCATGGCCATTTTTAAATGGCAATCTATAATTCTGATCTTAACGAGTCTAAAAAGGTATACCACTCAAAGATCGGACTTATTTTGGCCGAGATATGCAAGTTATGAAGCTCCAAAAATCTTATTTTTTTGTTAATGCTGAAAATATTACATGGTCATCTTTGAATGCTCATAACTCGGGTATTTGATGTCGGATCATGGTCATTTTTGGCAAAAAATGAAATTTGCTGGCATGGCCATTTTTAAATGGCAATCTATAATTCTGATCTTAACGAGTCTAAAAAGGTATACCACTCAAAGATCGGACTTATTTTGGCCGAGATATGCAAGTTATGAAGCTCCAAAAATCTTATTTTTTTGTTAATGCTGAAAATATTACATGGTCATCTTTGAATGCTCATAACTCGGGTATTTGATGTCGGATCATGGTCATTTTTGGCAAAAATTTATTTTAAACACTCAAAACCTTATTTTCCGAGATATGCAAGTTATGAAGCTCCAAAAATCTTATTTTTTTGTTAATGCTGAAAATATTACATGGTCATTTTTGAATGCTCATAACTCGGGTATTTGATGTCGGATCATGGTCATTTTTGGCAAAAAATTAAATTTGCTGGCATGGCCATTTTTAAATGGCAATCTATAATTCTGATCTTAACGAGTCTAAAAAGGTATACCACTCAAAGATCGGACTTATTTTGGCCGAGATATGCAAGTTATGAAGCTCCAAAAATCTTATTTTTTTGTTAATGCTGAAAATATTACATGGTCATCTTTGAATGCTCATAACTCGGGTATTTGATGTCGGATCATGGTCATTTTTGGCAAAAAATGAAATTTGCTGGCATGGCCATTTTTAAATGGCAATCTATAATTCTGATCTTAACGAGTCTAAAAAGGTATACCACTCAAAGATCGGACTTATTTTGGCCGAGATATGCAAGTTATGAAGCTCCAAAAATCTTATTTTTTTGTTAATGCTGAAAATATTACATGGTCATCTTTGAATGCTCATAACTCGGGTATTTGATGTCGGATCATGGTCATTTTTGGCAAAAAATGAAATTTGCTGGCATGGCCATTTTTAAATGGCAATCTATAATTCTGATCTTAACGAGTCTAAAAAGGTATACCACTCAAAGATCGGACTTATTTTGGCCGAGATATGCAAGTTATGAAGCTCCAAAAATCTAATTTTTTTGTTAATGCTGAAAATATTACATGGTCATCTTTGAATGCTCATAACTCGGGTATTTGATGTCGGATCATGGTCATTTTTGGCAAAAAATGAAATTTGCTGGCATGGCCATTTTTAAATGGCAATCTATAATTCTGATCTTAACGAGTCTAAAAAAGTATACCACTCAAAGATCGGACTTATTTTGGCCGAGATATGCAAGTTATGAAGCTCCAAAAATCTTATTTTTTTGTTAATGCTGAAAATATTACATGGTCATCTTTGAATGCTCATAACTCGGGTATTTGATGTCGGATCATGGTCATTTTTGGCAAAAAAAAACAAATTCCTTCAGTTATGAAGCTCCAAAAATCTCATTTTTTTGTTAATGCTGAAAATATTACATGGTCATTTTTGAATGCTCATAACTCGGGTATTTGATGTCGGATCATGGTCATTTTTGGCAAAAAATTAAATTTGCTGGCATGGCCATTTTTAAATGGCAATCTATAATTCTGATCTTAACGAGTCTAAAAAGGTATACCACTCAAAGATCGGACTTATTTTGGCCGAGATATGCAAGTTATGAAGCTCCAAAAATCTAATTTTTTTGTTAATGCTGAAAATATTACATGGTCATCTTTGAATGCTCATAACTCGGGTATTTGATGTCGGATCATGGTCATTTTTGGCAAAAAATTAAATTTGCTGGCATGGCCATTTTTAAATGGCAATCTATAATTCTGATCTTAACGAGTCTAAAAAGGTATACCACTCAAAGATCGGACTTATTTTGGCCGAGATATGCAAGTTATGAAGCTCCAAAAATCTTATTTTTTTGTTAATGCTGAAAATATTACATGGTCATCTTTGAATGCTCATAACTCGGGTATTTGATGTCGGATCATGGTCATTTTTGGCAAAAAATGAAATTTGCTGGCATGGCCATTTTTAAATGGCAATCTATAATTCTGATCTTAACGAGTCTAAAAAGGTATACCACTCAAAGATCGGACTTATTTTGGCCGAGATATGCAAGTTATGAAGCTCCAAAAATCTTATTTTTTTGTTAATGCTGAAAATATTACATGGTCATCTTTGAATGCTCATAACTCGGGTATTTGATGTCGGATCATGGTCATTTTTGGCAAAAAATGAAATTTGCTGGCATGGCCATTTTTAAATGGCAATCTATAATTCTGATCTTAACGAGTCTAAAAAGGTATACCACTCAAAGATCGGACTTATTTTGGCCGAGATATGCAAGTTATGAAGCTCCAAAAATCTTATTTTTTTGTTAATGCTGAAAATATTACATGGTCATCTTTGAATGCTCATAACTCGGGTATTTGATGTCGGATCATGGTCATTTTTGGCAAAAAATGAAATTTGCTGGCATGGCCATTTTTAAATGGCAATCTATAATTCTGATCTTAACGAGTCTAAAAAGGTATACCACTCAAAGATCGGACTTATTTTGGCCGAGATATGCAAGTTATGAAGCTCCAAAAATCTTATTTTTTTGTTAATGCTGAAAATATTACATGGTCATCTTTGAATGCTCATAACTCGGGTATTTGATGTCGGATCATGGTCATTTTTGGCAAAAAAATGAAATTTGCTGGCATGGCCATTTTTAAATGGCAATCTATAATTCTGATCTTAACGAGTCTAAAAAGGTATACCACTCAAAGATCGGACTTATTTTGGCCGAGATATGCAAGTTATGAAGCTCCAAAAATCTTATTTTTTTGTTAATGCTGAAAATATTACATGGTCATCTTTGAATGCTCATAACTCGGGTATTTGATGTCGGATCATGGTCATTTTTGGCAAAAAAATGAAATTTGCTGGCATGGCCATTTTTAAATGGCAATCTATAATTCTGATCTTAACGAGTCTAAAAAGGTATACCACTCAAAGATCGGACTTATTTTGGCCGAGATATGCAAGTTATGAAGCTCCAAAAATCTAATTTTTTTGTTAATGCTGAAAATATTACATGGTCATCTTTGAATGCTCATAACTCGGGTATTTGATGTCGGATCATGGTCATTTTTGGCAAAAAAATGAAATTTGCTGGCATGGCCATTTTTAAATGGCAATCTATAATTCTGATCTTAACGAGTCTAAAAAGGTATACCACTCAAAGATCGGACTTATTTTGGCCGAGATATGCAAGTTATGAAGCTCCAAAAATCTTATTTTTTTGTTAATGCTGAAAATATTACATGGTCATCTTTGAATGCTCATAACTCGGGTATTTGATGTCGGATCATGGTCATTTTTGGCAAAAAATGAAATTTGCTGGCATGGCCATTTTTAAATGGCAATCTATAATTCTGATCTTAACGAGTCTAAAAAGGTATACCACTCAAAGATCGGACTTATTTTGGCCGAGATATGCAAGTTATGAAGCTCCAAAAATCTTATTTTTTTGTTAATGCTGAAAATATTACATGGTCATCTTTGAATGCTCATAACTCGGGTATTTGATGTCGGATCATGGTCATTTTTGGCAAAAAATGAAATTTGCTGGCATGGCCATTTTTAAATGGCAATCTATAATTCTGATCTTAACGAGTCTAAAAAGGTATACCACTCAAAGATCGGACTTATTTTGGCCGAGATATGCAAGTTATGAAGCTCCAAAAATCTTATTTTTTTGTTAATGCTGAAAATATTACATGGTCATCTTTGAATGCTCATAACTCGGGTATTTGATGTCGGATCATGGTCATTTTTGGCAAAAAATGAAATTTGCTGGCATGGCCATTTTTAAATGGCAATCTATAATTCTGATCTTAACGAGTCTAAAAAGGTATACCACTCAAAGATCGGACTTATTTTGGCCGAGATATGCAAGTTATGAAGCTCCAAAAATCTTATTTTTTTGTTAATGCTGAAAATATTACATGGTCATCTTTGAATGCTCATAACTCGGGTATTTGATGTCGGATCATGGTCATTTTTGGCAAAAAATGAAATTTGCTGGCATGGCCATTTTTAAATGGCAATCTATAATTCTGATCTTAACGAGTCTAAAAAGGTATACCACTCAAAGATCGGACTTATTTTGGCCGAGATATGCAAGTTATGAAGCTCCAAAAATCTTATTTTTTTGTTAATGCTGAAAATATTACATGGTCATCTTTGAATGCTCATAACTCGGGTATTTGATGTCGGATCATGGTCATTTTTGGCAAAAAATTGAAATTTGCTGGCATGGCCATTTTTAAATGGCAATCTATAATTCTGATCTTAACGAGTCTAAAAAGGTATACCACTCAAAGATCGGACTTATTTTGGCCGAGATATGCAAGTTATGAAGCTCCAAAAATCTTATTTTTTTGTTAATGCTGAAAATATTACATGGTCATCTTTGAATGCTCATAACTCGGGTATTTGATGTCGGATCATGGTCATTTTTGGCAAAAAATGAAATTTGCTGGCATGGCCATTTTTAAATGGCAATCTATAATTCTGATCTTAACGAGTCTAAAAAGGTATACCACTCAAAGATCGGACTTATTTTGGCCGAGATATGCAAGTTATGAAGCTCCAAAAATCTTATTTTTTTGTTAATGCTGAAAATATTACATGGTCATCTTTGAATGCTCATAACTCGGGTATTTGATGTCGGATCATGGTCATTTTTGGCAAAAAATGAAATTTGCTGGCATGGCCATTTTTAAATGGCAATCTATAATTCTGATCTTAACGAGTCTAAAAAGGTATACCACTCAAAGATCGGACTTATTTTGGCCGAGATATGCAAGTTATGAAGCTCCAAAAATCTTATTTTTTTGTTAATGCTGAAAATATTACATGGTCATCTTTGAATGCTCATAACTCGGGTATTTGATGTCGGATCATGGTCATTTTTGGCAAAAAATTAAATTTGCTGGCATGGCCATTTTTAAATGGCAATCTATAATTCTGATCTTAACGAGTCTAAAAAGGTATACCACTCAAAGATCGGACTTATTTTGGCCGAGATATGCAAGTTATGAAGCTCCAAAAATCTTATTTTTTTGTTAATGCTGAAAATATTACATGGTCATCTTTGAATGCTCATAACTCGGGTATTTGATGTCGGATCATGGTCATTTTTGGCAAAAAATTAAATTTGCTGGCATGGCCATTTTTAAATGGCAATCTATAATTCTGATCTTAACGAGTCTAAAAAGGTATACCACTCAAAGATCGGACTTATTTTGGCCGAGATATGCAAGTTATGAAGCTCCAAAAATCTTATTTTTTTGTTAATGCTGAAAATATTACATGGTCATCTTTGAATGCTCATAACTCGGGTATTTGATGTCGGATCATGGTCATTTTTGGCAAAAAATTAAATTTGCTGGCATGGCCATTTTTAAATGGCAATCTATAATTCTGATCTTAACGAGTCTAAAAAGGTATACCACTCAAAGATCGGACTTATTTTGGCCGAGATATGCAAGTTATGAAGCTCCAAAAATCTTATTTTTTTGTTAATGCTGAAAATATTACATGGTCATCTTTGAATGCTCATAACTCGGGTATTTGATGTCGGATCATGGTCATTTTTGGCAAAAAATTAAATTTGCTGGCATGGCCATTTTTAAATGGCAATCTATAATTCTGATCTTAACGAGTCTAAAAAGGTATACCACTCAAAGATCGGACTTATTTTGGCCGAGATATGCAAGTTATGAAGCTCCAAAAATCTTATTTTTTTGTTAATGCTGAAAATATTACATGGTCATCTTTGAATGCTCATAACTCGGGTATTTGATGTCGGATCATGGTCATTTTTGGCAAAAAATGAAATTTGCTGGCATGGCCATTTTTAAATGGCAATCTATAATTCTGATCTTAACGAGTCTAAAAAGGTATACCACTCAAAGATCGGACTTATTTTGGCCGAGATATGCAAGTTATGAAGCTCCAAAAAATTTTTTTTTTTGTTAATGCTGAAAATATTACATGGTCATCTTTGAATGCTCATAACTCGGGTATTTGATGTCGGATCATGGTCATTTTTGGCAAAAAATGAAATTTGCTGGCATGGCCATTTTTAAATGGCAATCTATAATTCTGATCTTAACGAGTCTAAAAAGGTATACCACTCAAAGATCGGACTTATTTTGGCCGAGATATGCAAGTTATGAAGCTCCAAAAATCTTATTTTTTTGTTAATGCTGAAAATATTACATGGTCATCTTTGAATGCTCATAACTCGGGTATTTGATGTCGGATCATGGTCATTTTTGGCAAAAAATGAAATTTGCTGGCATGGCCATTTTTAAATGGCAATCTATAATTCTGATCTTAACGAGTCTAAAAAGGTATACCACTCAAAGATCGGACTTATTTTGGCCGAGATATGCAAGTTATGAAGCTCCAAAAATCTTATTTTTTTGTTAATGCTGAAAATATTACATGGTCATCTTTGAATGCTCATAACTCGGGTATTTGATGTCGGATCATGGTCATTTTTGGCAAAAAATGAAATTTGCTGGCATGGCCATTTTTAAATGGCAATCTATAATTCTGATCTTAACGAGTCTAAAAAGGTATACCACTCAAAGATCGGACTTATTTTGGCCGAGATATGCAAGTTATGAAGCTCCAAAAATCTTATTTTTTTGTTAATGCTGAAAATATTACATGGTCATCTTTGAATGCTCATAACTCGGGTATTTGATGTCGGATCATGGTCATTTTTGGCAAAAAATGAAATTTGCTGGCATGGCCATTTTTAAATGGCAATCTATAATTCTGATCTTAACGAGTCTAAAAAGGTATACCACTCAAAGATCGGACTTATTTTGGCCGAGATATGCAAGTTATGAAGCTCCAAAAATCTTATTTTTTTGTTAATGCTGAAAATATTACATGGTCATCTTTGAATGCTCATAACTCGGGTATTTGATGTCGGATCATGGTCATTTTTGGCAAAAAATGAAATTTGCTGGCATGGCCATTTTTAAATGGCAATCTATAATTCTGATCTTAACGAGTCTAAAAAGGTATACCACTCAAAGATCGGACTTATTTTGGCCGAGATATGCAAGTTATGAAGCTCCAAAAATCTTATTTTTTTGTTAATGCTGAAAATATTACATGGTCATCTTTGAATGCTCATAACTCGGGTATTTGATGTCGGATCATGGTCATTTTTGGCAAAAAATGAAATTTGCTGGCATGGCCATTTTTAAATGGCAATCTATAATTCTGATCTTAACGAGTCTAAAAAGGTATACCACTCAAAGATCGGACTTATTTTGGCCGAGATATGCAAGTTATGAAGCTCCAAAAATCTTATTTTTTTGTTAATGCTGAAAATATTACATGGTCATCTTTGAATGCTCATAACTCGGGTATTTGATGTCGGATCATGGTCATTTTTGGCAAAAAATGAAATTTGCTGGCATGGCCATTTTTAAATGGCAATCTATAATTCTGATCTTAACGAGTCTAAAAAGGTATACCACTCAAAGATCGGACTTATTTTGGCCGAGATATGCAAGTTATGAAGCTCCAAAAATCTTATTTTTTTGTTAATGCTGAAAATATTACATGGTCATCTTTGAATGCTCATAACTCGGGTATTTGATGTCGGATCATGGTCATTTTTGGCAAAAAATGAAATTTGCTGGCATGGCCATTTTTAAATGGCAATCTATAATTCTGATCTTAACGAGTCTAAAAAGGTATACCACTCAAAGATCGGACTTATTTTGGCCGAGATATGCAAGTTATGAAGCTCCAAAAATCTTATTTTTTTGTTAATGCTGAAAATATTACATGGTCATCTTTGAATGCTCATAACTCGGGTATTTGATGTCGGATCATGGTCATTTTTGGCAAAAAATGAAATTTGCTGGCATGGCCATTTTTAAATGGCAATCTATAATTCTGATCTTAACGAGTCTAAAAAGGTATACCACTCAAAGATCGGACTTATTTTGGCCGAGATATGCAAGTTATGAAGCTCCAAAAATCTTATTTTTTTGTTAATGCTGAAAATATTACATGGTCATCTTTGAATGCTCATAACTCGGGTATTTGATGTCGGATCATGGTCATTTTTGGCAAAAAATGAAATTTGCTGGCATGGCCATTTTTAAATGGCAATCTATAATTCTGATCTTAACGAGTCTAAAAAGGTATACCACTCAAAGATCGGACTTATTTTGGCCGAGATATGCAAGTTATGAAGCTCCAAAAATCTTATTTTTTTGTTAATGCTGAAAATATTACATGGTCATCTTTGAATGCTCATAACTCGGGTATTTGATGTCGGATCATGGTCATTTTTGGCAAAAAATGAAATTTGCTGGCATGGCCATTTTTAAATGGCAATCTATAATTCTGATCTTAACGAGTCTAAAAAGGTATACCACTCAAAGATCGGACTTATTTTGGCCGAGATATGCAAGTTATGAAGCTCCAAAAATCTTATTTTTTTGTTAATGCTGAAAATATTACATGGTCATCTTTGAATGCTCATAACTCGGGTATTTGATGTCGGATCATGGTCATTTTTGGCAAAAAATGAAATTTGCTGGCATGGCCATTTTTAAATGGCAATCTATAATTCTGATCTTAACGAGTCTAAAAAGGTATACCACTCAAAGATCGGACTTATTTTGGCCGAGATATGCAAGTTATGAAGCTCCAAAAATCTTATTTTTTTGTTAATGCTGAAAATATTACATGGTCATCTTTGAATGCTCATAACTCGGGTATTTGATGTCGGATCATGGTCATTTTTGGCAAAAAATGAAATTTGCTGGCATGGCCATTTTTAAATGGCAATCTATAATTCTGATCTTAACGAGTCTAAAAAGGTATACCACTCAAAGATCGGACTTATTTTGGCCGAGATATGCAAGTTATGAAGCTCCAAAAATCTTATTTTTTTGTTAATGCTGAAAATATTACATGGTCATCTTTGAATGCTCATAACTCGGGTATTTGATGTCGGATCATGGTCATTTTTGGCAAAAAATGAAATTTGCTGGCATGGCCATTTTTAAATGGCAATCTATAATTCTGATCTTAACGAGTCTAAAAAGGTATACCACTCAAAGATCGGACTTATTTTGGCCGAGATATGCAAGTTATGAAGCTCCAAAAATCTTATTTTTTTGTTAATGCTGAAAATATTACATGGTCATCTTTGAATGCTCATAACTCGGGTATTTGATGTCGGATCATGGTCATTTTTGGCAAAAAATGAAATTTGCTGGCATGGCCATTTTTAAATGGCAATCTATAATTCTGATCTTAACGAGTCTAAAAAGGTATACCACTCAAAGATCGGACTTATTTTGGCCGAGATATGCAAGTTATGAAGCTCCAAAAATCTTATTTTTTTGTTAATGCTGAAAATATTACATGGTCATCTTTGAATGCTCATAACTCGGGTATTTGATGTCGGATCATGGTCATTTTTGGCAAAAAATGAAATTTGCTGGCATGGCCATTTTTAAATGGCAATCTATAATTCTGATCTTAACGAGTCTAAAAAGGTATACCACTCAAAGATCGGACTTATTTTGGCCGAGATATGCAAGTTATGAAGCTCCAAAAATCTTATTTTTTTGTTAATGCTGAAAATATTACATGGTCATCTTTGAATGCTCATAACTCGGGTATTTGATGTCGGATCATGGTCATTTTTGGCAAAAAATGAAATTTGCTGGCATGGCCATTTTTAAATGGCAATCTATAATTCTGATCTTAACGAGTCTAAAAAGGTATACCACTCAAAGATCGGACTTATTTTGGCCGAGATATGCAAGTTATGAAGCTCCAAAAATCTTATTTTTTTGTTAATGCTGAAAATATTACATGGTCATCTTTGAATGCTCATAACTCGGGTATTTGATGTCGGATCATGGTCATTTTTGGCAAAAAATGAAATTTGCTGGCATGGCCATTTTTAAATGGCAATCTATAATTCTGATCTTAACGAGTCTAAAAAGGTATACCACTCAAAGATCGGACTTATTTTGGCCGAGATATGCAAGTTATGAAGCTCCAAAAATCTTATTTTTTTGTTAATGCTGAAAATATTACATGGTCATCTTTGAATGCTCATAACTCGGGTATTTGATGTCGGATCATGGTCATTTTTGGCAAAAAATGAAATTTGCTGGCATGGCCATTTTTAAATGGCAATCTATAATTCTGATCTTAACGAGTCTAAAAAGGTATACCACTCAAAGATCGGACTTATTTTGGCCGAGATATGCAAGTTATGAAGCTCCAAAAATCTTATTTTTTTGTTAATGCTGAAAATATTACATGGTCATCTTTGAATGCTCATAACTCGGGTATTTGATGTCGGATCATGGTCATTTTTGGCAAAAAATGAAATTTGCTGGCATGGCCATTTTTAAATGGCAATCTATAATTCTGATCTTAACGAGTCTAAAAAGGTATACCACTCAAAGATCGGACTTATTTTGGCCGAGATATGCAAGTTATGAAGCTCCAAAAATCTTATTTTTTTGTTAATGCTGAAAATATTACATGGTCATCTTTGAATGCTCATAACTCGGGTATTTGATGTCGGATCATGGTCATTTTTGGCAAAAAATGAAATTTGCTGGCATGGCCATTTTTAAATGGCAATCTATAATTCTGATCTTAACGAGTCTAAAAAGGTATACCACTCAAAGATCGGACTTATTTTGGCCGAGATATGCAAGTTATGAAGCTCCAAAAATCTTATTTTTTTGTTAATGCTGAAAATATTACATGGTCATCTTTGAATGCTCATAACTCGGGTATTTGATGTCGGATCATGGTCATTTTTGGCAAAAAATTAAATTTGCTGGCATGGCCATTTTTAAATGGCAATCTATAATTCTGATCTTAACGAGTCTAAAAAGGTATACCACTCAAAGATCGGACTTATTTTGGCCGAGATATGCAAGTTATGAAGCTCCAAAAATCTTATTTTTTTGTTAATGCTGAAAATATTACATGGTCATCTTTGAATGCTCATAACTCGGGTATTTGATGTCGGATCATGGTCATTTTTGGCAAAAAATTAAATTTGCTGGCATGGCCATTTTTAAATGGCAATCTATAATTCTGATCTTAACGAGTCTAAAAAGGTATACCACTCAAAGATCGGACTTATTTTGGCCGAGATATGCAAGTTATGAAGCTCCAAAAATCTTATTTTTTTGTTAATGCTGAAAATATTACATGGTCATCTTTGAATGCTCATAACTCGGGTATTTGATGTCGGATCATGGTCATTTTTGGCAAAAAATGAAATTTGCTGGCATGGCCATTTTTAAATGGCAATCTATAATTCTGATCTTAACGAGTCTAAAAAGGTATACCACTCAAAGATCGGACTTATTTTGGCCGAGATATGCAAGTTATGAAGCTCCAAAAATCTTATTTTTTTGTTAATGCTGAAAATATTACATGGTCATCTTTGAATGCTCATAACTCGGGTATTTGATGTCGGATCATGGTCATTTTTGGCAAAAAATGAAATTTGCTGGCATGGCCATTTTTAAATGGCAATCTATAATTCTGATCTTAACGAGTCTAAAAAGGTATACCACTCAAAGATCGGACTTATTTTGGCCGAGATATGCAAGTTATGAAGCTCCAAAAATCTTATTTTTTTGTTAATGCTGAAAATATTACATGGTCATCTTTGAATGCTCATAACTCGGGTATTTGATGTCGGATCATGGTCATTTTTGGCAAAAAATTAAATTTGCTGGCATGGCCATTTTTAAATGGCAATCTATAATTCTGATCTTAACGAGTCTAAAAAGGTATACCACTCAAAGATCGGACTTATTTTGGCCGAGATATGCAAGTTATGAAGCTCCAAAAATCTTATTTTTTTGTTAATGCTGAAAATATTACATGGTCATCTTTGAATGCTCATAACTCGGGTATTTGATGTCGGATCATGGTCATTTTTGGCAAAAAATGAAATTTGCTGGCATGGCCATTTTTAAATGGCAATCTATAATTCTGATCTTAACGAGTCTAAAAAGGTATACCACTCAAAGATCGGACTTATTTTGGCCGAGATATGCAAGTTATGAAGCTCCAAAAATCTTATTTTTTTGTTAATGCTGAAAATATTACATGGTCATCTTTGAATGCTCATAACTCGGGTATTTGATGTCGGATCATGGTCATTTTTGGCAAAAAATGAAATTTGCTGGCATGGCCATTTTTAAATGGCAATCTATAATTCTGATCTTAACGAGTCTAAAAAGGTATACCACTCAAAGATCGGACTTATTTTGGCCGAGATATGCAAGTTATGAAGCTCCAAAAATCTTATTTTTTTGTTAATGCTGAAAATATTACATGGTCATCTTTGAATGCTCATAACTCGGGTATTTGATGTCGGATCATGGTCATTTTTGGCAAAAAAATGAAATTTGCTGGCATGGCCATTTTTAAATGGCAATCTATAATTCTGATCTTAACGAGTCTAAAAAGGTATACCACTCAAAGATCGGACTTATTTTGGCCGAGATATGCAAGTTATGAAGCTCCAAAAATCTTATTTTTTTGTTAATGCTGAAAATATTACATGGTCATCTTTGAATGCTCATAACTCGGGTATTTGATGTCGGATCATGGTCATTTTTGGCAAAAAATGAAATTTGCTGGCATGGCCATTTTTAAATGGCAATCTATAATTCTGATCTTAACGAGTCTAAAAAGGTATACCACTCAAAGATCGGACTTATTTTGGCCGAGATATGCAAGTTATGAAGCTCCAAAAATCTTATTTTTTTGTTAATGCTGAAAATATTACATGGTCATCTTTGAATGCTCATAACTCGGGTATTTGATGTCGGATCATGGTCATTTTTGGCAAAAAATGAAATTTGCTGGCATGGCCATTTTTAAATGGCAATCTATAATTCTGATCTTAACGAGTCTAAAAAGGTATACCACTCAAAGATCGGACTTATTTTGGCCGAGATATGCAAGTTATGAAGCTCCAAAAATCTTATTTTTTTGTTAATGCTGAAAATATTACATGGTCATCTTTGAATGCTCATAACTCGGGTATTTGATGTCGGATCATGGTCATTTTTGGCAAAAAATGAAATTTGCTGGCATGGCCATTTTTAAATGGCAATCTATAATTCTGATCTTAACGAGTCTAAAAAGGTATACCACTCAAAGATCGGACTTATTTTGGCCGAGATATGCAAGTTATGAAGCTCCAAAAATCTTATTTTTTTGTTAATGCTGAAAATATTACATGGTCATCTTTGAATGCTCATAACTCGGGTATTTGATGTCGGATCATGGTCATTTTTGGCAAAAAATGAAATTTGCTGGCATGGCCATTTTTAAATGGCAATCTATAATTCTGATCTTAACGAGTCTAAAAAGGTATACCACTCAAAGATCGGACTTATTTTGGCCGAGATATGCAAGTTATGAAGCTCCAAAAATCTAATTTTTTTGTTAATGCTGAAAATATTACATGGTCATCTTTGAATGCTCATAACTCGGGTATTTGATGTCGGATCATGGTCATTTTTGGCAAAAAATGAAATTTGCTGGCATGGCCATTTTTAAATGGCAATCTATAATTCTGATCTTAACGAGTCTAAAAAGGTATACCACTCAAAGATCGGACTTATTTTGGCCGAGATATGCAAGTTATGAAGCTCCAAAAATCTTATTTTTTTGTTAATGCTGAAAATATTACATGGTCATCTTTGAATGCTCATAACTCGGGTATTTGATGTCGGATCATGGTCATTTTTGGCAAAAAATGAAATTTGCTGGCATGGCCATTTTTAAATGGCAATCTATAATTCTGATCTTAACGAGTCTAAAAAGGTATACCACTCAAAGATCGGACTTATTTTGGCCGAGATATGCAAGTTATGAAGCTCCAAAAATCTTATTTTTTTGTTAATGCTGAAAATATTACATGGTCATCTTTGAATGCTCATAACTCGGGTATTTGATGTCGGATCATGGTCATTTTTGGCAAAAAATGAAATTTGCTGGCATGGCCATTTTTAAATGGCAATCTATAATTCTGATCTTAACGAGTCTAAAAAGGTATACCACTCAAAGATCGGACTTATTTTGGCCGAGATATGCAAGTTATGAAGCTCCAAAAATCTTATTTTTTTGTTAATGCTGAAAATATTACATGGTCATCTTTGAATGCTCATAACTCGGGTATTTGATGTCGGATCATGGTCATTTTTGGCAAAAAATGAAATTTGCTGGCATGGCCATTTTTAAATGGCAATCTATAATTCTGATCTTAACGAGTCTAAAAAGGTATACCACTCAAAGATCGGACTTATTTTGGCCGAGATATGCAAGTTATGAAGCTCCAAAAATCTTATTTTTTTGTTAATGCTGAAAATATTACATGGTCATCTTTGAATGCTCATAACTCGGGTATTTGATGTCGGATCATGGTCATTTTTGGCAAAAAATGAAATTTGCTGGCATGGCCATTTTTAAATGGCAATCTATAATTCTGATCTTAACGAGTCTAAAAAGGTATACCACTCAAAGATCGGACTTATTTTGGCCGAGATATGCAAGTTATGAAGCTCCAAAAATCTAATTTTTTTGTTAATGCTGAAAATATTACATGGTCATCTTTGAATGCTCATAACTCGGGTATTTGATGTCGGATCATGGTCATTTTTGGCAAAAAAATGAAATTTGCTGGCATGGCCATTTTTAAATGGCAATCTATAATTCTGATCTTAACGAGTCTAAAAAGGTATACCACTCAAAGATCGGACTTATTTTGGCCGAGATATGCAAGTTATGAAGCTCCAAAAATCTTATTTTTTTGTTAATGCTGAAAATATTACATGGTCATCTTTGAATGCTCATAACTCGGGTATTTGATGTCGGATCATGGTCATTTTTGGCAAAAAATGAAATTTTCTGGCATGGCCATTTTTAAATGGCAATCTATAATTCTGATCTTAACGAGTCTAAAAAGGTATACCACTCAAAGATCGGACTTATTTTGGCCGAGATATGCAAGTTATGAAGCTCCAAAAATCTAATTTTTTTGTTAATGCTGAAAATATTACATGGTCATCTTTGAATGCTCATAACTCGGGTATTTGATGTCGGATCATGGTCATTTTTGGCAAAAAATGAAATTTGCTGGCATGGCCATTTTTAAATGGCAATCTATAATTCTGATCTTAACGAGTCTAAAAAGGTATACCACTCAAAGATCGGACTTATTTTGGCCGAGATATGCAAGTTATGAAGCTCCAAAAATCTTATTTTTTTGTTAATGCTGAAAATATTACATGGTCATCTTTGAATGCTCATAACTCGGGTATTTGATGTCGGATCATGGTCATTTTTGGCAAAAAATGAAATTTGCTGGCATGGCCATTTTTAAATGGCAATCTATAATTCTGATCTTAACGAGTCTAAAAAGGTATACCACTCAAAGATCGGACTTATTTTGGCCGAGATATGCAAGTTATGAAGCTCCAAAAATCTTATTTTTTTGTTAATGCTGAAAATATTACATGGTCATCTTTGAATGCTCATAACTCGGGTATTTGATGTCGGATCATGGTCATTTTTGGCAAAAAATTAAATTTGCTGGCATGGCCATTTTTAAATGGCAATCTATAATTCTGATCTTAACGAGTCTAAAAAGGTATACCACTCAAAGATCGGACTTATTTTGGCCGAGATATGCAAGTTATGAAGCTCCAAAAATCTTATTTTTTTGTTAATGCTGAAAATATTACATGGTCATCTTTGAATGCTCATAACTCGGGTATTTGATGTCGGATCATGGTCATTTTTGGCAAAAAATGAAATTTGCTGGCATGGCCATTTTTAAATGGCAATCTATAATTCTGATCTTAACGAGTCTAAAAAGGTATACCACTCAAAGATCGGACTTATTTTGGCCGAGATATGCAAGTTATGAAGCTCCAAAAATCTTATTTTTTTGTTAATGCTGAAAATATTACATGGTCATCTTTGAATGCTCATAACTCGGGTATTTGATGTCGGATCATGGTCATTTTTGGCAAAAAATGAAATTTGCTGGCATGGCCATTTTTAAATGGCAATCTATAATTCTGATCTTAACGAGTCTAAAAAGGTATACCACTCAAAGATCGGACTTATTTTGGCCGAGATATGCAAGTTATGAAGCTCCAAAAATCTTATTTTTTTGTTAATGCTGAAAATATTACATGGTCATCTTTGAATGCTCATAACTCGGGTATTTGATGTCGGATCATGGTCATTTTTGGCAAAAAATGAAATTTGCTGGCATGGCCATTTTTAAATGGCAATCTTTAATTCTGATCTTAACGAGTCTAAAAAGGTATACCACTCAAAGATCGGACTTATTTTGGCCGAGATATGCAAGTTATGAAGCTCCAAAAATCTTATTTTTTTGTTAATGCTGAAAATATTACATGGTCATCTTTGAATGCTCATAACTCGGGTATTTGATGTCGGATCATGGTCATTTTTGGCAAAAAATTAAATTTGCTGGCATGGCCATTTTTAAATGGCAATCTATAATTCTGATCTTAACGAGTCTAAAAAGGTATACCACTCAAAGATCGGACTTATTTTGGCCGAGATATGCAAGTTATGAAGCTCCAAAAATCTAATTTTTTTGTTAATGCTGAAAATATTACATGGTCATCTTTGAATGCTCATAACTCGGGTATTTGATGTCGGATCATGGTCATTTTTGGCAAAAAATGAAATTTGCTGGCATGGCCATTTTTAAATGGCAATCTATAATTCTGATCTTAACGAGTCTAAAAAGGTATACCACTCAAAGATCGGACTTATTTTGGCCGAGATATGCAAGTTATGAAGCTCCAAAAATCTTATTTTTTTGTTAATGCTGAAAATATTACATGGTCATCTTTGAATGCTCATAACTCGGGTATTTGATGTCGGATCATGGTCATTTTTGGCAAAAAATGAAATTTGCTGGCATGGCCATTTTTAAATGGCAATCTATAATTCTGATCTTAACGAGTCTAAAAAGGTATACCACTCAAAGATCGGACTTATTTTGGCCGAGATATGCAAGTTATGAAGCTCCAAAAATCTAATTTTTTTGTTAATGCTGAAAATATTACATGGTTATCTTTGAATGCTCATAACTCGGGTATTTGATGTCGGATCATGGTCATTTTTGGCAAAAAAATGAAATTTGCTGGCATGGCCATTTTTAAATGGCAATCTATAATTCTGATCTTAACGAGTCTAAAAAGGTATACCACTCAAAGATCGGACTTATTTTGGCCGAGATATGCAAGTTATGAAGCTCCAAAAATCTAATTTTTTTGTTAATGCTGAAAATATTACATGGTCATCTTTGAATGCTCATAACTCGGGTATTTGATGTCGGATCATGGTCATTTTTGGCAAAAAATGAAATTTTCTGGCATGGCCATTTTTAAATGGCAATCTATAATTCTGATCTTAACGAGTCTAAAAAGGTATACCACTCAAAGATCGGACTTATTTTGGCCGAGATATGCAAGTTATGAAGCTCCAAAAATCTTATTTTTTTGTTAATGCTGAAAATATTACATGGTCATCTTTGAATGCTCATAACTCGGGTATTTGATGTCGGATCATGGTCATTTTTGGCAAAAAATTAAATTTGCTGGCATGGCCATTTTTAAATGGCAATCTATAATTCTGATCTTAACGAGTCTAAAAAGGTATACCACTCAAAGATCGGACTTATTTTGGCCGAGATATGCAAGTTATGAAGCTCCAAAAATCAAATTTTTTTGTTAATGCTGAAAATATTACATGGTCATCTTTGAATGCTCATAACTCGGGTATTTGATGTCGGATCATGGTCATTTTTGGCAAAAAATTAAATTTGCTGGCATGGCCATTTTTAAATGGCAATCTATAATTCTGATCTTAACGAGTCTAAAAACGTATACCACTCAAAGATCGGACTTATTTTGGCCGAGATATGCAAGTTATGAAGCTCCAAAAATCTTATTTTTTTGTTAATGCTGAAAATATTACATGGTCATCTTTGAATGCTCATAACTCGGGTATTTGATGTCGGATCATGGTCATTTTTGGCAAAAAATGAAATTTGCTGGCATGGCCATTTTTAAAAGGCAATCTATAATTCTGATCTTAACGAGTCTAAAAAGGTATACCACTCAAAGATCGGACTTATTTTGGCCGAGATATGCAAGTTATGAAGCTCCAAAAATCTTATTTTTTTGTTAATGCTGAAAATATTACATGGTTATCTTTGAATGCTCATAACTCGGGCATTTGATGTCGGATCATGGTCATTTTTGGCAAAAAAATGAAATTTGCTGGCATGGCCATTTTTAAATGGCAATCTATAATTCTGATCTTAACGAGTCTAAAAAGGTATACCACTCAAAGATCGGACTTATTTTGGCCGAGATATGCAAGTTATGAAGCTCCAAAAATCTAATTTTTTTGTTAATGCTGAAAATATTACATGGTCATCTTTGAATGCTCATAACTCGGGTATTTGATGTCGGATCATGGTCATTTTTGGCAAAAAATGAAATTTGCTGGCATGGCCATTTTTAAATGGCAATCTATAATTCTGATCTTAACGAGTCTAAAAACGTATACCACTCAAAGATCGGACTTATTTTGGCCGAGATATGCAAGTTATGAAGCTCCAAAAATCTTATTTTTTTGTTAATGCTGAAAATATTACATGGTCATCTTTGAATGCTCATAACTCGGGTATTTGATGTCAGATCATGGTCATTTTTGGCAAAAAATGAAATTTGCTGGCATGGCCATTTTTAAATGGCAATCTATAATTCTGATCTTAACGAGTCTAAAAAGGTATACCACTCAAAGATCGGACTTATTTTGGCCGAGATATGCAAGTTATGAAGCTCCAAAAATCTAATTTTTTTGTTAATGCTGAAAATATTACATGGTTATCTTTGAATGCTCATAACTCGGGTATTTGATGTCGGATCATGGTCATTTTTGGCAAAAAAATTAAATTTGCTGGCATGGCCATTTTTAAATGGCAATCTATAATTCTGATCTTAACGAGTCTAAAAAGGTATACCACTCAAAGATCGGACTTATTTTGGCCTAGATATGCAAGTTATGAAGCTCCAAAAATCTAATTTTTTTGTTAATGCTGAAAATATTACATGGTCATCTTTGAATGCTCATAACTCGGGTATTTGATGTCGGATCATGGTCATTTTTGGCAAAAAATGAAATTTTCTGGCATGGCCATTTTTAAATGGCAATCTATAATTCTGATCTTAACGAGTCTAAAAAGGTATACCACTCAAAGATCGGACTTATTTTGGCCGAGATATGCAAGTTATGAAGCTCCAAAAATCTTATTTTTTTGTTAATGCTGAAAATACAATATGGTCATCTTTGAATGCTCATAACTCGGGTATTTGATGTCGGATCATGGTCATTTTTGGCAAAAAATGAAATTTGCTGGCATGGCCATTTTTAAATGGCAATCTTTAATTCTGATCTTAACGAGTCTAAAAAGGTATACCACTCAAAGATCGGACTTATTTTGGCCGAGATATGCAAGTTATGAAGCTCCAAAAATCTTATTTTTTTGTTAATGCTGAAAATATTACATGGTCATCTTTGAATGCTCATAGCTCGGGTATTTGATGTCGGATCATGGTCATTTTTGGCAAAAAGTTATGAAGCTCCAAAAATCTTATTTTTTTGTTAATGCTGAAAATATTACATGGTCATTTTTGAATGCTCATAACTCGGGTATTTGATGTCGGATCATGGTCATTTTTGGCAAAAAATTAAATTACCTGGCATATTTCAATATAATCTGATCTTAACGAGTCTAAAAAGGTATACCACTCAAAGATCGGACTTATTTTGGCCGAGATATGCAAGTTATGAAGCTCCAAAAATCTTATTTTTTTGTTAATGCTGAAAATATTACATGGTCATCTTTGAATGCTCATAACTCGGGTATTTGATGTCGGATCATGGTCATTTTTGGCAAAAAATGAAATTTGCTGGCATGGCCATTTTTAAATGGCAATCTATAATTCTGATCTTAACGAGTCTAAAAAGGTATACCACTCAAAGATCGGACTTATTTTGGCCTAGATATACAAGTTATGAAGCTCCAAAAATCTAATTTTTTTGTTAATGCTGAAAATATTACATGGTCATCTTTGAATGCTCATAACTCGGGTATTTGATGTCGGATCATGGTTATTTTTGGCAAAAAATTAAATTTTCTGGCATGGCCATTTTTAAATGGCAATCTATAATTCTGATCTTAACGAGTCTAAAAAGGTATACCACTCAAAGATCGGACCTATTTTGGCCGAGATATGCAAGTTATGAAGCTCCAAAAATCTTATTTTTTTGTTAATGCTGAAAATACTATATGGTCATCTTTGAATGCTCATAACTCGGGTATTTGATGTCGGATCATGGTCATTTTTGGCAAAAAATGAAATTTGCTGGCATGGCCATTTTTAAATGGCAATCTATAATTCTGATCTTAACGAGTCTAAAAAGGTATACCACTCAAAGATCGGACTTATTTTGGCCGAGATATGCAAGTTATGAAGCTCCAAAAATCTTATTTTTTTGTTAATGCTGAAAATATTACATGGTCATCTTTGAATGCTCATAACTCGGGTATTTGATGTCGGATCATGGTCATTTTTGGCAAAAAATGAAATTTGCTGGCATGGCCATTTTTAAATGGCAATCTATAATTCTGATCTTAACGAGTCTAAAAAGGTATACCACTCAAAGATCGGACTTATTTTGGCCGAGATATGCAAGTTATGAAGCTCCAAAAATCTAATTTTTTTGTTAATGCTGAAAATATTACATGGTTATCTTTGAATGCTCATAACTCGGGTATTTGATGTCGGATCATGGTCATTTTTGACAAAAAAAAATGAAATTGGCTGGCATGGCCATTTTTAAATGGCAATCTATAATTCTGATCTTAAAGAGTCTAAAAAGGTATACCACTCAAAGATCGGACCTATTTTGGCCGAGATATGCAAGTTATGAAGCTCCAAAAATCTTATTTTTTTGTTAATGCTGAAAATATTACATGGTCATCTTTGAATGCTCATAACTCGAGGTATTTGATGTCGGATCATGGTCATTTTTGGCAAAAAATGAAATTTGCTGGCATGGCCATTTTTAAATGGCAATCTATAATTCTGATCTTAACGAGTCTAAAAAGGTATACCACTCAAAGATCGGACTTATTTTGGCCGAGATATGCAAGTTATGAAGCTCCAAAAATCTTATTTTTTTGTTAATGCTGAAAATATTACATGGTCATCTTTGAATGCTCATAGCTCGGGTATTTGATGTCGGATCATGGTCATTTTTGGCAAAAAGTTATGAAGCTCCAAAAATCTTATTTTTTTGTTAATGCTGAAAATATTACATGGTCATTTTTGAATGCTCATAACGCGGGTATTTGATGTCGGATCATGGTCATTTTTGGAAAAAAATTAAATTACCTGGCATGGCCATTTTTAAATGGCAATCTATTCTGATCTTAACGAGTCTAAAAAGGTATACCACTCAAAGATCGGACTTATTTTGGCCGAGATATGCAAGTTATGAAGCTCCAAAAATCTTATTTTTTTGTTAATGCTGAAAATATTACATGGTCATCTTTGAATGCTCATAACTCGGGTATTTGATGTCGGATCATGGTCATTTTTGGCAAAAAATGAAATTTGCCGGCATGGCCATTTTTAAATGGCAATCTATAATTCTGATCTTAACGAGTCTAAAAAGGTATACCACTCAAAGATCGGACTTATTTTGGCCGAGATATGCAAGTTATGAAGCTCCAAAAATCTAATTTTTTTGTTAATGCTGAAAATATTACATGGTCATCTTTGAATGCTCATAACTCGGGTATTTGATGTCGGATCCTGGTCATTTTTGGCAAAAAATGAAATTTTCTGGCATGGCCATTTTTAAATGGCAATCTATAATTCTGATCTTAACGAGTCTAAAAAGGTATACCACTCAAAGATCGGACTTATTTTGGCCGAGATATGCAAGTTATGAAGCTCCAAAAATCTTATTTTTTTGTTAATGCTGAAAATACAATACGGTCATCTTTGAATGCTCATAACTCAGGTATTTGATGTCGGATCATGGTCATTTTTGGCAAAAAATGAAATTTGCTGGCATGGCCATTTTTAAATGGCAATCTATAATTCTGATCTTAACGAGTCTAAAAAGGTATACCACTCAAAGATCGGACTTATTTTGGCCGAGATATGCAAGTTATGAAGCTCCAAAAATCTGAATTTTTTTGTTAATGCTGAAAATATTACATGGTCATCTTTGAATGCTCATAACTCGGGTATTTGATGTCGGATCATGGTCATTTTTGGCAAAAAATGAAATTTGCTGGCATGGCCATTTTTAAATGGCAATCTATAATTCTGATCTTAACGAGTCTAAAAAGGTATACCACTCAAAGATCGGACTTATTTTGGCCGAGATATGCAAGTTATGAAGCTCCAAAAATCTAATTTTTTTGTTAATGCTGAAAATATTACATGGTTATCTTTGAATGCTCATAACTCGGGTATTTGATTTCGGATCATGGTCATTTTTGGCAAAAAATGAAATTGGCTGGCATGGCCATTTTTAAATGGCAATCTATAATTCTGATCTTAAAGAGTCTAAAAAGGTATACCACTCAAAGATCGGACTTATTTTGGCCGAGATATGCAAGTTATGAAGCTCCAAAAATCTTATTTTTTTGTTAATGCTGAAAATACTACATGGTCATCTTTGAATGCTCATAACTCAGGTATTTGATGTCGGATCATGGTCATTTTTGGCAAAAAATGAAATTTGCTGGCATGGCCATTTTTAAATGGCAATCTATAATTCTGATCTTAACGAGTCTAAAAAGGTATACCACTCAAAGATCGGACTTATTTTGGCCGAGATATGCAAGTTATGAAGCTCCAAAAATCTGAATTTTTTTGTTAATGCTGAAAATATTACATGGTCATCTTTGAATGCTCATAACTCGGGTATTTGATGTCGGATCATGGTCATTTTTGGCAAAAAATGAAATTTGCTGGCATGGCCATTTTTAAATGGCAATCTATAATTCTGATCTTAACGAGTCTAAAAAGGTATACCACTCAAAGATCGGACTTATTTTGGCCGAGATATGCAAGTTATGAAGCTCCAAAAATCTAATTTTTTTGTTAATGCTGAAAATATTACATGGTTATCTTTGAATGCTCATAGCTCGGGTATTTGATGTCGGATCATGGACATTTTTGACAAAAAAAATGAAATTGGCTGGCATGGCCATTTTTAAATAGCAATCTATAATTCTGATCTTAAAGAGTCTAAAAAGGTATACCACTCAAAGATCGGACCTATTTTGGCCGAGATATGCAAGTTATGAAGCTCCAAAAATCTTATTTTTTTGTTAATGCTGAAAATACTACATGGTCATCTTTGAATGCTCATAACTCAGGTATTTGATGTCGGATCATGGTCATTTTTGGCAAAAAATTAAATTTGCTGGCATGGCCATTTTTAAATGGCAATCTATAATTCTGATCTTAACGAGTCTAAAAAGGTATACCACTCAAATATCGGACTTATTTTGGCCTAGATATGCAAGTTATGAAGCTCCAAAAATCTTATTTTTTTGTTAATGCTGAAAATATTACATGGTCATCTTTGAATGCTCATAACTCGGGTATTTGATGTCGGATCATGGTCATTTTTGGCAAAAAATGAAATTTGAAGGCATGGCCATTTTTAAATGGCAATCTATAATTCTGATCTTAACGAGTCTAAAAAGGTACACCACTCAAAGATCGGACTTATTTTGGCCGAGATATGCAAGTTATGAAGCTCCAAAAATCTTATTTTTTTGTTAATGCTGAAAATATTACATGGTCATCTTTGAATGCTCATAACTCGGGTATTTGATGTCGGATCATGGTCATTTTTGGCAAAAAATGAAATTTGCTGGCATGGCCATTTTTAAATGGCAATCTATAATTCTGATCTTAACGAGTCTAAAAAGGTATACCACTCAAAGATCGGACTTATTTTGGCCGAGATATGCAAGTTATGAAGCTCCAAAAATCGTATTTTTTTGTTAATGCTGAAAATATTACATGGTTATCTTTGAATGCTCATAACTCGGGTATTTGATGTCGGATCATGGACATTTTTGACAAAAAAAATTAAATTGGCTGGCATGGCCATTTTTAAATGGCAATCTATAATTCTGATCTTAAAGAGTCTAAAAAGGTATACCACTCAAAGATCGGAGTTATTTTGGCCGAGATATGCAAGTTATGAAGCTCCAAAAATCTAATTTTTTTGTTAATGCTGAAAATATTACATGGTCATCTTTGAATGCTCATAACTCGGGTATTTGATGTCGGATCATGGTAATTTTTGACAAAAAATGAAATTTTCTGGCATGGCCATTTTTAAATGGCAATCTATAATTCTGATCTTAACGAGTCTAAAAAGGTATACCACTCAAAGATCGGACCTATTTTGGCCGAGATATGCAAGTTATGAAGCTCCAAAAATCTTATTTTTTTGTTAATGCTGAAAATACTACACGGTCATCTTTGAATGCTCATAACTCAGGTATTTGATGTCGGATCATGGTCATTTTAGGCAAAAAATGAAATTTGCTGGCATGGCCATTTTTAAATGGCAATCTATAATTCTGATCTTAACGAGTCTAAAAAGGTATACCACTCAAAGATCGGACTTATTTTGGCCGAGATATGCAAGTTATGAAGCTCCAAAAATCTTATTTTTTTGTTAATGCTGAAAATATTACATGGTCATCTTTGAATGCTCATAGCTCGGGTATTTGATGTCGGATCATGGTCATTTTTGGCAAAAAATGAAATTTTCTGGCATGGCCATTTTTAAATGGCAATCTATAATTCTGATCTTAACGAGTCTAAAAAGGTATACCACTCAAAGATCGGACTTATTTTGTCCGAGATATGCAAGTTATGAAGCTCCAAAAATCTTATTTTTTTGTTAATGCTGAAAATATTACATGGTCATTTTTGAATGCTCATAACTCGGGTATTTGATGTCGGATCATGGTCATTTTTGGCAAAAAATTAAATTAGCTGGCATGGCCATTTTTAAATGGCATTCTATAATTCTGATCTTAACGAGTCTAAAAAGGTATACCACTCAAAGATCGGACTTATTTTGGCCGAGATATGCAAGTTATGAAGCTCCAAAAATCTTATTTTTTTGTTAATGCTGAAAATATTACATGGTCATCTTTGAATGCTCATAACTCGGGTATTTGATGTCGGATCATGGTCATTTTTGGCAAAAAATTAAATTTGCTGGCATGGCCATTTTTAAATGGCAATCTATAATTCTGATCTTAACGAGTCTAAAAAGGTATACCACTCAAAGATCGGACTTATTTTGGCCGAGATATGCAAGTTATGAAGCTCCAAAAATCTTATTTTTTTGTTAATGCTGAAAATATTACATGGTCATTTTTGAATGCTCATAACTCGGGTATTTGATGTCGGATCATGGTCATTTTTGGCAAAAAATGAAATTTGCTGGCATGGCCATTTTTAAATGGCAATCTATAATTCTGATCTTAACGAGTCTAAAAAGGTATACCACTCAAAGATCGGACTTATTTTGGCCGAGATATGCAAGTTATGAAGCTCCAAAAATCTTATTTTTTTGTTAATGCTGAAAATATTACATGGCCATTTTTGAATGCTCATAACTCGGGTATTTGATGTCGGATCATGGTCATTTTTGGCAAAAAATGAAATTTGCTGGCATGGCCACTTTTAAATGGCAATCTATAATTCTGATCTTAACGAGTCTAAAAAGGTATACCACTCAAAGATCGGACTTATTTTGGCCGAGATATGCAAGTTATGAAGCTCCAAAAATCTTATTTTTTTGTTAATGCTGAAAATATTACATGGTCATTTTTGAATGCTCATAACTCGGGTATTTGATGTAGGATCATGGTCATTTTTGGCAAAAAATTAAATTTGCTGGCATGGCCATTTTTAAATGGCAATCTATAGTTCTGATCTTAACGAGTCTAAAAAGGTATACCACTCAAAGATCGGACTAATTTTGGCTATTCGGATCATGGTCATTTTTGGCAAAAAATGAAATTTGCTGGCATGGCCATTTTTAAATGGCAATCTATAATTCTGATCTTAACGAGTCTAAAAAGGTATACCACTCAAAGATCGGACTTATTTTGGCCTAGATATGCAAGTTATGAAGCTCCAAAAATCTTATTTTTTTGTTAATGCTGAAAATATTACATGGTCATCTTTGAATGCTCATAACTCGGGTATTTGATGTCGGATCATGGTCATTTTTGGCAAAAAATGAAATTGGCTTGCATGGCCATTTTTAAATGGCAATCTATAATTCTGATCTTAAAGAGTCTAAAAAGGTATACCACTCAAAGATCGGACCTATTTTGGCCGAGATATGCAAGTTATGAAGCTCCAAAAATCTTATTTTTTTGTTAATGCTGAAAATACTACATGGTCATCTTTGAATGCTCATAACTCGGGTATTTGATGTCGGATCATGGTCATTTTTGGCAAAAAATTAAATTTGCTGGCATGGCCATTTTTAAATGGCAATCTATAGTTCTGATCTTAACGAGTCTAAAAAGGTATACCACTCAAAGATCGGACTAATTTTGGCTATTCGGATCATGGTCATTTTTGGCAAAAAATGAAATTTGCTGGCATGGCCATTTTTCAATGGCAATCTATAATTCTGATCTTAACGAGTCTAAAAAGGTATACCACTCAAAGATCGGACTTATTTTGGCCGAGATATGCAAGTTATGAAGCTCCAAAAATCTTATTTTTTTGTTAATGCTGAAAATATTACATGGTCATCTTTGAATGCTCATAACTCGGGTATTTGATGTCGGATCATGGTCATTTTTGGCAAAAAATGAAATTTGCTGGCATGGCCATTTTTAAATGGCAATCTATAATTCTGATCTTAACGAGTCTAAAAAGGTATACCACTCAAAGATCGGACTTATTTTGGCCGAGATATGCAAGTTATGAAGCTCCAAAAATCTTATTTTTTTGTTAATGCTGAAAATATTACATGGTCATCTTTGAATGCTCATAACTCGGGTATTTGATGTCGGATCATGGTCATTTTTGGCAAAAAATGAAATTTGCTGGCATGGCCATTTTTAAATGGCAATCTATAATTCTGATCTTAACGAGTCTAAAAAGGTACACCACTCAAAGATCGGACTTATTTTGGCCGAGATATGCAAGTTATGAAGCTCCAAAAATCTTATTTTTTTGTTAATGCTGAAAATATTACATGGTCATCTTTGAATGCTCATAACTCGGGTATTTGATGTCGGATCATGGTCATTTTTGGCAAAAAATGAAATTTGCTGGCATGGCCATTTTTAAATGGCAATCTATAATTCTGATCTTAACGAGTCTAAAAAGGTATACCACTCAAAGATCGGACTTATTTTGGCCGAGATATGCAAGTTATGAAGCTCCAAAAATCGTATTTTTTTGTTAATGCTGAAAATATTACATGGTCATCTTTGAATGCTCATAGCTCGGGTATTTGATGTCGGATCATGGTCATTTTTGACAAAAAAATGAAATTGGCTGGCATGGCCATTTTTAAATGGCAATCTATAATTCTGATCTTAACGAGTCTAAAAAGGTATACCACTCAAAGATCGGACCTATTTTGGCCGAGATATGCAAGTTATGAAGCTCCAAAAATCTTATTTTTTTGTTAATGCTGAAAATATTACATGGTCATCTTTGAATGCTCATAACTCGGGTATTTGATGTCGGATCATGGTCATTTTTGGCAAAAAATGAAATTTGCTGGCATGGCCATTTTTAAATGGCAATCTATAATTCTGATCGTAACGAGTCTAAAAAGGTATACCACTCAAAGATCGGACTTATTTTGGCCGAGATATGCAAGTTATGAAGCTCCAAAAATCTTATTTTTTTGTTAATGCTGAAAATATTACATGGTCATCTTTGAATGCTCATAGCTCGGGTATTTGATGTCGGATCATGGTCATTTTTGGCAAAAAATGAAATTTGCTGGCATGGCAATTTTTAAATGGCAATCTATAATTCTGATCTTAACGAGTCTAAATAGGTATACCACTCAAAGATCGGACTTATTTTGGCCGAGATATGCAAGTTATGAAGCTCCAAAAATCTTATTGTTTTTGTTAATGCTGAAAATATTACATGGTCATTTTTGAATGCTCATAACTCGGGTATTTGATGTCGGATCATGGTCATTTTTGGCGAAAAATTAAATTTGCTGGCATGGCCATTTTTAAATGGCAATCTATAATTCTGATCTTAACGAGTCTAAAAAGGTATACCACTCAAAGATCGGACTTATTTTGGCCGAGATATGCAAGTTATGAAGCTCCAAAAATCTTATTTTTTTGTTAATGCTGAAAATATTACATGGTCATCTTTGAATGCTCATAACTCGGGTATTTGATGTCGGATCATGGTCATTTTTGGCAAAAAATTAAATTTGCTGGCATGGCCATTTTTAAATGGCAATCTATAATTCTGATCTTAACGAGTCTAAAAAGGTATACCACTCAAAGATCGGACTTATTTTGGCCGAGATATGCAAGTTATGAAGCTCCAAAAATCTTATTTTTTTGTTAATGCTGAAAATATTACATGGCCATTTTTGAATGCTCATAACTCAGGTATTTGATGTCGGATCATGGTCATTTTTGGCAAAAAATGAAATTTGCTGGCATGGCCATTTTTAAATGGCAATCTATAATTCTGATCTTAACGAGTCTAAAAAGGTATACCACTCAAAGATCGGACTTATTTTGGCCTAGATATGCAAGTTATGAAGCTCCAAAAATCGTATTTTTTTGTTAATGCTGAAAATATTACATGGTTATCTTTGAATGCTCATAACTCGGGTATTTGATGTCGGATCATGGTCATTTTTGACAAAAAATGAAATTGGCTGGCATGGCCATTTTTAAATGGCAATCTATAATTCTGATCTTAACGAGTCTAAAAAGGTATACCACTCAAAGATCGGAGTTATTTTGGCCGAGATATGCAAGTTATGAAGCTCCAAAAATCTAATTTTTTTGTTAATGCTGAAAATATTACATGGTCATCTTTGAATGCTCATAACTCGGGTATTTGATGTCGGATCATGGTAATTTTTGGCAAAAAATGAAATTTTCTGGCATGGCCATTTTTAAATGGCAATCTTTAATTCTGATCTTAACGAGTCTAAAAAGGTATACCACTCAAAGATCGGACCTATTTTGGCCGAGATATGCAAGTTATGAAACTCCAAAAATCTTATTTTTTTGTTAATGCTGAAAATATTACATGGTCATCTTTGAATGCTCATAACTCAGGTATTTGATGTCGGATCATGGTCATTTTTGGCAAAAAATGAAATTTGCTGGCATGGCCATTTTTAAATGGCAATCTATAATTCTGATCTTAACGAGTCTAAAAAGGTATACCACTCAAAGATCGGACTTATTTTGGCCGAGATATGCAAGTTATGAAGCTCCAAAAATCTTATTTTTTTGTTAATGCTGAAAATATTACATGGTCATCTTTGAATGCTCATAACACGGGTATTTGATGTCGGATCATGGTCATTTTTGGCAAAAAATGAAATTTGCTGGCATGGCCATTTTTAAATGGCAATCTATAATTCTGATCTTAACGAGTCTAAATAGGTATACCACTCAAAGATCGGACTTATTTTGTCCGAGATATGCAAGTTATGAAGCTCCAAAAATCTTATTTTTTTGTTAATGCTGAAAATATTACATGGTCATCTTTGAATGCTCATAACTCGGGTATTTGATGTCGGATCATGGTCATTTTTGGCAAAAAATTAAATTAGCTGGCATGGCCATTTTTAAATGGCAATCTATAATTCTGATCTTAACGAGTCTAAAAAGGTACACCACTCAAAGATCGGACTTATTTTGGCCGAGATATGCAAGTTATGAAGCTCCAAAAATCTTATTTTTTTGTTAATGCTGAAAATATTACATGGTCATCTTTGAATGCTCATAACTCGGGTATTTGATGTCGGATCATGGTCATTTTTGGCAAAAAATTAAATTTGCTGGCATGGCCATTTTTAAATGGCAATCTATAATTCTGATCTTAACGAGTCTAAAAAGGTATACCACTCAAAGATCGGACTTATTTTGGCCGAGATATGCAAGTTATGAAGCTCCAAAAATCTTATTTTTTTGTTAATACTGAAAATATTACATGGCCATCTTTGAATGCTCATAACTCGGGTATTTGATGTCGGATCATGGTCATTTTTGGCAAAAAATGAAATTTGCTGGCATGGCCACTTTTAAATGGCAATCTATAATTCTGATCTTAACGAGTCTAAAAAGGTATACCACTCAAAGATCGGACTTATTTTGGCCGAGATATGCAAGTTATGAAGCTCCAAAAATCTTATTTTTTTGTTAATGCTGAAAATATTACATGGTCATTTTTGAATGCTCATAACTCGGGTATTTGATGTCGGATCATGGTCATTTTTGGCAAAAAATGAAATTTGCTGGCATGGCCATTTTTAAATGGCAATCTATAATTCTGATCTTAACGAGTCTAAAAAGGTATACCACTCAAAGATCGGACTTATTTTGGCCGAGATATGCAAGTTATGAAGCTCCAAAAATCTTATTTTTTTGTTAATGCTGAAAATATTACATGGTCATCTTTGAATGCTCATAACTCGGGTATTTGATGTCGGATCATGGTCATTTTTGGCAAAAAATGAAATTTGCTGGCATGGCCATTTTTAAATGGCAATCTATAATTCTGATCTTAACGAGTCTAAAAAGGTATACCACTCAAAGATCGGACTTATTTTGGCCGAGATATGCAAGTTATGAAGCTCCAAAAATCTTATTTTTTTGTTAATGCTGAAAATATTACATGGTCATTTTTGAATGCTCATAACTCGGGTATTTGATGTCGGATCATGGTCATTTTTGGCAAAAAATGAAATTTGCTGGCATGGCCATTTTTAAATGGCAATCTATAATTCTGATCTTAACGAGTCTAAAAAGGTATACCACTCAAAGATCGGACTTATTTTGGCCGAGATATGCAAGTTATGAAGCTCCAAAAATCTAATTTTTTTGTTAATGCTGAAAATATTACATGGTCATCTTTGAATGCTCATAACTCGGGTATTTGATGTCGGATCATGGTCATTTTTGGCAAAAAATGAAATTTGCTGGCATGGCCATTTTTAAATGGCAATCTATAATTCTGATCTTAACGAGTCTAAAAAGGTATACCACTCAAAGATCGGACTTATTTTGGCCGAGATATGCAAGTTATGAAGCTCCAAAAATCTAATTTTTTTGTTAATGCTGAAAATATTACATGGTCATCTTTGAATGCTCATAACTCGGGTATTTGATGTCGGATCATGGTCATTTTTGGCAAAAAATGAAATTTGCTGGCATGGCCATTTTTAAATGGCAATCTATAATTCTGATCTTAACGAGTCTAAAAAGGTATACCACTCAAAGATCGGACTTATTTTGGCCGAGATATGCAAGTTATGAAGCTCCAAAAATCTTATTTTTTTGTTAATGCTGAAAATATTACATGGTAATTTTTGAATGCTCATAACTCGGGTATTTGATGTCGGATCATGGTCATTTTTGGCAAAAAATGAAATTTGCTGGCATGGCCATTTTTAAATGGCAATCTATAATTCTGATCTTAACGAGTCTAAAAAGGTATACCACTCAAAGATCGGACTTATTTTGGCCGAGATATGCAAGTTATGAAGCTCCAAAAATCTTATTTTTTTGTTAATGCTGAAAATATTACATGGTCATCTTTGAATGCTCATAACTCGGGTATTTGATGTCGGATCATGGTCATTTTTGGCAAAAAATGAAATTTGCTGGCATGGCCATTTTTAAATGGCAATCTATAATTCTGATCTTAACGAGTCTAAAAAGGTATACCACTCAAAGATCGGACTTATTTTGGCCGAGATATGCAAGTTATGAAGCTCCAAAAATCTTATTTTTTTGTTAATGCTGAAAATATTACATGGCCATTTTTGAATGCTCATAACTCAGGTATTTGATGTCGGATCATGGTCATTTTTGGCAAAAAATGAAATTTGCTGGCATGGCCACTTTTAAATGGCAATCTATTATTCTGATCGTAACGAGTCTAAAAAGGTATACCACTCAAAGATCGGACTTATTTTGGCCGAGATATGCAAGTTATGAAGCTCCAAAAATCTTATTTTTTTGTTAATGCTGAAAATATTACATGGTCATCTTTGAATGCTCATAACTCGGGTATTTGATGTCGGATCATGGTCATTTTTGGCAAAAAATTAAATTTGCTGGCATGGCCATTTTTAAATGGCAATCTATAGTTCTGATCTTAACGAGTCTAAAAAGGTATACCACTCAAAGATCGGACTAATTTTGGCTATTCGGATCATGGTCATTTTTGGCAAAAAATGAAATTTGCTGGCATGGCCATTTTTAAATGGCAATCTATAATTCTGATCTTAACGAGTCTAAAAAGGTATACCACTCAAAGATCGGACTTATTTTGGCCGAGATATGCAAGTTATGAAGCTCCAAAAATCTTATTTTTTTGTTAATGCTGAAAATATTACATGGTCATCTTTGAATGCTCATAACTCGGGTATTTGATGTCGGATCATGGTCATTTTTGGCAAAAAATGAAATTTGCTGGCATGGCCATTTTTAAATGGCAATCTATAATTCTGATCTTAACGAGTCTAAAAAGGTATACCACTCAAAGATCGGACTTATTTTGGCCGAGATATGCAAGTTATGAAGCTCCAAAAATCTTATTTTTTTGTTAATGCTGAAAATATTACATGGTCATCTTTGAATGCTCATAACTCGGGTATTTGATGTCGGATCATGGTCATTTTTGGCAAAAAATGAAATTTGCTGGCATGGCCATTTTTAAATGGCAATCTATAATTCTGATCTTAACGAGTCTAAAAAGGTATACCACTCAAAGATCGGACTTATTTTGGCCGAGATATGCAAGTTATGAAGCTCCAAAAATCTTATTTTTTTGTTAATGCTGAAAATATTACATTGTCATCTTTGAATGCTCATAACTCGGGTATTTGATGTCGGATCATGGTCGTTTTTGGCAAAAAATGAAATTTGCTGGCATGGCCATTTTTAAATGGCAATCTATAATTCTGATCTTAACGTCTCTAAAAAGGTATACCACTCAAAGATCGGACTTATTTTGGCCGAGATATGCAAGTTATGAAGCTCCAAAAATCTTATTTTTTTGTTAATGCTGAAAATATTACATGGTGATCTTTGAATGCTCATAACTCGGGTATTTGATGTCGGATCATGGTCATTTTTGGCAAAAAATGAAATTTGCTGGCATGGCCATTTTTAAATGGCAATCTATAATTCTGATCTTAACGAGTCTAAAAAGGTATACCACTCAAAGATCGGACTTATTTTGGCCGAGATATGCAAGTTATGAAGCTCCAAAAATCGTATTTTTTTGTTAATGCTGAAAATATTACATGGTCATCTTTGAATGCTCATAACTCGGGTATTTGATGTCGGATCATGGTCATTTTTGGCAAAAAATGAAATTTGCTGGCATGGCCATTTTTAAATGGCAATCTATAATTCTGATCTTAACGAGTCTAAAAAGGTATACCACTCAAAGATCGGACTTATTTTGGCCGAGATATGCAAGTTATGAAGCTCCAAAATCTAATTTTTTTGTTAATGCTGAAAATATTACATGGTCATTTTTGAATGCTCATAACTCGGGTATTTGATGTCGGATAATGGTCATTTTTGGCAAAAAATGAAATTTGCTGGCATGGCCATTTTTAAATGGCAATCTATAATTCTGATCTTAACGAGTCTAAAAAGGTATACCACTCAAAGATCGGATTTATTTTGGCCGAGATATGCAAGTTATGAAGCTCCAAAAATCTTATTTTGTTGTTAATGCTGAAAATATTACATGGTCATCTTTGAATGCTCATAACTCGGGTATTTGATGTCGGATCATGGTCATTTTTGGCAAAAAATTAAATTTGCTGGCATGGCCATTTTTAAATGGCAATCTATAATTCTGATCTTAACGAGTCTAAAAAGGTATACCACTCAAAGATCGGACTTATTTTGGCCGAGATATGCAAGTTATGAAGCTCCAAAAATCTTATTTTTTTGTTAATGCTGAAAATATTACATGGTCATCTTTGAATGCTCATAACTCGGGTATTTGATGTCGGATCATGGTCATTTTTGGCAAAAAATGAAATTTGCTGGCATGGCCACTTTTAAATGGCAATCTATAATTCTGATCTTAACGAGTCTAAAAAGGTATACCACTCAAAGATCGGACTTATTTTGGCCGAGATATGCAAGTTATGAAGCTCCAAAAATCTTATTTTTTTGTTAATGCTGAAAATATTACATGGTCATCTTTGAATGCTCATAACTCGGGTATTTGATGTCGGATCATGGTCATTTTTGGCAAAAAATGAAATTTGCTGGCATGGCCATTTTTAAATGGCAATCTATAATTCTGATCTTAACGAGTCTAAAAAGGTATACCACTCAAAGATCGGACTTATTTTGGCCGAGATATGCAAGTTATGAAGCTCCAAAAATCTTATTTTTTTGTTAATGCTGAAAATATTACATGGTCATCTTTGAATGCTCATAACTCGGGTATTTGATGTCGGATCATGGTCATTTTTGGCAAAAAATGAAATTTGCTGGCATGGCCATTTTTAAATGGCAATCTATAATTCTGATCTTAACGAGTCTAAAAAGGTATACCACTCAAAGATCGGACTTATTTTGGCCGAGATATGCAAGTTATGAAGCTCCAAAAATCTTATTTTTTTGTTAATGCTGAAAATATTACATGGTCATCTTTGAATGCTCATAACTCAGGTATTTGATGTCGGATCATGGTCATTTTTGGCAAAAAATTAAATTTGCTGGCATGGCCATTTTTAAATGGCAATCTATAATTCTGATCTTAACGAGTCTAAAAAGGTATACCACTCAAAGATCGGACTTATTTTGGCCGAGATATGCAAGTTATGAAGCTCCAAAAATCTTATTTTTTTGTTAATGCTGAAAATATTACATGGTCATCTTTGAATGCTCATAACTCGGGTATTTGATGTCGGATCATGGTCATTTTTGGCAAAAAATGAAATTTGCTGGCATGGCCATTTTTAAATGGCAATCTATAATTCTGATCTTAACGAGTCTAAAAAGGTATACCACTCAAAGATCGGACTTATTTTGGCCGAGATATGCAAGTTATGAAGCTCCAAAAATCTTATTTTTTTGTTAATGCTGAAAATATTACATGGTCATCTTTGAATGCTCATAACTCGGGTATTTGATGTCGGATCATGGTCATTTTTGGCAAAAAATGAAATTTGCTGGCATGGCCATTTTTAAATGGCAATCTATAATTCTGATCTTAACGAGTCTAAAAAGGTATACCACTCAAAGATCGGACTTATTTTGGCCGAGATATGCAAGTTATGAAGCTCCAAAAATCTTATTTTTTTGTTAATGCTGAAAATATTACATGGTCATCTTTGAATGCTCATAACTCGGGTATTTGATGTCGGATCATGGTCATTTTTGGCAAAAAATGAAATTTGCTGGCATGGCCATTTTTAAATGGCAATCTATAATTCTGATCTTAACGAGTCTAAAAAGGTATACCACTCAAAGATCGGACTTATTTTGGCCGAGATATGCAAGTTATGAAGCTCCAAAAATCTTATTTTTTTGTTAATGCTGAAAATATTACATGGTCATCTTTGAATGCTCATAACTCGGGTATTTGATGTCGGATCATGGTCATTTTTGGCAAAAAATGAAATTTGCTGGCATGGCCATTTTTAAATGGCAATCTATAATTCTGATCTTAACGAGTCTAAAAAGGTATACCACTCAAAGATCGGACTTATTTTGGCCGAGATATGCAAGTTATGAAGCTCCAAAAATCTTATTTTTTTGTTAATGCTGAAAATATTACATGGTCATCTTTGAATGCTCATAACTCGGGTATTTGATGTCGGATCATGGTCATTTTTGGCAAAAAATGAAATTTGCTGGCATGGCCATTTTTAAATGGCAATCTATAATTCTGATCTTAACGAGTCTAAAAAGGTATACCACTCAAAGATCGGACTTATTTTGGCCGAGATATGCAAGTTATGAAGCTCCAAAAATCTTATTTTTTTGTTAATGCTGAAAATATTACATGGTCATCTTTGAATGCTCATAACTCGGGTATTTGATGTCGGATCATGGTCATTTTTGGCAAAAAATGAAATTTGCTGGCATGGCCATTTTTAAATGGCAATCTATAATTCTGATCTTAACGAGTCTAAAAAGGTATACCACTCAAAGATCGGACTTATTTTGGCCGAGATATGCAAGTTATGAAGCTCCAAAAATCTTATTTTTTTGTTAATGCTGAAAATATTACATGGTCATCTTTGAATGCTCATAACTCGGGTATTTGATGTCGGATCATGGTCATTTTTGGCAAAAAATGAAATTTGCTGGCATGGCCATTTTTAAATGGCAATCTATAATTCTGATCTTAACGAGTCTAAAAAGGTATACCACTCAAAGATCGGACTTATTTTGGCCGAGATATGCAAGTTATGAAGCTCCAAAAATCTTATTTTTTTGTTAATGCTGAAAATATTACATGGTCATCTTTGAATGCTCATAACTCGGGTATTTGATGTCGGATCATGGTCATTTTTGGCAAAAAATGAAATTTGCTGGCATGGCCATTTTTAAATGGCAATCTATAATTCTGATCTTAACGAGTCTAAAAAGGTATACCACTCAAAGATCGGACTTATTTTGGCCGAGATATGCAAGTTATGAAGCTCCAAAAATCTTATTTTTTTGTTAATGCTGAAAATATTACATGGTCATCTTTGAATGCTCATAACTCGGGTATTTGATGTCGGATCATGGTCATTTTTGGCAAAAAATGAAATTTGCTGGCATGGCCATTTTTAAATGGCAATCTATAATTCTGATCTTAACGAGTCTAAAAAGGTATACCACTCAAAGATCGGACTTATTTTGGCCGAGATATGCAAGTTATGAAGCTCCAAAAATCTTATTTTTTTGTTAATGCTGAAAATATTACATGGTCATCTTTGAATGCTCATAACTCGGGTATTTGATGTCGGATCATGGTCATTTTTGGCAAAAAATGAAATTTGCTGGCATGGCCATTTTTAAATGGCAATCTATAATTCTGATCTTAACGAGTCTAAAAAGGTATACCACTCAAAGATCGGACTTATTTTGGCCGAGATATGCAAGTTATGAAGCTCCAAAAATCTTATTTTTTTGTTAATGCTGAAAATATTACATGGTCATCTTTGAATGCTCATAACTCGGGTATTTGATGTCGGATCATGGTCATTTTTGGCAAAAAATGAAATTTGCTGGCATGGCCATTTTTAAATGGCAATCTATAATTCTGATCTTAACGAGTCTAAAAAGGTATACCACTCAAAGATCGGACTTATTTTGGCCGAGATATGCAAGTTATGAAGCTCCAAAAATCTTATTTTTTTGTTAATGCTGAAAATATTACATGGTCATCTTTGAATGCTCATAACTCGGGTATTTGATGTCGGATCATGGTCATTTTTGGCAAAAAATGAAATTTGCTGGCATGGCCATTTTTAAATGGCAATCTATAATTCTGATCTTAACGAGTCTAAAAAGGTATACCACTCAAAGATCGGACTTATTTTGGCCGAGATATGCAAGTTATGAAGCTCCAAAAATCTTATTTTTTTGTTAATGCTGAAAATATTACATGGTCATCTTTGAATGCTCATAACTCGGGTATTTGATGTCGGATCATGGTCATTTTTGGCAAAAAATTAAATTTGCTGGCATGGCCATTTTTAAATGGCAATCTATAATTCTGATCTTAACGAGTCTAAAAAGGTATACCACTCAAAGATCGGACTTATTTTGGCCGAGATATGCAAGTTATGAAGCTCCAAAATCTTATTTTTTGTTAATGCTGAAAATATTACATGGTCATCTTTGAATGCTCATAACTCGGGTATTTGATGTCGGATCATGGTCATTTTGGCAAAAAATGAAATTTGCTGGCATGGCCATTTTTAAATGGCAATCTATAATTCTGATCTTAACGAGTCTAAAAAGGTATACCACTCAAAGATCGGACTTATTTTGGCCGAGATATGCAAGTTATGAAGCTCCAAAAATCTTATTTTTTTGTTAATGCTGAAAATATTACATGGTCATCTTTGAATGCTCATAACTCGGGTATTTGATGTCGGATCATGGTCATTTTTGGCAAAAAATGAAATTTGCTGGCATGGCCATTTTTAAATGGCAATCTATAATTCTGATCTTAACGAGTCTAAAAAGGTATACCACTCAAAGATCGGACTTATTTTGGCCGAGATATGCAAGTTATGAAGCTCCAAAAATCTTATTTTTTTGTTAATGCTGAAAATATTACATGGTCATCTTTGAATGCTCATAACTCGGGTATTTGATGTCGGATCATGGTCATTTTTGGCAAAAAATGAAATTTGCTGGCATGGCCATTTTTAAATGGCAATCTATAATTCTGATCTTAACGAGTCTAAAAAGGTATACCACTCAAAGATCGGACTTATTTTGGCCGAGATATGCAAGTTATGAAGCTCCAAAAATCTTATTTTTTTGTTAATGCTGAAAATATTACATGGTCATCTTTGAATGCTCATAACTCGGGTATTTGATGTCGGATCATGGTCATTTTTGGCAAAAAATGAAATTTGCTGGCATGGCCATTTTTAAATGGCAATCTATAATTCTGATCTTAACGAGTCTAAAAAGGTATACCACTCAAAGATCGGACTTATTTTGGCCGAGATATGCAAGTTATGAAGCTCCAAAAATCTTATTTTTTTGTTAATGCTGAAAATATTACATGGTCATCTTTGAATGCTCATAACTCGGGTATTTGATGTCGGATCATGGTCATTTTTGGCAAAAAATGAAATTTGCTGGCATGGCCATTTTTAAATGGCAATCTATAATTCTGATCTTAACGAGTCTAAAAAGGTATACCACTCAAAGATCGGACTTATTTTGGCCGAGATATGCAAGTTATGAAGCTCCAAAAATCTTATTTTTTTGTTAATGCTGAAAATATTACATGGTCATCTTTGAATGCTCATAACTCGGGTATTTGATGTCGGATCATGGTCATTTTTGGCAAAAAATGAAATTTGCTGGCATGGCCATTTTTAAATGGCAATCTATAATTCTGATCTTAACGAGTCTAAAAAGGTATACCACTCAAAGATCGGACTTATTTTGGCCGAGATATGCAAGTTATGAAGCTCCAAAAATCTTATTTTTTTGTTAATGCTGAAAATATTACATGGTCATCTTTGAATGCTCATAACTCGGGTATTTGATGTCGGATCATGGTCATTTTTGGCAAAAAATGAAATTTGCTGGCATGGCCATTTTTAAATGGCAATCTATAATTCTGATCTTAACGAGTCTAAAAAGGTATACCACTCAAAGATCGGACTTATTTTGGCCGAGATATGCAAGTTATGAAGCTCCAAAAATCTTATTTTTTTGTTAATGCTGAAAATATTACATGGTCATCTTTGAATGCTCATAACTCGGGTATTTGATGTCGGATCATGGTCATTTTTGGCAAAAAATGAAATTTGCTGGCATGGCCATTTTTAAATGGCAATCTATAATTCTGATCTTAACGAGTCTAAAAAGGTATACCACTCAAAGATCGGACTTATTTTGGCCGAGATATGCAAGTTATGAAGCTCCAAAAATCTTATTTTTTTGTTAATGCTGAAAATATTACATGGTCATCTTTGAATGCTCATAACTCGGGTATTTGATGTCGGATCATGGTCATTTTTGGCAAAAAATGAAATTTGCTGGCATGGCCATTTTTAAATGGCAATCTATAATTCTGATCTTAACGAGTCTAAAAAGGTATACCACTCAAAGATCGGACTTATTTTGGCCGAGATATGCAAGTTATGAAGCTCCAAAAATCTTATTTTTTTGTTAATGCTGAAAATATTACATGGTCATCTTTGAATGCTCATAACTCGGGTATTTGATGTCGGATCATGGTCATTTTTGGCAAAAAATGAAATTTGCTGGCATGGCCATTTTTAAATGGCAATCTATAATTCTGATCTTAACGAGTCTAAAAAGGTATACCACTCAAAGATCGGACTTATTTTGGCCGAGATATGCAAGTTATGAAGCTCCAAAAATCTTATTTTTTTGTTAATGCTGAAAATATTACATGGTCATCTTTGAATGCTCATAACTCGGGTATTTGATGTCGGATCATGGTCATTTTTGGCAAAAAATGAAATTTGCTGGCATGGCCATTTTTAAATGGCAATCTATAATTCTGATCTTAACGAGTCTAAAAAGGTATACCACTCAAAGATCGGACTTATTTTGGCCGAGATATGCAAGTTATGAAGCTCCAAAAATCTTATTTTTTTGTTAATGCTGAAAATATTACATGGTCATCTTTGAATGCTCATAACTCGGGTATTTGATGTCGGATCATGGTCATTTTTGGCAAAAAATGAAATTTGCTGGCATGGCCATTTTTAAATGGCAATCTATAATTCTGATCTTAACGAGTCTAAAAAGGTATACCACTCAAAGATCGGACTTATTTTGGCCGAGATATGCAAGTTATGAAGCTCCAAAAATCTTATTTTTTTGTTAATGCTGAAAATATTACATGGTCATCTTTGAATGCTCATAACTCGGGTATTTGATGTCGGATCATGGTCATTTTTGGCAAAAAATGAAATTTGCTGGCATGGCCATTTTTAAATGGCAATCTATAATTCTGATCTTAACGAGTCTAAAAAGGTATACCACTCAAAGATCGGACTTATTTTGGCCGAGATATGCAAGTTATGAAGCTCCAAAAATCTTATTTTTTTGTTAATGCTGAAAATATTACATGGTCATCTTTGAATGCTCATAACTCGGGTATTTGATGTCGGATCATGGTCATTTTTGGCAAAAAATGAAATTTGCTGGCATGGCCATTTTTAAATGGCAATCTATAATTCTGATCTTAACGAGTCTAAAAAGGTATACCACTCAAAGATCGGACTTATTTTGGCCGAGATATGCAAGTTATGAAGCTCCAAAAATCTTATTTTTTTGTTAATGCTGAAAATATTACATGGTCATCTTTGAATGCTCATAACTCGGGTATTTGATGTCGGATCATGGTCATTTTTGGCAAAAAATGAAATTTGCTGGCATGGCCATTTTTAAATGGCAATCTATAATTCTGATCTTAACGAGTCTAAAAAGGTATACCACTCAAAGATCGGACTTATTTTGGCCGAGATATGCAAGTTATGAAGCTCCAAAAATCTTATTTTTTTGTTAATGCTGAAAATATTACATGGTCATCTTTGAATGCTCATAACTCGGGTATTTGATGTCGGATCATGGTCATTTTTGGCAAAAAATGAAATTTGCTGGCATGGCCATTTTTAAATGGCAATCTATAATTCTGATCTTAACGAGTCTAAAAAGGTATACCACTCAAAGATCGGACTTATTTTGGCCGAGATATGCAAGTTATGAAGCTCCAAAAATCTTATTTTTTTGTTAATGCTGAAAATATTACATGGTCATCTTTGAATGCTCATAACTCGGGTATTTGATGTCGGATCATGGTCATTTTTGGCAAAAAATGAAATTTGCTGGCATGGCCATTTTTAAATGGCAATCTATAATTCTGATCTTAACGAGTCTAAAAAGGTATACCACTCAAAGATCGGACTTATTTTGGCCGAGATATGCAAGTTATGAAGCTCCAAAAATCTTATTTTTTTGTTAATGCTGAAAATATTACATGGTCATCTTTGAATGCTCATAACTCGGGTATTTGATGTCGGATCATGGTCATTTTTGGCAAAAAATTAAATTTGCTGGCATGGCCATTTTTAAATGGCAATCTATAATTCTGATCTTAACGAGTCTAAAAAGGTATACCACTCAAAGATCGGACTTATTTTGGCCGAGATATGCAAGTTATGAAGCTCCAAAAATCTTATTTTTTTGTTAATGCTGAAAATATTACATGGTCATCTTTGAATGCTCATAACTCGGGTATTTGATGTCGGATCATGGTCATTTTTGGCAAAAAATTAAATTTGCTGGCATGGCCATTTTTAAATGGCAATCTATAATTCTGATCTTAACGAGTCTAAAAAGGTATACCACTCAAAGATCGGACTTATTTTGGCCGAGATATGCAAGTTATGAAGCTCCAAAAATCTTATTTTTTTGTTAATGCTGAAAATATTACATGGTCATCTTTGAATGCTCATAACTCGGGTATTTGATGTCGGATCATGGTCATTTTTGGCAAAAAATGAAATTTGCTGGCATGGCCATTTTTAAATGGCAATCTATAATTCTGATCTTAACGAGTCTAAAAAGGTATACCACTCAAAGATCGGACTTATTTTGGCCGAGATATGCAAGTTATGAAGCTCCAAAAATCTGAATTTTTTTGTTAATGCTGAAAATATTACATGGTCATCTTTGAATGCTCATAACTCGGGTATTTGATGTCGGATCATGGTCATTTTTGGCAAAAAATTAAATTTGCTGGCATGGCCATTTTTAAATGGCAATCTATAATTCTGATCGTAACGAGTCTAAAAAGGTATACCACTCAAAGATCGGACTTATTTTGGCCGAGATATGCAAGTTATGAAGCTCCAAAAATCTTATTTTTTTGTTAATGCTGAAAATATTACATGGTCATCTTTGAATGCTCATAACTCGGGTATTTGATGTCGGATCATGGTCATTTTTGGCAAAAAATGAAATTTTCTGGCATGGCCATTTTTAAATGGCAATCTATAATTCTGATCTTAACGAGTCTAAAAAGGTATACCACTCAAAGATCGGACTTATTTTGGCCGAGATATGCAAGTTATGAAGCTCCAAAAATCTTATTTTTTTGTTAATGCTGAAAATATTACATGGTCATCTTTGAATGCTCATAACTCGGGTATTTGATGTCGGATCATGGTCGTTTTTGGCAAAAAATGAAATTTGCTGGCATGGCCATTTTTAAATGGCAATCTATAATTCTGATCTTAACGAGTCTAAAAAGGTATACCACTCAAAGATCGGACTTATTTTGGCCGAGATATGCAAGTTATGAAGCTCCAAAAATCTTATTTTTTTGTTAATGCTGAAAATATTACATGGTCATCTTTGAATGCTCATAACTCGGGTATTTGATGTCGGATCATGGTCATTTTTGGCAAAAAATTAAATTTGCTGGCATGGCCATTTTTAAATGGCAATCTATAATTCTGATCTTAACGAGTCTAAAAAGGTATACCACTCAAAGATCGGACTTATTTTGGCCGAGATATGCAAGTTATGAAGCTCAAAAATCTTTTTTTTTGTTAATGCTGAAAATATCATGGTCATTTCTTTGAATGCTCATAACTCGGGTATTTGATGTCGGATCATGGTCATTTTTGGCAAAAAATGAAATTTGCTGGCATGGCCATTTTTAAATGGCAATCTATAATTCTGATCTTAACGAGTCTAAAAAGGTATACCACTCAAAGATCGGACTTATTTTGGCCGAGATATGCAAGTTATGAAGCTCCAAAAATCTTATTTTTTTGTTAATGCTGAAAATATTACATGGTCATCTTTGAATGCTCATAACTCGGGTATTTGATGTCGGATCATGGTCATTTTTGGCAAAAAATGAAATTTGCTGGCATGGCCATTTTTAAATGGCAATCTATAATTCTGATCTTAACGAGTCTAAAAAGGTATACCACTCAAAGATCGGACTTATTTTGGCCGAGATATGCAAGTTATGAAGCTCCAAAAATCTTATTTTTTTGTTAATGCTGAAAATATTACATGGTCATCTTTGAATGCTCATAACTCGGGTATTTGATGTCGGATCATGGTCATTTTTGGCAAAAAATGAAATTTGCTGGCATGGCCATTTTTAAATGGCAATCTATAATTCTGATCTTAACGAGTCTAAAAAGGTATACCACTCAAAGATCGGACTTATTTTGGCCGAGATATGCAAGTTATGAAGCTCTAAAAATCTTATTTTTTTGTTAATGCTGAAAATATTACATGGTCATCTTTGAATGCTCATAACTCGGGTATTTGATGTCGGATCATGGTCATTTTTGGCAAAAAATGAAATTTGCTGGCATGGCCATTTTTAAATGGCAATCTATAATTCTGATCGTAACGAGTCTAAAAAGGTATACCACTCAAAGATCGGACTTATTTTGGCCGAGATATGCAAGTTATGAAGCTCCAAAAATCTGAATTTTTTTGTTAATGCTGAAAATATTACATGGTCATCTTTGAATGCTCATAACTCGGGTATTTGATGTCGGATCATGGTCATTTTTGGCAAAAAATGAAATTTGCTGGCATGGCCATTTTTAAATGGCAATCTATAATTCTGATCGTAACGAGTCTAAAAAGGTATACCACTCAAAGATCGGACTTATTTTGGCCGAGATATGCAAGTTATGAAGCTCCAAAAATCTTATTTTTTTGTTAATGCTGAAAATATTACATGGTCATCTTTGAATGCTCATAACTCGGGTATTTGATGTCGGATCATGGTCATTTTTGGCAAAAAATGAAATTTGCTGGCATGGCCATTTTTAAATGGCAATCTATAATTCTGATCTTAACGAGTCTAAAAAGGTATACCACTCAAAGATCGGACTTATTTTGGCCGAGATATGCAAGTTATGAAGCTCCAAAAATCTTATTTTTTTGTTAATGCTGAAAATATTACATGGTCATCTTTGAATGCTCATAACTCGGGTATTTGATGTCGGATCATGGTCATTTTTGGCAAAAAATGAAATTTGCTGGCATGGCCATTTTTAAATGGCAATCTATAATTCTGATCTTAACGAGCTCTAAAAAGGTATACCACTCAAAGATCGGACTTATTTTGGCCGAGATATGCAAGTTATGAAGCTCCAAAAATCTTATTTTTTTGTTAATGCTGAAAATATTACATGGTCATCTTTGAATGCTCATAACTCGGGTATTTGATGTCGGATCATGGTCATTTTTGGCAAAAAATGAAATTTGCTGGCATGGCCATTTTTAAATGGCAATCTATAATTCTGATCTAAACGAGTCTAAAAAGGTATACCACTCAAAGATCGGACTTATTTTGGCCGAGATATGCAAGTTATGAAGCTCCAAAAATCTTATTTTTTTGTTAATGCTGAAAATATTACATGGTCATCTTTGAATGCTCATAACTCGGGTATTTGATGTCGGATCATGGTCATTTTTGGCAAAAAATGAAATTTGCTGGCATGGCCATTTTTAAATGGCAATCTAAAATTCTGATCTTAACGAGTCTAAAAAGGTATACCACTCAAAGATCGGACTTATTTTGGCCGAGATATGCAAGTTATGAAGCTCCAAAAATCTTATTTTTTTGTTAATGCTGAAAATATTACATGGTCATCTTTGAATGCTCATAACTCGGGTATTTGATGTCAGATCATGGTCATTTTTGGCAAAAATTAAATTTGCTGGCATGGCCATTTTTAAATGGCAATCTATAATTCTGATCTTAACGAGTCTAAAAAGGTATACCACTCAAAGATCGGACTTATTTTGGCCGAGATATGCAAGTTATGAAGCTCCAAAAATCTTATTTTTTTGTTAATGCTGAAAATATTACATGGTCATCTTTGAATGCTCATAACTCGGGTATTTGATGTCGGATCATGGTCATTTTTGGCAAAAAATTAAATTTGCTGGCATGGCCATTTTTAAATGGCAATCTATAATTCTGATCTTAACGAGTCTAAAAAGGTATACCACTCAAAGATCGGACTTATTTTGGCCGAGATATGCAAGTTATGAAGCTCCAAAAATCTTATTTTTTTGTTAATGCTGAAAATATTACATGGTCATCTTTGAATGCTCATAACTCGGGTATTTGATGTCGGATCATGGTCATTTTTGGCAAAAAATGAAATTTGCTGGCATGGCCATTTTTAAATGGCAATCTATAATTCTGATCTTAACGAGTCTAAAAAGGTATACCACTCAAAGATCGGACTTATTTTGGCCGAGATATGCAAGTTATGAAGCTCCAAAAATCTTATTTTTTTGTTAATGCTGAAAATATTACATGGTGATCTTTGAATGCTCATAACTCGGGTATTTGATGTCGGATCATGGTCATTTTTGGCAAAAAATGAAATTTGCTGGCATGGCCATTTTTAAATGGCAATCTATAATTCTGATCTTAACGAGTCTAAAAAGGTATACCACTCAAAGATCGGACTTATTTTGGCCGAGATATGCAAGTTATGAAGCTCCAAAAATCTTATTTTTTTGTTAATGCTGAAAATATTACATGGTCATCTTTGAATGCTCATAACTCGGGTATTTGATGTCGGATCATGGTCATTTTTGGCAAAAAATGAAATTTGCTGGCATGGCCATTTTTAAATGGCAATCTATAATTCTGATCTTAACGAGTCTAAAAAGGTATACCACTCAAAGATCGGACTTATTTTGGCCGAGATATGCAAGTTATGAAGCTCCAAAAATCTAATTTTTTTGTTAATGCTGAAAATATTACATGGTCATCTTTGAATGCTCATAACTCGGGTATTTGATGTCGGATCATGGTCGTTTTTGGCAAAAAATGAAATTTGCTGGCATGGCCATTTTTAAATGGCAATCTATAATTCTGATCTTAACGAGTCTAAAAAGGTATACCACTCAAAGATCGGACTTATTTTGGCCGAGATATGCAAGTTATGAAGCTCCAAAAATCTTATTTTTTTGTTAATGCTGAAAATATTACATGGTCATTTTTGAATGCTCATAACTCGGGTATTTGATGTCGGATCATGGTCATTTTTGGCAAAAAATGAAATTTGCTGGCATGGCCATTTTTAAATGGCAATCTATAATTCTGATCTTAACGAGTCTAAAAAGGTATACCACTCAAAGATCGGACTTATTTTGGCCGAGATATGCAAGTTATGAAGCTCCAAAAATCTTATTTTTTTGTTAATGCTGAAAATATTACATGGTCATCTTTGAATGCTCATAACTCGGGTATTTGATGTCGGATCATGGTCATTTTTGGCAAAAAATGAAATTTGCTGGCATGGCCATTTTTAAATGGCAATCTATAATTCTGATCTTAACGAGTCTAAAAAGGTATACCACTCAAAGATCGGACTTATTTTGGCCGAGATATGCAAGTTATGAAGATCCAAAAATCTTATTTTTTTGTTAATGCTGAAAATATTACATGGTCATTTTTGAATGCTCATAACTCGGGTATTTGATGTCGGATCATGGTCATTTTTGGCAAAAAATTAAATTTGCTGGCATGGCCATTTTTAAATGGCAATCTATAATTCTGATCTTAACGAGTCTAAAAAGGTATACCACTCAAAGATCGGACTTATTTTGGTCGAGATATGCAAGTTATGAAGCTCCAAAAATCTTATTTTTTTGTTAATGCTGAAAATATTACATGGTCATCTTTGAATGCTCATAACTCGGGTATTTGATTTCGGATCATGGTAATTTTTGGCAAGAAATGAAATTTGCTGGCATGGCCATTTTTAAATGGCAATCTATAATTCTGATCTTAACGAGTCTAAAAAGGTATACCACTCAAAGATCGGACTTATTTTGGCCGAGATATGCAAGTTATGAAGCTCCAAAAATCTTATTTTTTTGTAAATGCTGAAAATATTACATTGTCATCTTTGAATGCTCATAACTCGGGTATTTGATGTCGGATCATGGTCGTTTTTGGCAAAAAATGAAATTTGCTGGCATGGCCATTTTTAAATGGCAATCTATAATTCTGATCTTAACGTGTCTAAAAAGGTATACCACTCAAAGATCGGACTTATTTTGGCCGAGATATGCAAGTTATGAAGCTCCAAAAATCTTATTTTTTTGTTAATGCTGAAAATATTACATGGTGATCTTTGAATGCTCATAACTCGGGTATTTGATGTCGGATCATGGTCATTTTTGGCAAAAAATTAAATTTGCTGGCATGGCCATTTTTAAATGGCAATCTATATTTCTGATCTTAATGAGTCTAAAAAGGTATACCACTCAAAGATCGGACTTATTTTGGCCGAGATATGCAAGTTATGAAGCTCCAAAAATCTTATTTTTTTGTTAATGCTGAAAATATTACATGGTGATCTTTGAATGCTCATAACTCGGGTATTTGATGTCGGATCATGGTCATTTTTGGCAAAAAATTAAATTTGCTGGCATGGCCATTTTTAAATGGCAATCTATAATTCTGATCTTAACGAGTCTAAAAAGGTATACCACTCAAAGATCGGACTTATTTTGGCCGAGATATGCAAGTTATGAAGCTCCAAAAATCTAATTTTTTTGTTAATGCTGAAAATATTACATGGTCATTTTTGAATGCTCATAACTTGGGTATTTGATGTCGGATCATGGTAATTTTTGGCAAAAAATGAAATTTGCTGGCATGGCCATTTTTAAATGGCAATCTATAATTCTGATCTTAACGAGTCTAAAAAAGGTATACCACTCAAAGATCGGACTTATTTTGGCCGAGATATGCAAGTTATGAAGCTCCAAAAATTGATTTTTTTTGTTAATGCTGAAAATATTACATGGTCATCTTTGAATGCTCATAACTCGGGTATTTGATGTCGGATCATGGTCATTTTTGGCAAAAAATTCAATTTGCTGGCATGGCCATTTTTAAATGGCAATCTATAATGCTGATCTTAACGAGTCTAAAAAGGTATACCACTCATAGATCGGACTTATTTTGTCCGAGATATGCAAGTTATGAAGCTCCAAAAATCTTATTTTTTTGTTAATGCTGAAAATATTACATGGTCATCTTTGAATGCTAATAACTCGGGTATTTGATTTCGGATCATAGTCATTTTTGGCAAAAAATTAAATTTGCTGGCATGGCCACTTTTAAATCGCAAACTATAATTCTAATCGTAACGAGTCTAAAAAGGTATAACTCTCAAAGATCTGACTTATTTTGGTCGAGATATGCAAGTTATGAAGCTCCAAAAATCTTTTTTTTTTGTTAATGCTGAAAATATTACATGGTCATTTTTGAATGCTCATAACTCGGGTATTTGATGTCGGATCATGGTCATTTTTGGCAAAAAATTAAATTTGCTGGAATGCAATTTTTAAATGGCAATCTATTATTCTGATCTTAACGAGTCTAAAAAGGTATACCACTCAAAGATCGGACTTATTTTGGCTATTCGGATCATGGTCATTTTTGGCAAAAAATGAAATTTGCTGGCATGGCCATTTTTAAATGGCAATCTTTAATTCTGATCTTAACGAGTCTAAAAAGGTATACCACTCAAAGATCGGACTTATTTTGGCCGAGATATGCAAGCTATGAAGCTCCAAAAGTCTTATTTTTTTGTTAATGCTAAAAATATTACATGGTCATCTTTGAATGCTCATAACTCGGGTATTTGATGTCGGATCATGGTCATTTTTGGCAAAAAATGAAATTTGCTGGCATGGCCATTTTTAAATGGCAATCTATAATTCTGATCTTAACGAGTCTAAAAAGGTATACCACTCAAAGATCGGACTTATTTTGGCCTAGATATGCAAGTTATGAAGCTCCAAAAATCTTATTTTTTTGTTAATGCTGAAAATATTACATGGTCATCTTTGAATTCTCATAACTCGGGTATTTGATGTCGGATAATGGTCATTTTTGGCAAAAAATGAAATTTGATGGCATGGCCATTTTTAAATGGCAATCTATAATTCTGATCTTAACGAGTCTAAAAAGGTATACCACTCAAAGATCGGACTTATTTTGGCCGAGATATGCAAGTTATGAAGCTCCAAAAATCTTATTTTTTTGTTAATGCTGAAAATATTACATGGTCATCTTTGAATGCTCATAACTCGGGTATTTGATGTCGGATCATGGTCATTTTTGGCAAAAAATGAAATTTGCTGGCATGGCCGAGATATGCAAGTTATGAAGCTCCAAAAATCTAATTTTTTTGTTAATGCTGAAAATATTACATGGTTATCTTTGAATGCTCATAACTCGGGTATTTGATGTCGGATCATGGACATTTTTGACAAAAAAAAATGAAATTGGCTGGCATGGCCATTTTTAAATGGCAATCTATAATTCTGATCTTTAAGAGTCTTAAAAGGTATACCACTCAAAGATCGGAGTTATTTTGGCCGAGATATGCAAGTTATGAAGCTCCAAAAATCTAATTTTTTTGTTAATGCTGAAAATATTACATGGTCATCTTTGAATGCTCATAACTCGGGTATTTGATGTCGGATCATGGTCATTTTTGACAAAAAATGAAATTTTCTGGCATGGCCATTTTTAAATGGCAATCTATAATTCTGATCTTAACGAGTCTAAAAAGGTATACCACTCAAAGATCGGACCTATTTTGGCCGAGATATGCAAGTTATGAAGCTCCAAAAATCTTATTTTTTTGTTAATGCTGAAAATACTACACGGTCATCTTTGAATGCTCATAACTCAGGTATTTGATGTCGGATCATTGTCATTTTAGGCCAAAAATGAAATTTGCTGGCATGGCCATTTTTAAATGGCAATCCATAATTCTGATCGTAACGAGTCTAAAAAGGTATACCACTCAAAGATCGGACTTATTTTGGCCGAGATATGCAAGTTATGAAGCTCCAAAAATCTTATTTTTTTGTTAATGCTGAAAATATTACATGGTCATCTTTGAATGCTCATAGCTCGGGTATTTGATGTCGGATCATGGTCATTTTTGGCAAAAAATGAAATTTGCTGGCATGGCCATTTTTAAATGGCAATCTATAATTCTGATCTTAACGAGTCTAAATAGGTATACCACTCAAATATCGGACTTATTTTGGCCGAGATATGCAAGTTATGAAGCTCCAAAAATCTTATTTTTTTGTTAATGCTGAAAATATTACATGGTCATTTTTGAATGCTCATAACTCGGGTATTTGATGTCGGATCATGGTCATTTTTGGCAAAAAATGAAATTTGCTGGCATGGCCATTTTTAAATGGCAATCTATAATTGTGATCTTAACGAGTCTAAAAAGGTATACCACTCAAAGATCGGACTTATTTTGGCCGAGATATGCAAGTTATGAAGCTCCAAAAATCTTATTTTTTTGTTAATGCTGAAAATATTACATGGTCATCTTTGAATGCTCATAACTCGGGTATTTGATGTCGGATCATGGTCATTTTTGGCAAAAAATTAAATTTGCTGGCATGGCCATTTTTAAATGGCAATCTATAATTCTGATCTTAACGAGTCTAAAAAGGTATACCGCTCAAAGATCGGACTTATTTTGGCCGAGATATGCAAGTTATGAAGCTCCAAAAATCGCATTTTTTTGTTAATGCTGAAAATATTACATGCTCATTTTTGAATGCTCATAGCTCGGGTATTTGATGTCGGATCATGGTCATTTTTGGCAAAAAATGAAATTTGCTGGCATGGCCATTTTTAAATGGCAATCTATAATTCTGATCTTAACGAGTCTAAAAAGGTATACCGCTCAAAGATCGGACTTATTTTGGCCGAGATATGCAAGTTATGAAGCTCCAAAAATCGCATTTTTTGTTAATGCTGAAAATATTACATGCTCATTTTTGAATGCTCATAGCTCGGGTATTTGATGTCGGATCATGGTCATTTTTGGCAAAAAATGAAATTTGCTGGCATGGCCATTTTTAAATGGCAATCTATAATTCTGATCTTAACGAGTCTAAAAAGGTATACCACTCAAAGATCGGACTTATTTTGGCCGAGATATGCATGTTATGAAGCTCCAAAAATTTGATTTTTTTTGTTAATGCTGAAAATATTACATGGTCATCTTTGAATGCTCATAACTCGGGTATTTGATGTCGGATCATGGTCATTTTTGGCAAAAAATTAAATTTGCTGGCATGACCATTTTTAAATGGCAATCTATAATTCTGATCTTAACGTTTCTAAAAAGGTATACCACTCAAAGATCAGACTTATTTTGGCCGAGATATGCAAGTTATGAAGCTCCAAAAATCTTATTTTTTTGTTAATGCTGAAAATATTACATTGTCATCTTTGAATGCTCATAACTCGGGTATTTGATGTCGGATCATGGTCGTTTTTGGCAAAAAATGAAATTTTCTGGCATGGCCATTTTTAAATGGCAATCTATAATTCTGATCTTAACGAGTCTAAAAAGGTATACCACTCAAAGATCAGACTTATTTTGGCCGAGATATGCAAGTTATGAAGCTCCAAAAATTTAATTTTTTTGTTAATGCTGAAAATATTACATGGTCATTTTTGAATGCTCATAACTCGGGTATTTGATGTCGGATCATGGTCATTTTTGGCAAAAAATTAAATTTGCTGGCATGGCCATTTTTAAATGGCAATCTATAATTCTGATCTTAACGAGTCTAAAAAGGTATACCACTCAAAGATCGGACTTATTTTGGCTATTCGGATCATGGTCATTTTTGGCAAAAAATGAAATTTGCTGGCATGGCCATTTTTAAATGTCAATCTAAAATTCTGATCTTAACGAGTCTAAAAAGGTATACCACTAAAAGATCGGACTTATTTTGGCCGAGATATGCAAGTTATGAAGCTCCAAAAATCTTATTTTTTTGTTAATGCTGAAAATATTACATGGTGATCTTTGAATGCTCATTACTCGGGTATTTGATGTCGGATCATGGTCATTTTTGGCAAAAAATTAAATTTGCTGGCATGGCCATTTTTAAATGGCAATCTATAATTCTGATCTTAACGTCTCTAAAAAGGTATACCACTCACAGATCAGACTTATTTTGGCCGAGATATGCAAGTTATGAAGCTCCAAAAATCTTATTTTTTTGTTAATGCTGAAAATATTACATTGTCATCTTTGAATGCTCATAACTCCGGTATTTGATGTCGGATCATGGTCGTTTTTGGCAAAAAATGAAATTTTCTGGCATGGCCATTTTTAAATGGCAATCTATAATTCTGATCTTAACGTCTCTAAAAAGGTATACCACTCAAAGATCAGACTTATTTTGGCCGAGATATGCAAGTTATGAAGATCCAAAAATCTTATTTTTTTGTTAATGCTGAAAATATTACATGGTCATTTTTGAATGCTCATAACTCGGGTATTTGATGTCGGATCATGGTCATTTTTTGGCATAAAATTAAATTTGCTGGCATGGCCATTTTTAAATGGCAATCTATAATTCTGATCTTAACGAGTCTAAAAAGGTATACCACTCAAAGATCGGACTTATTTTGGCTATTCGGATCATGGTCATTTTTGGCAAAAAATGAAATTTTCTGGCATGGCCATTTTTAAATGGCAATCTATAATTCTGATCTTAACGTCTCTAAAAAGGTATACCACTCAAAGATCAGACTTATTTTGGCCGAGATATGCAAGTTATGAAGATCCAAAAATCTTATTTTTTTGTTAATGCTGAAAATATTACATGGTCATTTTTGAATGCTCATAACTCGGGTATTTGATGTCGGATCATGGTCATTTTTGGCAAAAAATGAAATTTGCTGGCATGGCCATTTTTAAATGGCAATCTATAATTGTGATCTTAACGAGTCTAAAAAGGTATACCACTCAAAGATCGGACTTATTTTGGCTATTCGGATCATTGTCATTTTTGGCAAAAAATTAAATTTGCTGGCATGGCCATTTTTAAATGGCAATCTATAATTCTGATCTTAACGAGTCTAAAAAGGTATACCACTCAATGATCGGACTTATTTTAGCCGAGATATGCAAGTTATGAAGCTCCAAAAATCTTATTTTTTTGTTAATGCTGAAAATATTACATGGTCATCTTTGAATGCTCATAACTCGGGTATTTGATGTCGGATCATGGTCATTTTTGGCAAAAAATGAAATTTGCTGGCATGGCCATTTTTAAATGGCAATCTATAATTCTGATCTTAACGAGTCTAAAAAGGTATACCACTCAAAGATCGGACTTATTTTGGCCGAGATATGCAAGTTATGAAGCTCCAAAAATTTTATTTTTTTGTTAATGCTGAAAATATTACATGGTCATCTTTGAATGCTCATAACTCGGGTATTTGATGTCGGATCATGGTCGTTTTTGGCAAAAAATTAAATTTGCTGGCATGACCATTTTTAAATGGCAATCTATAATTCTGATCTTAACGTCTCTAAAAAGGTATACCACTCAAAGATCGGACTTATTTTGGCCGAGATATGCAAGTTATGAAGCTCCAAAAATCTTATTTTTTTGTTAATGCTGAAAATATTACATGGTGATCTTTGAATGCTCATAACTCGGGTATTTGATGTCGGATCATGGTCATTTTTGGCAAAAAATGAAATTTGCTGGCATGGCCATTTTTAAATGGCAATCTATAATTCTGATCTTAACGAGTCTAAAAAGGTATACCACTCAAAGATCGGACTTATTTTGGCCGAGATATGCAAGTTATGAAGCTCCAAAAATCTAATTTTTTTGTTAATGCTGAAAATATTACATGGTCATTTTTGAATGCTCATAACTTGGGTATTTGATGTCGGATCATGGTAATTTTTGGCAAAAAATGAAATTTGCTGGCATGGCCATTTTTAAATGGCAATCTATAATTCTGATCTTAACGAGTCTAAAAAGGTATACCACTCAAAGATCGGACTTATTTTGGCCGAGATATGCAAGTTATGAAGCTCCAAAAATCTTATTTTTTTTGTTAATGCTGCAAATATTACATGGTCATCTTTGAATGCTCATAACTCGGGTATTTGATGTCGGATCATGGTCATTTTTGGCAAAAAATTAAATTTGCTGGCATGGCCATTTTTAAATGGCAATCTATAATTCTGATCTTAACGAGTCTAAAAAGGTATACCACTCATAGATCGGACTTATTTTGGCTATTCGGATCATGGTCATTTTTGGCAAAAAATGAAATTTGCTGGCATGGCCATTTTTAAATGGCAATCTATAATTCTGATCTTAACGAGTCTAAAAAGGTATACCACTCAAAGATCGGACTTATTTTGGCCGAGATATGCAAGTTATGAAGCTCCAAAAATCTTATTTTTTTGTTAATGCTGAAAATATTACATGGTGATCTTTGAATGCTCATAACTCGGGTATTTGATGTCGGATCATGGTCATTTTTGGCAAAAAATGAAATTTGCTGGCATGGCCATTTTTAAATGGCAATCTATAATTCTGATCTTAACGAGTCTAAAAAGGTATACCACTCAAAGATCGGACTTATTTTGGCCGAGATATGCAAGTTATGAAGCTCCAAAAATCTAATTTTTTTGTTAATGCTGAAAATATTACATGGTCATTTTTGAATGCTCATAACTTGGGTATTTGATGTCGGATCATGGTAATTTTTGGCAAAAAATGAAATTTGCTGGCATGGCCATTTTTAAATGGCAATCTATAATTCTGATCTTAACGAGTCTAAAAAGGTATACCACTCAAAGATCGGACTTATTTTGGCCGAGATATGCAAGTTATGAAGCTCCAAAAATCTGATTTTTTTTGTTAATGCTGCAAATATTACATGGTCATCTTTGAATGCTCATAACTCGGGTATTTGATGTCGGATCATGGTCATTTTTGGCAAAAAATTAAATTTGCTGGCATGGCCATTTTTAAATGGCAATCTATAATTCTGATCTTAACGAGTCTAAAAAGGTATACCACTCATAGATCGGACTTATTTTGGCTATATATACAATATCCTATTTATCGGATCATGGTCATTTTTGGCAAAAAATGAAATTTGCTGGCATGGCCATTTTTAAATGGCAATCTATAATTCTGATCTTAACGAGTCTAAAAAGGTATACCACTCAAAGATCGGACTTATTTTGGCCGAGATATGCAAGCTATGAAGCTCCAAAAATCTTATTTTTTTGTTAATGCTGAAAATATTACATGGTCATCTTTGAATGCTCATAACTCGGGTATTTGATGTCGGATCATGGTCATTTTTGGCAAAAAATGAAATTTGCTGACATGGCCATTTTTAAATGGCAATCTATAATTCTGATCTTAACGAGTCTAAAAAGGTATACCACTCAAAGATCGGACTTATTTTGGCCGAGATATGCAAGTTATGAAGCTCCAAAAATCTTATTTTTTTGTTAATGCTGAAAATATTACATGGTCATCTTTGAATGCTCATAACTCGGGTATTTGATGTCGGATCATGGTCATTTTTGGCAAAAAATGAAATTTGCTGGCATGGCCATTTTTAAATGGCAATCTATAATTCTGATCTTAACGAGTCTAAAAAGGTATACCACTCAAAGATCGGACTTATTTTGGCCGAGATATGCAAGTTATGAAGCTCCAAAAATCTTATGTTTTTGTTAATGCTGAAAATATTACATGGTCATCTTTGAATGCTCATAACTCGGGTATTTGATGTCGGATCATGGTCATTTTTGGCAAAAAATTAAATTAGCTGGCATGGCCATTTTTAAATGGCAATCTATAATTCTGATCTTAACGAGTCTAAAAAGGTATACCACTCAAAGATCGGACTTATTTTGGCCGAGATATGCAAGTTATGAAGCTCCAAAAATCTTATTTTTTTGTTAATGCTGAAAATATTACATGGTGATCTTTGAATGCTCATAACTCGGGTATTTGATGTCGGATCATGGTCATTTTTGGCAAAAAATTAAATTTGCTGGCATGGCCATTTTTAAATGGCAATCTATAATTCTGATCTTAACGAGTCTAAAAAGGTATACCACTCAAAGATCGGACTTATTTTGGCCGAGATATGCAAGTTATGAAGCTCCAAAAATCTAATTTTTTTGTTAATGCTGAAAATATTACATGGTCATTTTTGAATGCTCATAACTCGGGTATTTGATGTCGGATCATGGTCATTTTTGGCAAAAAATGAAATTTGCTGGCATGGCCATTTTTAAATGGCAATCTATAATTCTGATCTTAACGAGTCTAAAAAGGTATACCACTCAAAGATCGGACTTATTTTGACCGAGATATGCAAGTTATGAAGCTCCAAAAATTTAATTTTTTTGTTAATGCTGAAAATATTACATGGTCATCTTTGAATGCACATAAATCGGGTATTTGATGTCGGATCATGGTCATTTTTGGCAAAAAATTAAATTTGCTGGCATGGCCATTTTTAAATGGCGAAATATAATTCTGATCTTAACGAGTCTAAAAAGGTATACCACTCAAAGATCGGACTTATTTTGGCTATTCGGATCATGGTCATTTATGGCAAAAAATGAAATTTGCTGGCATGGCCATTTTTAAATGGCAATCTATAATTCTGATCTTAACGAGTCTAAAAAGGTATACCACTCAAAGATCGGACTTATTTTGGCCGAGATATGCAAGTTATAAAGCTCCTAAAATCTTATTTTTTTGTTAATGCTGAAAATTTTACATGGTGATCTTTGAATGCTTATAACTCGGGTATTTGATGTCGGATCATGGTCATTTTTGGCAAAAAATGAAATTTGCTGGCATGGCCATTTTTAAATGGCAATCTATAATTCTGATCTTAACGAGTCTAAAAAGGTATACCACTCAAAGATCGGACTTATTTTGGCCGAGATATGCAAGTTATGAAGCTCCAAAAATCTAATTTTTTTGTTAATGCTGAAAATATTACATGGTCATTTTTGAATGCTCATAACTTGGGTATTTGATGTCGGATCATGGTAATTTTTGGCAAAAAATGAAATTTGCTGGCATGGCCATTTTTAAATGGCAATCTATAATTCTGATCTTAACGAGTCTAAAAAGGTATACCACTCAAAGATCGGACTTATTTTGGCCGAGATATGCAAGTTATGAAGCTCCAAAAATTGATTTTTTTTGTTAATGCTGAAAATATTACATGGTCATCTTTGAATGCTCATAACTCGGGTATTTGATGTCGGATCATGGTCATTTTTGGCAAAAAATTAAATTTGCTGGCATGGCCATTTTTAAATGGCAATCTATAATTCTGATCTTAACGAGTCTAAAAAGGTATACCACTCATAGATCGGACTTATTTTGGCTATTCGGATCATGGTCATTTTTGGCAAAAAATGAAATTTGCTGGCATGGCCATTTTTAAATGGCAATCTATAATTCTGATCTTAACGAGTCTAAAAAGGTATACCACTCAAAGATCGGACTTATTTTGGCCGAGATATGCAAGTTATGAAGCTCCAAAATCTTATGTTTTTGTTAATGCTGAAAATATTACATGGTCATCTTTGAATGCTCATAACTCGGGTATTTGATGTCGGATCATGGTCATTTTTGGCAAAAAATTAAATAAGCTGGCATGGCCATTTTTAAATGGCAATCTATAATTCTGATCTTAACGAGTCTAAAAAGGTATACCACTCAAAGATCGGACTTATTTTGGCCGAGATATGCAAGTTATGAAGCTCCAAAAATCTTATTTTTTTGTTAATGCTGAAAATATTACATGGTGATCTTTGAATGCTCATAACTCGGGTATTTGATGTCGGATCATGGTCATTTTTGGCAAAAAATTAAATTTGCTGGCATGGCCCTTTTTAAATGGCAATCTATAATTTTGATCTTAACGAGTCTAAAAAGGTATACCACTCAAAGATCGGACTTATTTTGGCTATTCGGATCATGGTCATTTATGGAAAAAAATGAAATTTGCTGGCATGGCCATTTTTAAATGGCAATCTATAATTCTGATCTTAACGAGTCTAAAAAGGTATACCACACAAAGATCGGACTTATTTTGGCCGAGATATGCAAGTTATAAAGCTCCAAAAATCTTTTTATTTGTTAATGCTGAAAATTTTACATGGTCATCTTTGAATGCTCATAACTCGGGTATTTGATGTCGGATCATGGTCATTTTTGGCAAAAAATTAAATTTGCTGGCATGGCCATTTTTAAATGGCAATCTATAATTCTGATCTTAACGTGTCTAAAAAGGTATACCACTCAAAGATCGGACTTATTTTGGCCGAGATATGCAAGTTATGAAGCTCCAAAAATCTTATTTTTTTGTTAATGCTGAAAATATTACATGGTCATCTTTGAATGCTCATAACTCGGGTATTTGATTTCGGATCATGGTCATTTTTGGCAAAATATTAAATTTGCTGGCATGGCCACTTTTAAATGGCAATCTATAATTCTGATCGTAACGAGTCTAAAAAGGTATACCACTCAAAGATCGGACTTATTTTGGCCGAGATATGCAAGTTATAAAGCTCCAAAAATCTTATTTTTTTGCTAATGCTGAAAATATTACATGGTCATTTTTGAATGCTCATAACTCGGGTATTTGATGTCGGATCATGGTCATTTTTGGCAAAAAATTAAATTTACTGGCATGGCCATTTTTAAATGGCAATCTATAATTCTGATCTTAACGAGTCTAAAAAGGTATACCACTCAAAGATCGGACTTATTTTGGCTATTCGGATCATGGTCATTTTTGGCAAAAAATTAAATTTGCTGGCATGGCCATTTTTAAATGGCAATCTATAATTCTGATCTTAACGAGTCTAAAAAGGTATACCACTCAAAGATCGGACTTATTTTGGCCGAGATATGCAAGTTATGAAGCTCCAAAAATCTTATTTTTTTGTTAATGCTGAAAATATTACATGGTCATCTTTGAATGCTCATAACTCGGGTATTTGATTTCGGATCATGGTCATTTTTGGCAAAATATTAAATTTGCTGGCATGGCCACTTTTAAATGGCAATCTATAATTCTGATCGTAACGAGTCTAAAAAGGTATACCACTCAAAGATCGGACTTATTTTGGCCGAGATATGCAAGTTATGAAGCTCCAAAAATCTTATTTTTTTGTTAATGCTTAAAATATTACATGGTCATTTTTGGCAAAAAATTAAATTTGCTGGCATGGCCATTTTTAAATGGCAATCTATAATTCTGATCTTAACGAGTCTAAAAAGGTATACCACTCAAAGATCGAGATATGCAAGTTATGAAGCTCGAAAAATCTTATTTTTTTGTTAATGCTGAAAATATTACATGGTCATTTTTGAATGCTCATAACTCGGGTATTTGATGTCGGATCATATTCATTTTTGGCAAAAAATTAAATTTGCTGGCATGGCCATTTTTAAATGGCAATCTATAATTCTGATCTTAACGAGTCTAAAAAGGTATACCACTCAAAGATCGGACTTATTTTGGCCGAGATATGCAAGTTATGAAGCTCCAAAAATTGAATTTTTTTGTTAATGCTGAAAATATTACATGGTCATCTTTGAATGCTCATAACTCGGGTATTTGATGTCGGATCATGGTCATTTTTGGCAAAAAATTAAATTTGCTGGCATGGCCATTTTTAAATGGCAATCTATAATTCTGATCTTAACGAGTCTAAAAAGGTATACCTCTCAAAGATCGGACTTATTTTGGCCGAGATATGCAAGTTATGAAGCTCCAAAAATCTTATTTTTTTGTTAATGCTGAAAATATTACATGGTGATCTTTGAATGCTCATAACTCGGGTATTTGATGTCGGATCATGGTCATTTTTGGCAAAAAATGAAATTTGCTGGCATGGCCATTTTTAAATGGCAATCTATAATTCTGATCTTAACGAGTCTAAAAAGGTACACCACTCAAAGATCGGACTTATTTTGGCCGAGATATGCAAGTAATGAAGCTCCAAAAATCTTATTTTTTTGTTAATGCTGAAAATATTACATGGTCATCTTTGAATGCTCATAACTCGGGTATTTGATGTCGGATCATGGTCATTTTTGGCAAAAAATTAAATTTGCTGGCATGGCCATTTTTAAATGGCAATCTATAATTCTGATCTTAACGAGTCTAAGAAGGTGTACCACTCAAAGATCGGACTTATTTTGGCCGAGATATGCAAGTTATGAAGCTCCAAAAATCTTATATTTTTGTTAATGCTGAAAATATTACATGGTCATCTTTGAATGCTCATAACTCTGGTTTTTGATGTCCGATCATGGTAATTTTTGGAAAAAAATTAAATTTGCTGGCATGGCCATTTTTAAATGGCAATCTATAATTCTGATCTTAACGAGTCTAAAAAGGTATACCACTCAAAGATCGGACTTATTTTGGCCGAGATATGCAAGTTATGAAGCTCCAAAAATCTAATTTTTTTGTTAATGCTGAAAATATTACATGGTCATTTTTGAATGCTCATAACTCGGGTTTTTGATGTCGGATCATGGTCATTTTTGGCAAAAAATGAAATTTGCTGGCATGGCCATTTTTAAATGGCAATCTATAATTCTGATCTTAACGAGTCTAAAAAGGTATACCACTTAAAGATCGGACTTATTTTGGCCGAGATATGCAAGTTATGAAGCTCCAAAAATTGAATTTTTTTGTTAATGCTGAAAATATTACATGGTCATCTTTGAATGCTCATAACTCGGGTATTTGATGTCGGATCATGGTCATTTTTGGCAAAAAATTAAATTTGCTGGCATGGCCATTTTTAAATGGCAATCTATAATTCTGATCTTAACGAGTCTAAAAAGGTATACCACTCAAAGATCGGACTTATTTTGGCCGAGATATGCAAGTTATGAAGCTCCAAAAATCTTATTTTTTTGTTAATGCTGAAAATATTACATGGTCATTTTTGAATGCTCATAACTCGGGTATTTGATGTCGGATCATGGTCTTCTTTGGCAAAAAATTAAATTTGCTGGCATGGCCATTTTTAAATGGCAATCTATAATTCTGATCTTAACGAGTCTAAAAAGGTATACCACTCAAAGATCGGACTTATTTTGGCAGATATTTTTTTTTTCGGATCATGGTCATTTTTGGCAAAAAATGAAATTTGCTGGCATGGCCATTTTTAAATGGCAATCTATAATTCTGATCTTAACGAGTCTAAAAAGGTATACCACTCAAAGATCGGACTTATTTTGGCCGAGATATGCAAGTTATGAAGCTCCAAAAATCTTTTTTTTTGTTAATGCTGAAAATATTACATGGTCATCTTTGAATGCTCATAACTCGGGTATTTGATGTCGGATCATGGTCATTTTTGGCAAAAAATGAAATTTGCTGGCATGGCCATTTTTAAATGGCAATCTATAATTCTGATCTTAACGAGTCTAAAAAGGTATACCACTCAAAGATCGGACTTATTTTGGCCGAGATATGCAAGTTATGAAGCTCCAAAAATCTCATTTTTTTGTTAATGCTGAAAATATTACATGGTCATCTTTGAATGCTCATAACTCGGGTATTTGATGTCGGATCATAGTCATTTTTGGCAAAAAATTAAATTTGCTGGCATGGCCATTTTTAAATGGCAATCTATAATTCTGATCTTAACGAGTCTAAAAAGGTATACCACTCAAAGATCGGACTTATTTTGGCCGAGATATGCAAGTTATGAAGCTCCAAAAATCGCATTTTTTTGTTAATGCTGAAAATATTACATGGTCATTTTTGAATGCTCATAACTCGGGTATTTGATGTCGGATCATAGTCATTTTTGGCAAAAAATTAAATTTGCTGGCATGGCCATTTTTAAATGGCAATCTATAATTCTGATCTTAACGAGTCTAAAAAGGTATACCACTCAAAGATCGGACTTATTTTGGCTATTCGGATCATGGTCATTTTTGGCAAAAAATGAAATTTGCTGGCATGGCCATTTTTAAATGGCAATCTATAATTCTGATCTTAACGAGTCTAAAAAGGTATACCACTCAAAGATCGGACTTATTTTGGCCGAGATATGCAAGTTATGAAGCTCCAAAAATCTTATTTTTTTGTTAATGCTGAAAATATTACATGGTCATCTTTGAATGCTCATAACTCGGGTATTTGATGTCGGATCATGGTCATTTTTGGCAAAAAATTAAATTTGCTGGCATGGCCATTTTTAAATGGCAATCTATAATTCTGATCTTAACGAGTCTAAAAAGGTATACCACTCAAAGATCGGACTTATTTTGGCCGAGATATGCAAGTTATGAAGCTCCAAAAATCTTATTTTTTTGTTAATGCTGAAAATATTACATGGTCATCTTTGAATGCTCATAACTCGGGTATTTGATGTCGGATCATGGTCATTTTTGGCAAAAAATTAAATTTACTGGCATGGCCATTTTTAAATGGCAATCTATAATTCTGATCTTAACGAGTCTAAAAAGGTATACCACTCAAAGATCGGACTTATTTTGGCCGAGATATGCAAGTTATGAAGCTCCAAAAATCTAATTTTTTTGTTAATGCTGAAAATATTACATGGTCATCTTTGAATGCTCATAACTCGGGTATTTGATGTCGGATCATGGTCATTTTTGGCAAAAAATGAAATTTGCTGGCATGGCCATTTTTAAATGGCAATCTATAATTCTGATCTTAACGAGTCTAAAAAGGTATACCACTCAAAGATCGGACTTATTTTGGCCGAGATATGCAAGTTATGAAGCTCCAAAAATCTTATTTTTTTGTTAATGCTGAAAATATTACATGGTCATCTTTGAATGCTCATAACTCGGGTATTTGATGTCGGATCATGGTCATTTTTGGCAAAAAATTAAATTTGCTGGCATGGCCATTTTTAAATGGCAATCTATAATTCTGATCTTAACGAGTCTAAAAAGGTATACCACTCAAAGATCGGACTTATTTTGGCCGAGATATGCAAGTTATGAAGCTCCAAAAATTTAATTTTTTTGTTAATGCTGAAAATATTACATGGTCATCTTTGAATGCTCATAACTCGGGTATTTGATGTCGGATCATGGTCATTTTTGGCAAAAAATTAAATTTGCTGGCATGGCCATTTTTAAATGGCAATCTATAATTCTGATCTTAACGAGTCTAAAAAGGTATACCACTCAAAGATCGGACTTATTTTGGCCGAGATATGCAAGTTATGAAGCTCCAAAAATCTTATTTTTTTGTTAATGCTGAAAATATTACATGGTCATCTTTGAATGCTCATAACTCGGGTATTTGATGTCGGATCATGGTCATTTTTGGCAAAAAATTAAATTTGCTGGCATGGCCATTTTTAAATGGCAATCTATAATTCTGATCTTAACGAGTCTAAAAAGGTATACCACTCAAAGATCGGACTATTTTGGCTATTCGGATCATGGTCATTTTTGGCAAAAAATGAAATTTGCTGGCATGGCCATTTTTAAATGGCAATCTATAATTCTGATCTTAACGAGTCTAAAAAGGTATACCACTCAAAGATCGGACTTATTTTGGCCGAGATATGCAAGTTATGAAGCTCCAAAAATCTTATTTTTTTGTTAATGCTGAAAATATTACATGGTCATCTTTGAATGCTCATAACTCGGGTATTTGATGTCGGATCATGGTCATTTTTGGCAAAAAATGAAATTTGCTGGCATGGCCATTTTTAAATGGCAATCTATAATTCTGATCTTAACGAGTCTAAAAAGGTATACCACTCAAAGATCGGACTTATTTTGGCCGAGATATGCAAGTTATGAAGCTCCAAAAATCTTATTTTTTTGTTAATGCTGAAAATATTACATGGTCATCTTTGAATGCTCATAACTCGGGTATTTGATGTCGGATCATGGTCATTTTTGGCAAAAAATGAAATTTGCTGGCATGGCCATTTTTAAATGGCAATCTATAATTCTGATCTTAACGAGTCTAAAAAGGTATACCACTCAAAGATCGGACTTATTTTGGCCGAGATATGCAAGTTATGAAGCTCCAAAAATCTTATTTTTTTGTTAATGCTGAAAATATTACATGGTCATCTTTGAATGCTCATAACTCGGGTATTTGATGTCGGATCATGGTCATTTTTGGCAAAAAATGAAATTTGCTGGCATGGCCATTTTTAAATGGCAATCTATAATTCTGATCTTAACGAGTCTAAAAAGGTATACCACTCAAAGATCGGACTTATTTTGGCCGAGATATGCAAGTTATGAAGCTCCAAAAATCTTATTTTTTTGTTAATGCTGAAAATATTACATGGTCATCTTTGAATGCTCATAACTCGGGTATTTGATGTCGGATCATGGTCATTTTTGGCAAAAAATGAAATTTGCTGGCATGGCCATTTTTAAATGGCAATCTATAATTCTGATCTTAACGAGTCTAAAAAGGTATACCACTCAAAGATCGGACTTATTTTGGCCGAGATATGCAAGTTATGAAGCTCCAAAAATCTTATTTTTTTGTTAATGCTGAAAATATTACATGGTCATCTTTGAATGCTCATAACTCGGGTATTTGATGTCGGATCATGGTCATTTTTGGCAAAAAATGAAATTTGCTGGCATGGCCATTTTTAAATGGCAATCTATAATTCTGATCTTAACGAGTCTAAAAAGGTATACCACTCAAAGATCGGACTTATTTTGGCCGAGATATGCAAGTTATGAAGCTCCAAAAATCTTATTTTTTTGTTAATGCTGAAAATATTACATGGTCATCTTTGAATGCTCATAACTCGGGTATTTGATGTCGGATCATGGTCATTTTTGGCAAAAAATTAAATTTGCTGGCATGGCCATTTTTAAATGGCAATCTATAATTCTGATCTTAACGAGTCTAAAAAGGTATACCACTCAAAGATCGGACTTATTTTGGCCGAGATATGCAAGTTATGAAGCTCCAAAAATCTTATTTTTTTGTTAATGCTGAAAATATTACATGGTCATCTTTGAATGCTCATAACTCGGGTATTTGATGTCGGATCATGGTCATTTTTGGCAAAAAATGAAATTTGCTGGCATGGCCATTTTTAAATGGCAATCTATAATTCTGATCTTAACGAGTCTAAAAAGGTATACCACTCAAAGATCGGACTTATTTTGGCCGAGATATGCAAGTTATGAAGCTCCAAAAATCTTATTTTTTTGTTAATGCTGAAAATATTACATGGTCATCTTTGAATGCTCATAACTCGGGTATTTGATGTCGGATCATGGTCATTTTTGGCAAAAAATGAAATTTGCTGGCATGGCCATTTTTAAATGGCAATCTATAATTCTGATCTTAACGAGTCTAAAAAGGTATACCACTCAAAGATCGGACTTATTTTGGCCGAGATATGCAAGTTATGAAGCTCCAAAAATCTTATTTTTTTGTTAATGCTGAAAATATTACATGGTCATCTTTGAATGCTCATAACTCGGGTATTTGATGTCGGATCATGGTCATTTTTGGCAAAAAATGAAATTTGCTGGCATGGCCATTTTTAAATGGCAATCTATAATTCTGATCTTAACGAGTCTAAAAAGGTATACCACTCAAAGATCGGACTTATTTTGGCCGATATTTTTTTCTTGCCTCCGGTATTGAGTCGGATCATGGTCATTTTTGGCAAAAAATGAAATTTGCTGGCATGGCCATTTTTAAATGGCAATCTATAATTCTGATCTTAACGAGTCTAAAAAGGTATACCACTCAAAGATCGGACTTATTTTGGCCGAGATATGCAAGTTATGAAGCTCCAAAAATCTTATTTTTTTGTTAATGCTGAAAATATTACATGGTCATCTTTGAATGCTCATAACTCGGGTATTTGATGTCGGATCATGGTCATTTTTGGCAAAAAATGAAATTTGCTGGCATGGCCATTTTTAAATGGCAATCTATAATTCTGATCTTAACGAGTCTAAAAAGGTATACCACTCAAAGATCGGACTTATTTTGGCCGAGATATGCAAGTTATGAAGCTCCAAAAATCTTATTTTTTTGTTAATGCTGAAAATATTACATGGTCATCTTTGAATGCTCATAACTCGGGTATTTGATGTCGGATCATGGTCATTTTTGGCAAAAAATTAAATTTGCTGGCATGGCCATTTTTAAATGGCAATCTATAATTCTGATCTTAACGAGTCTAAAAAGGTATACCACTCAAAGATCGGACTTATTTTGGCCGAGATATGCAAGTTATGAAGCTCCAAAAATCTTATTTTTTTGTTAATGCTGAAAATATTACATGGTCATCTTTGAATGCTCATAACTCGGGTATTTGATGTCGGATCATGGTCATTTTTGGCAAAAAATGAAATTTGCTGGCATGGCCATTTTTAAATGGCAATCTATAATTCTGATCTTAACGAGTCTAAAAAGGTATACCACTCAAAGATCGGACTTATTTTGGCCGAGATATGCAAGTTATGAAGCTCCAAAAATCTTATTTTTTTGTTAATGCTGAAAATATTACATGGTCATCTTTGAATGCTCATAACTCGGGTATTTGATGTCGGATCATGGTCATTTTTGGCAAAAAATGAAATTTGCTGGCATGGCCATTTTTAAATGGCAATCTATAATTCTGATCTTAACGAGTCTAAAAAGGTATACCACTCAAAGATCGGACTTATTTTGGCCGAGATATGCAAGTTATGAAGCTCCAAAAATCTTATTTTTTTGTTAATGCTGAAAATATTACATGGTCATCTTTGAATGCTCATAACTCGGGTATTTGATGTCGGATCATGGTCATTTTTGGCAAAAAATGAAATTTGCTGGCATGGCCATTTTTAAATGGCAATCTATAATTCTGATCTTAACGAGTCTAAAAAGGTATACCACTCAAAGATCGGACTTATTTTGGCCGAGATATGCAAGTTATGAAGCTCCAAAAATCTTATTTTTTTGTTAATGCTGAAAATATTACATGGTCATCTTTGAATGCTCATAACTCGGGTATTTGATGTCGGATCATGGTCATTTTTGGCAAAAAATTAAATTTGCTGGCATGGCCATTTTTAAATGGCAATCTATAATTCTGATCTTAACGAGTCTAAAAAGGTATACCACTCAAAGATCGGACTTATTTTGGCCGAGATATGCAAGTTATGAAGCTCCAAAAATCTTATTTTTTTGTTAATGCTGAAAATATTACATGGTCATCTTTGAATGCTCATAACTCGGGTATTTGATGTCGGATCATGGTCATTTTTGGCAAAAAATTAAATTTGCTGGCATGGCCATTTTTAAATGGCAATCTATAATTCTGATCTTAACGAGTCTAAAAAGGTATACCACTCAAAGATCGGACTTATTTTGGCCGAGATATGCAAGTTATGAAGCTCCAAAAATCTTATTTTTTTGTTAATGCTGAAAATATTACATGGTCATCTTTGAATGCTCATAACTCGGGTATTTGATGTCGGATCATGGTCATTTTTGGCAAAAAATGAAATTTGCTGGCATGGCCATTTTTAAATGGCAATCTATAATTCTGATCTTAACGAGTCTAAAAAGGTATACCACTCAAAGATCGGACTTATTTTGGCCGAGATATGCAAGTTATGAAGCTCCAAAAATCTTATTTTTTTGTTAATGCTGAAAATATTACATGGTCATCTTTGAATGCTCATAACTCGGGTATTTGATGTCGGATCATGGTCATTTTTGGCAAAAAATTAAATTTGCTGGCATGGCCATTTTTAAATGGCAATCTATAATTCTGATCTTAACGAGTCTAAAAAGGTATACCACTCAAAGATCGGACTTATTTTGGCTATTCGGATCATGGTCATTTTTGGCAAAAATGAAATTTGCTGGCATGGCATTTTTAAATGGCAATCTATAATTCTGATCTTAACGAGTCTAAAAAGGTATACCACTCAAAGATCGGACTTATTTTGGCCGAGATATGCAAGTTATGAAGCTCCAAAAATCTTATTTTTTTGTTAATGCTGAAAATATTACATGGTCATCTTTGAATGCTCATAACTCGGGTATTTGATGTCGGATCATGGTCATTTTTGGCAAAAAATGAAATTTGCTGGCATGGCCATTTTTAAATGGCAATCTATAATTCTGATCTTAACGAGTCTAAAAAGGTATACCACTCAAAGATCGGACTTATTTTGGCCGAGATATGCAAGTTATGAAGCTCCAAAAATCTTATTTTTTTGTTAATGCTGAAAATATTACATGGTCATCTTTGAATGCTCATAACTCGGGTATTTGATGTCGGATCATGGTCATTTTTGGCAAAAAATGAAATTTGCTGGCATGGCCATTTTTAAATGGCAATCTATAATTCTGATCTTAACGAGTCTAAAAAGGTATACCACTCAAAGATCGGACTTATTTTGGCCGAGATATGCAAGTTATGAAGCTCCAAAAATCTTATTTTTTTGTTAATGCTGAAAATATTACATGGTCATCTTTGAATGCTCATAACTCGGGTATTTGATGTCGGATCATGGTCATTTTTGGCAAAAAATGAAATTTGCTGGCATGGCCATTTTTAAATGGCAATCTATAATTCTGATCTTAACGAGTCTAAAAAGGTATACCACTCAAAGATCGGACTTATTTTGGCCGAGATATGCAAGTTATGAAGCTCCAAAAATCTTATTTTTTTGTTAATGCTGAAAATATTACATGGTCATCTTTGAATGCTCATAACTCGGGTATTTGATGTCGGATCATGGTCATTTTTGCAAAAAATGAAATTTGCTGGCATGGCCATTTTTAAATGGCAATCTATAATTCTGATCTTAACGAGTCTAAAAAGGTATACCACTCAAAGATCGGACTTATTTTGGCCGAGATATGCAAGTTATGAAGCTCCAAAAATCTTATTTTTTTGTTAATGCTGAAAATATTACATGGTCATCTTTGAATGCTCATAACTCGGGTATTTGATGTCGGATCATGGTCATTTTTGGCAAAAAATTAAATTTGCTGGCATGGCCATTTTTAAATGGCAATCTATAATTCTGATCTTAACGAGTCTAAAAAGGTATACCACTCAAAGATCGGACTTATTTTGGCCGAGATATGCAAGTTATGAAGCTCCAAAAATCTAATTTTTTTGTTAATGCTGAAAATATTACATGGTCATCTTTGAATGCTCATAACTCGGGTATTTGATGTCGGATCATGGTCATTTTTGCAAAAAATTAAATTTGCTGGCATGGCCATTTTTAAATGGCAATCTATAATTCTGATCTTAACGAGTCTAAAAAGGTATACCACTCAAAGATCGGACTTATTTTGGCCGAGATATGCAAGTTATGAAGCTCCAAAAATCTTATTTTTTTGTTAATGCTGAAAATATTACATGGTCATCTTTGAATGCTCATAACTCGGGTATTTGATGTCGGATCATGGTCATTTTTGGCAAAAAATTAAATTTGCTGGCATGGCCATTTTTAAATGGCAATCTATAATTCTGATCTTAACGAGTCTAAAAAGGTATACCACTCAAAGATCGGACTTATTTTGGCAGTATTATTCGGATCATGGTCATTTTTGGCAAAAAATGAAATTTTCTGGCATGGCCATTTTTAAATGGCAATCTTTAATTCTGATCTTAACGAGTCTAAAAAGGTATACCACTCAAAGATCGGACTTATTTTGGCCGAGATATGCAAGTTATGAAGCTCCAAAAATCTTATTTTTTTGTTAATGCTGAAAATATTACATGGTCATCTTTGAATGCTCATAACTCGGGTATTTGATGTCGGATCATGGTCATTTTTGGCAAAAAATTAAATTTGCTGGCATGGCCATTTTTAAATGGCAATCTATAATTCTGATCTTAACGAGTCTAAAAAGGTATACCACTCAAAGATCGGACTTATTTTGGCCGAGATATGCAAGTTATGAAGCTCCAAAAATCTTATTTTTTTGTTAATGCTGAAAATATTACATGGTCATCTTTGAATGCTCATAACTCGGGTATTTGATGTCGGATCATGGTCATTTTTGGCAAAAAATGAAATTTGCTGGCATGGCCATTTTTAAATGGCAATCTATAATTCTGATCTTAACGAGTCTAAAAAGGTATACCACTCAAAGATCGGACTTATTTTGGCCGAGATATATTTTTTACCTTTTATGTCGGATCATGGTCATTTTTGGCAAAAAATGAAATTTGCTGGCATGGCCATTTTTAAATGGCAATCTATAATTCTGATCTTAACGAGTCTAAAAAGGTATACCACTCAAAGATCGGACTTATTTTGGCCGAGATATGCAAGTTATGAAGCTCCAAAAATCTTATTTTTTTGTTAATGCTGAAAATATTACATGGTCATCTTTGAATGCTCATAACTCGGGTATTTGATGTCGGATCATGGTCATTTTTGGCAAAAAATTAAATTTGCTGGCATGGCCATTTTTAAATGGCAATCTATAATTCTGATCTTAACGAGTCTAAAAAGGTATACCACTCAAAGATCGGACTTATTTTGGCCGAGATATGCAAGTTATGAAGCTCCAAAAATCTTATTTTTTTGTTAATGCTGAAAATATTACATGGTCATCTTTGAATGCTCATAACTCGGGTATTTGATGTCGGATCATGGTCATTTTTGGCAAAAAATGAAATTTGCTGGCATGGCCATTTTTAAATGGCAATCTATAATTCTGATCTTAACGAGTCTAAAAAGGTATACCACTCAAAGATCGGACTTATTTTGGCCGAGATATGCAAGTTATGAAGCTCCAAAAATCTTATTTTTTTGTTAATGCTGAAAATATTACATGGTCATCTTTGAATGCTCATAACTCGGGTATTTGATGTCGGATCATGGTCATTTTTGGCAAAAAATGAAATTTGCTGGCATGGCCATTTTTAAATGGCAATCTATAATTCTGATCTTAACGAGTCAAAAAAGGTATACCACTCAAAGATCGGACTTATTTTGGCCATTTTAAAGAGGCAATCTATAATTCTGATCTTAACGAGTCTAAAAAGGTATACCACTCAAATGTCGGACTTATTTTGGCCGAGATATGCAAGTTATGAAGCTCCAAAAATCTTATTTTTTTGTTAATGCTGAAAATATTACATGGTCATCTTTGAATGCTCATAACTCGGGTATTTGATGTCGGATCATGGTCATTTTTGGCAAAAAATGAAATTTGCTGGCATGGCCATTTTTAAATGGCAATCTATAATTCTGATCTTAACGAGTCTAAAAAGGTATACCACTCAAAGATCGGACTTATTTTGGCCGAGATATGCAAGTTATGAAGCTCCAAAAATCTTATTTTTTTGTTAATGCTGAAAATATTACATGGTCATTTTTGAATGCTCATAACTCGGGTATTTGATGTCGGATCATGGTCATTTTTGGCAAAAAATTAAATTTTCTGGCATGGCCATTTTTAAATGGCAATCTATAATTCTGATCTTAACGAGTCTAAAAAGGTATACCACTCAAAGATCGGACTTATTTTGGCCGAGATATGCAAGTTATGAAGCTCCAAAAATCTAATTTTTTTGTTAATGCTGAAAATATTACATGGTCATCTTTGAATGCTCATAACTCGGGTATTTGATGTCGGATCATGGTCATTTTTGGCAAAAAATGAAATTTGCTGGCATGGCCATTTTTAAATGGCAATCTATAATTCTGATCTTAACGAGTCTAAAAAGGTATACCACTCAAAGATCGGACTTATTTTGGCCGAGATATGCAAGTTATGAAGCTCCAAAAATCTTATTTTTTTGTTAATGCTGAAAATATTACATGGTCATTTTTGAATGCTCATAACTCGGGTATTTGATGTCGGATCATGGTCATTTTTGCAAAAAATTAAATTTGCTGGCATGGCCATTTTTAAATGGCAATCTATAATTCTGATCTTAACGAGTCTAAAAAGGTATACCACTCAAAGATCGGACTTATTTTGGCCGAGATATGCAAGTTATGAAGCTCCAAAAATCTTATTATTTTGTTAATGCTGAAAATATTACATGGTCATTTTTGAATGCTCATAACTCGGGTATTTGATGTCGGATCATGGTCATTTTTGGCAAAAAATTAAATTTGCTGGCATGGCCATTTTTAAATGGCAATCTATAATTCTGATCTTAACGAGTCTAAAAAGGTATACCACTCAAAGATCGGACTTATTTTGGCCGAGATATAAATTTTTTTAAAAATCTTCCCGTATTTGATGTCGGATCATGGTCATTTTTGGCAAAAAATGAAATTTGCTGGCATGGCCATTTTTAAATGGCAATCTATAATTCTGATCTTAACGAGTCTAAAAAGGTATACCACTCAAAGATCGGACTTATTTTGGCCGAGATATGCAAGTTATGAAGCTCAAAAATCTTATTTTTTTGTTAATGCTGAAAATATTACATGGTCATCTTTGAATGCTCATAACTCGGGTATTTGATGTCGGATCATGGTCATTTTTGGCAAAAAATTAAATTTGCTGGCATGGCCATTTTTAAATGGCAATCTATAATTCTGATCTTAACGAGTCTAAAAAGGTATACCACTCAAAGATCGGACTTATTTTGGCCGAGATATTACAAATATTTTTTTTTAATGCTGAAAATATTACATGGTCATCTTTGAATGCTCATAACTCGGGTATTTGATGTCGGATCATGGTCATTTTTGGCAAAAAATGAAATTTGCTGGCATGGCCATTTTTAAATGGCAATCTATAATTCTGATCTTAACGAGTCTAAAAAGGTATACCACTCAAAGATCGGACTTATTTTGGCCGAGATATGCAAGTTATGAAGCTCCAAAAATCTTATTTTTTTGTTAATGCTGAAAATATTACATGGTCATCTTTGAATGCTCATAACTCGGGTATTTGATGTCGGATCATGGTCATTTTTGGCAAAAAATGAAATTTGCTGGCATGGCCATTTTTAAATGGCAATCTATAATTCTGATCTTAACGAGTCTAAAAAGGTATACCACTCAAAGATCGGACTTATTTTGGCCGAGATATGCAAGTTATGAAGCTCCAAAAATCTTATTTTTTTGTTAATGCTGAAAATATTACATGGTCATCTTTGAATGCTCATAACTCGGGTATTTGATGTCGGATCATGGTCATTTTTGGCAAAAAATGAAATTTGCTGGCATGGCCATTTTTAAATGGCAATCTATAATTCTGATCTTAACGAGTCTAAAAAGGTATACCACTCAAAGATCGGACTTATTTTGGCCATTTTAAGAGGCAATCTATAATTCTGATCTTAACGAGTCTAAAAAGGTATACCACTCAAATGTCGGACTTATTTTGGCCGAGATATGCAAGTTATGAAGCTCCAAAAATCTTATTTTTTTGTTAATGCTGAAAATATTACATGGTCATTTTTGAATGCTCATAACTCGGGTATTTGATGTCGGATCATGGTCATTTTTGGCAAAAAATGAAATTAGCTGGCATGGCCATTTTTAAATGGCAATCTATAATTCTGATCTTAACGAGTCTAAAAAGGTATACCACTCAAAGATCGGACTTATTTTGGCCAAGATATGCAAGTTATGAAGCTCCAAAAATCTTATTTTTTTGTTAATGCTGAAAATATTACATGGTCATCTTTGAATGCTCATAACTCGGGTATTTGATGTCGGATCATGGTCATTTTTGGCAAAAAATTAAATTTTCTGGCATGGCCATTTTTAAATGGCAATCTATAATTCTGATCTTAACGAGTCTAAAAAGGTATACCACTCAAAGATCGGACTTATTTTGGCCGAGATATGCAAGTTATGAAGCTCCAAAAATCTAATTTTTTTGTTAATGCTGAAAATATTACATGGTCATCTTTGAATGCTCATAACTCGGGTATTTGATGTCGGATCATGGTCATTTTTGGCAAAAAATTAAATTTGCTGGCATGGCCATTTTTAAATGGCAATCTATAATTCTGATCTTAACGAGTCTAAAAAGGTATACCACTCAAAGATCGGACTTATTTTGGCCGAGATATGCAAGTTATGAAGCTCCAAAAATCTTATAATTTTTTTTAATGCTGAAAATATTACATGGTCATCTTTGAATGCTCATAACTCGGGTATTTGATGTCGGATCATGGTCATTTTTGGCAAAAAATGAAATTTGCTGGCATGGCCATTTTTAAATGGCAATCTATAATTCTGATCTTAACGAGTCTAAAAAGGTATACCACTCAAAGATCGGACTTATTTTGGCCGAGATATGCAAGTTATGAAGCTCCAAAAATCGTATTTTTTTGTTAATGCTGAAAATATTACATGGTCATCTTTGAATGCTCATAACTCGGGTATTTGATGTCGGATCATGGTCATTTTTGGCAAAAAATGAAATTTGCTGGCATGGCCATTTTTAAATGGCAATCTATAATTCTGATCTTAACGAGTCTAAAAAGGTATACCACTCAAAGATCGGACTTATTTTGGCCGAGATATGCAAGTTATGAAGCTCCAAAAATCTTATTTTTTTGTTAATGCTGAAAATATTACATGGTCATTTTTGAATGCTCATAACTCGGGTATTTGATGTCGGATCATGGTCATTTTTGGCAAAAAATTAAATTTTCTGGCATGGCCATTTTTAAATGGCAATCTATAATTCTGATCTTAACGAGTCTAAAAAGGTATACCACTCAAAGATCGGACTTATTTTGGCCGAGATATGCAAGTTATGAAGCTCCAAAAATCTTATTTTTTTGTTAATGCTGAAAATATTACATGGTCATCTTTGAATGCTCATAACTCGGGTATTTGATGTCGGATCATGGTCATTTTTGCCAAAAAATTAAATTTGCTGGCATGGCCATTTTTAAATGGCAATCTATAATTCTGATCTTAACGAGTCTAAAAAGGTATACCACTCAAAGATCGGACTTATTTTGGCCGAGATATGCAAGTTATGAAGCTCCAAAAATCTTATTTTTTTGTTAATGCTGAAAATATTACATGGTCATCTTTGAATGCTCATAACTCGGGTATTTGATGTCGGATCATGGTCATTTTTGGCAAAAAATTAAATTTGCTGGCATGGCCATTTTTAAATGGCAATCTATAATTCTGATCTTAACGAGTCTAAAAAGGTATACCACTCAAAGATCGGACTTATTTTGGCCGAGATATGCAAGTTATGAAGCTCCAAAAATCGCATTTTTTTGTTAATGCTGAAAATATTACATGGTCATCTTTGAATGCTCATAACTCGGGTATTTGATGTCGGATCATGGTCATTTTTGGCAAAAAATGAAATTTGCTGGCATGGCCATTTTTAAATGGCAATCTATAATTCTGATCTTAACGAGTCTAAAAAGGTATACCACTCAAAGATCGGACTTATTTTGGCCGAGATATGCAAGTTATGAAGCTCCAAAAATCTAATTTTTTTGTTAATGCTGAAAATATTACATGGTCATCTTTGAATGCTCATAACTCGGGTATTTGATGTCGGATCATGGTCATTTTTGGCAAAAAATGAAATTTGCTGGCATGGCCATTTTTAAATGGCAATCTATAATTCTGATCTTAACGAGTCTAAAAAGGTATACCACTCAAAGATCGGACTTATTTTGGCCGAGATATGCAAGTTATGAAGCTCCAAAAATCTTATAATTTTTTGTTAATGCTGAAAATATTACATGGTCATCTTTGAATGCTCATAACTCGGGTATTTGATGTCGGATCATGGTCATTTTTGGCAAAAAATGAAATTTGCTGGCATGGCCATTTTTAAATGGCAATCTATAATTCTGATCTTAACGAGTCTAAAAAGGTATACCACTCAAAGATCGGACTTATTTTGGCCGAGATATGCAAGTTATGAAGCTCCAAAAATCGCATTTTTTTGTTAATGCTGAAAATATTACATGGTCATTTTTGAATGCTCATAACTCGGGTATTTGATGTCGGATCATGGTCATTTTTGGCAAAAAATTAAATTTGCTGGCATGGCCATTTTTAAATGGCAATCTATAATTCTGATCTTAACGAGTCTAAAAAGGTATACCACTCAAAGATCGGACTTATTTTGGCCGAGATATGCAAGTTATGAAGCTCCAAAAATCTTATTTTTTTGTTAATGCTGAAAATATTACATGGTCATCTTTGAATGCTCATAACTCGGGTATTTGATGTCGGATCATGGTCATTTTTGGCAAAAAATGAAATTTGCTGGCATGGCCATTTTTAAATGGCAATCTATAATTCTGATCTTAACGAGTCTAAAAAGGTATACCACTCAAAGATCGGACTTATTTTGGCCGAGATATGCAAGTTATGAAGCTCCAAAAATCTTATTTTTTTGTTAATGCTGAAAATATTACATGGTCATCTTTGAATGCTCATAACTCGGGTATTTGATGTCGGATCATGGTCATTTTTGGCAAAAAATGAAATTTGCTGGCATGGCCATTTTTAAATGGCAATCTATAATTCTGATCTTAACGAGTCTAAAAAGGTATACCACTCAAAGATCGGACTTATTTTGGCCGAGATATGCAAGTTATGAAGCTCCAAAAATCTTATTTTTTTGTTAATGCTGAAAATATTACATGGTCATCTTTGAATGCTCATAACTCGGGTATTTGATGTCGGATCATGGTCATTTTTGGCAAAAAATTAAATTTGCTGGCATGGCCATTTTTAAATGGCAATCTATAATTCTGATCTTAACGAGTCTAAAAAGGTATACCACTCAAAGATCGGACTTATTTTGGCCGAGATATGCAAGTTATGAAGCTCCAAAAATCTCATTTTTTTGTTAATGCTGAAAATATTACATGGTCATCTTTGAATGCTCATAACTCGGGTATTTGATGTCGGATCATGGTCATTTTTGGCAAAAAATGAAATTTGCTGGCATGGCCATTTTTAAATGGCAATCTATAATTCTGATCTTAACGAGTCTAAAAAGGTATACCACTCAAAGATCGGACTTATTTTGGCCGAGATATGCAAGTTATGAAGCTCCAAAAATCTTATTTTTTTGTTAATGCTGAAAATATTACATGGTCATCTTTGAATGCTCATAACTCGGGTATTTGATGTCGGATCATGGTCATTTTTGGCAAAAAATGAAATTTGCTGGCATGGCCATTTTTAAATGGCAATCTATAATTCTGATCTTAACGAGTCTAAAAAGGTATACCACTCAAAGATCGGACTTATTTTGGCCGAGATATGCAAGTTATGAAGCTCCAAAAATCTTATTTTTTTGTTAATGCTGAAAATATTACATGGTCATCTTTGAATGCTCATAACTCGGGTATTTGATGTCGGATCATGGTCATTTTTGGCAAAAAATGAAATTTGCTGGCATGGCCATTTTTAAATGGCAATCTATAATTCTGATCTTAACGAGTCTAAAAAGGTATACCACTCAAAGATCGGACTTATTTTGGCCGAGATATGCAAGTTATGAAGCTCCAAAAATCTTATTTTTTTGTTAATGCTGAAAATATTACATGGTCATCTTTGAATGCTCATAACTCGGGTATTTGATGTCGGATCATGGTCATTTTTGGCAAAAAATGAAATTTGCTGGCATGGCCATTTTTAAATGGCAATCTATAATTCTGATCTTAACGAGTCTAAAAAGGTATACCACTCAAAGATCGGACTTATTTTGGCCGAGATATGCAAGTTATGAAGCTCCAAAAATTTAATTTTTTTGTTAATGCTGAAAATATTACATGGTCATCTTTGAATGCTCATAACTCGGGTATTTGATGTCGGATCATGGTCATTTTTGGCAAAAAATGAAATTTGCTGGCATGGCCATTTTTAAATGGCAATCTATAATTCTGATCTTAACGAGTCTAAAAAGGTATACCACTCAAAGATCGGACTTATTTTGGCCGAGATATGCAAGTTATGAAGCTCCAAAAATCTTATTTTTTTGTTAATGCTGAAAATATTACATGGTCATCTTTGAATGCTCATAACTCGGGTATTTGATGTCGGATCATGGTCATTTTTGGCAAAAAATTAAATTTTCTGGCATGGCCATTTTTAAATGGCAATCTATAATTCTGATCTTAACGAGTCTAAAAAGGTATACCACTCAAAGATCGGACTTATTTTGGCCGAGATATGCAAGTTATGAAGCTCCAAAAATCTTAATTTTTTTGTTAATGCTGAAAATATTACATGGTCATCTTTGAATGCTCATAACTCGGGTATTTGATGTCGGATCATGGTCATTTTTGGCAAAAAATTAAATTTGCTGGCATGGCCATTTTTAAATGGCAATCTATAATTCTGATCTTAACGAGTCTAAAAAGGTATACCACTCAAAGATCGGACTTATTTTGGCCGAGATATGCAAGTTATGAAGCTCCAAAAATCTTATTTTTTTGTTAATGCTGAAAATATTACATGGTCATCTTTGAATGCTCATAACTCGGGTATTTGATGTCGGATCATGGTCATTTTTGGCAAAAAATGAAATTTGCTGGCATGGCCATTTTTAAATGGCAATCTATAATTCTGATCTTAACGAGTCTAAAAAGGTATACCACTCAAAGATCGGACTTATTTTGGCCGAGATATGCAAGTTATGAAGCTCCAAAAATCTTATTTTTTTGTTAATGCTGAAAATATTACATGGTCATCTTTGAATGCTCATAACTCGGGTATTTGATGTCGGATCATGGTCATTTTTGGCAAAAAATGAAATTTGCTGGCATGGCCATTTTTAAATGGCAATCTATAATTCTGATCTTAACGAGTCTAAAAAGGTATACCACTCAAAGATCGGACTTATTTTGGCCGAGATATGCAAGTTATGAAGCTCCAAAAATCTTATTTTTTTGTTAATGCTGAAAATATTACATGGTCATCTTTGAATGCTCATAACTCGGGTATTTGATGTCGGATCATGGTCATTTTTGGCAAAAAATTAAATTTGCTGGCATGGCCATTTTTAAATGGCAATCTATAATTCTGATCTTAACGAGTCTAAAAAGGTATACCACTCAAAGATCGGACTTATTTTGGCCGAGATATGCAAGTTATGAAGCTCCAAAAATCTTATTTTTTTGTTAATGCTGAAAATATTACATGGTCATCTTTGAATGCTCATAACTCGGGTATTTGATGTCGGATCATGGTCATTTTTGGCAAAAAATTAAATTTGCTGGCATGGCCATTTTTAAATGGCAATCTATAATTCTGATCTTAACGAGTCTAAAAAGGTATACCACTCAAAGATCGGACTTATTTTGGCCGAGATATTTTTTTTTTTTTGAAAATATTCTGGTCTCTTTGAATGCTCATACTCGGGTATTTGATGTCGGATCATGGTCATTTTTGGCAAAAAATGAAATTTGCTGGCATGGCCATTTTTAAATGGCAATCTATAATTCTGATCTTAACGAGTCTAAAAAGGTATACCACTCAAAGATCGGACTTATTTTGGCCGAGATATGCAAGTTATGAAGCTCCAAAAATCTTATTTTTTTGTTAATGCTGAAAATATTACATGGTCATCTTTGAATGCTCATAACTCGGGTATTTGATGTCGGATCATGGTCATTTTTGGCAAAAAATTAAATTTGCTGGCATGGCCATTTTAAATGGCAATCTATAATTCTGATCGTAACGAGTCTAAAAAGGTATACCCTCAAAGATCGGACTTATTTTGGCATATTCGGATCATGGTCATTTTTGGCAAAAAATGAAATTTGCTGGCATGGCCATTTTTAAATGGCAATCTATAATTCTGATCTTAACGAGTCTAAAAAGGTATACCACTCAAAGATCGGACTTATTTTGGCCGAGATATGCAAGTTATGAAGCTCCAAAAATCTTATTTTTTTGTTAATGCTGAAAATATTACATGGTCATCTTTGAATGCTCATAACTCGGGTATTTGATGTCGGATCATGGTCATTTTTGGCAAAAATTTAAATTTGCTGGCATGGCCATTTTTAAATGGCAATCTATAATTCTGATCTTAACGAGTCTAAAAAGGTATACCACTCAAAGATCGGACTTATTTTGGCCGAGATATGCAAGTTATGAAGCTCCAAAAATCTTATTTTTTTGTTAATGCTGAAAATATTACATGGTCATCTTTGAATGCTCATAACTCGGGTATTTGATGTCGGATCATGGTAATTTTTGGCAAAAAATGAAATTTGCTGGCATGGCCATTTTTAAATGGCAATCTATAATTCTGATCTTAACGAGTCTAAAAAGGTATACCACTCAAAGATCGGACTTATTTTGGCCGAGATATGCAAGTTATGAAGCTCCAAAAATCTTATTTTTTTGTTAATGCTGAAAATATTACATGGTCATCTTTGAATGCTCATAACTCGGGTATTTGATGTCGGATCATGGTCATTTTTGGCAAAAAATGAAATTTGCTGGCATGGCCATTTTTAAATGGCAATCTATAATTCTGATCTTAACGAGTCTAAAAAGGTATACCACTCAAAGATCGGACTTATTTTGGCCGAGATATGCAAGTTATGAAGCTCCAAAAATCTTATTTTTTTGTTAATGCTGAAAATATTACATGGTCATCTTTGAATGCTCATAACTCGGGTATTTGATGTCGGATCATGGTCATTTTTGGCAAAAAATGAAATTTGCTGGCATGGCCATTTTTAAATGGCAATCTATAATTCTGATCTTAACGAGTCTAAAAAGGTATACCACTCAAAGATCGGACTTATTTTGGCCGAGATATGCAAGTTATGAAGCTCCAAAAATCTTATTTTTTTGTTAATGCTGAAAATATTACATGGTCATCTTTGAATGCTCATAACTCGGGTATTTGATGTCGGATCATGGTCATTTTTGGCAAAAAATTAAATTTGCTGGCATGGCCATTTTTAAATGGCAATCTATAATTCTGATCTTAACGAGTCTAAAAAGGTATACCACTCAAAGATCGGACTTATTTTGGCCGAGATATGCAAGTTATGAAGCTCCAAAAATCTTATTTTTTTGTTAATGCTGAAAATATTACATGGTCATCTTTGAATGCTCATAACTCGGGTATTTGATGTCGGATCATGGTCATTTTTGGCAAAAAATGAAATTTGCTGGCATGGCCATTTTTAAATGGCAATCTATAATTCTGATCTTAACGAGTCTAAAAAGGTATACCACTCAAAGATCGGACTTATTTTGGCCGAGATATGCAAGTTATGAAGCTCCAAAAATCTTATTTTTTTGTTAATGCTGAAAATATTACATGGTCATCTTTGAATGCTCATAACTCGGGTATTTGATGTCGGATCATGGTCATTTTTGGCAAAAAATGAAATTTGCTGGCATGGCCATTTTTAAATGGCAATCTATAATTCTGATCTTAACGAGTCTAAAAAGGTATACCACTCAAAGATCGGACTTATTTTGGCCGAGATATTTTTTTTCGGATCATGGTCATTTTTGGCAAAAAATTAAATTTGCTGGCATGGACATTTTTAAATGGCAATCTATAATTCTGATCTTAACGAGTCTAAAAAGGTATACCACTCAAAGATCGGACTTATTTTGGCCGAGATATGCAAGTTATGAAGCTCCAAAAATCTTATTTTTTTGTTAATGCTGAAAATATTACATGGTCATCTTTGAATGCTCATAACTCGGGTATTTGATGTCGGATCATGGTCATTTTTGGCAAAAAATTAAATTTGCTGGCATGGCCATTTTTAAATGGCAATCTATAATTCTGATCTTAACGAGTCTAAAAAGGTATACCACTCAAAGATCGGACTTATTTTGGCCGAGATATGCAAGTTATGAAGCTCCAAAAATCTTATTTTTTTGTTAATGCTGAAAATATTACATGGTCATCTTTGAATGCTCATAACTCGGGTATTTGATGTCGGATCATGGTCATTTTTGGCAAAAAATGAAATTTGCTGGCATGGCCATTTTTAAATGGCAATCTATAATTCTGATCTTAACGAGTCTAAAAAGGTATACCACTCAAAGATCGGACTTATTTTGGCCGAGATATGCAAGTTATGAAGCTCCAAAAATCTTATTTTTTTGTTAATGCTGAAAATATTACATGGTCATCTTTGAATGCTCATAACTCGGGTATTTGATGTCGGATCATGGTCATTTTTGGCAAAAAATGAAATTTGCTGGCATGGCCATTTTTAAATGGCAATCTATAATTCTGATCTTAACGAGTCTAAAAAGGTATACCACTCAAAGATCGGACTTATTTTGGCCGAGATATGCAAGTTATGAAGCTCCAAAAATCTTATTTTTTTGTTAATGCTGAAAATATTACATGGTCATCTTTGAATGCTCATAACTCGGGTATTTGATGTCGGATCATGGTCATTTTTGGCAAAAAATTAAATTTGCTGGCATGGCCATTTTTAAATGGCAATCTATAATTCTGATCTTAACGAGTCTAAAAAGGTATACCACTCAAAGATCGGACTTATTTTGGCCGAGATATGCAAGTTATGAAGCTCACAAAATCTTATTTTTTTGTTAATGCTGAAAATATTACATGGTCATCTTTGAATGCTCATAACTCGGGTATTTGATGTCGGATCATGGTCATTTTTGGCAAAAAATGAAATTTGCTGGCATGGCCATTTTTAAATGGCAATCTATAATTCTGATCTTAACGAGTCTAAAAAGGTATACCACTCAAAGATCGGACTTATTTTGGCCGAGATATGCAAGTTATGAAGCTCCAAAAATCTTATTTTTTTGTTAATGCTGAAAATATTACATGGTCATCTTTGAATGCTCATAACTCGGGTATTTGATGTCGGATCATGGTCATTTTTGGCAAAAAATGAAATTTGCTGGCATGGCCATTTTTAAATGGCAATCTATAATTCTGATCTTAACGAGTCTAAAAAGGTATACCACTCAAAGATCGGACTTATTTTGGCCGAGATATGCAAGTTATGAAGCTCCAAAAATCTTATTTTTTTGTTAATGCTGAAAATATTACATGGTCATCTTTGAATGCTCATAACTCGGGTATTTGATGTCGGATCATGGTCATTTTTGGCAAAAAATGAAATTTGCTGGCATGGCCATTTTTAAATGGCAATCTATAATTCTGATCTTAACGAGTCTAAAAAGGTATACCACTCAAAGATCGGACTTATTTTGGCCGAGATATGCAAGTTATGAAGCTCCAAAAATCTTATTTTTTTGTTAATGCTGAAAATATTACATGGTCATCTTTGAATGCTCATAACTCGGGTATTTGATGTCGGATCATGGTCATTTTTGGCAAAAAATGAAATTTGCTGGCATGGCCATTTTTAAATGGCAATCTATAATTCTGATCTTAACGAGTCTAAAAAGGTATACCACTCAAAGATCGGACTTATTTTGGCCGAGATATGCAAGTTATGAAGCTCCAAAAATCTTATTTTTTTGTTAATGCTGAAAATATTACATGGTCATCTTTGAATGCTCATAACTCGGGTATTTGATGTCGGATCATGGTCATTTTTGGCAAAAAATGAAATTTGCTGGCATGGCCATTTTTAAATGGCAATCTATAATTCTGATCTTAACGAGTCTAAAAAGGTATACCACTCAAAGATCGGACTTATTTTGGCCGAGATATGCAAGTTATGAAGCTCCAAAAATCTTATTTTTTTGTTAATGCTGAAAATATTACATGGTCATCTTTGAATGCTCATAACTCGGGTATTTGATGTCGGATCATGGTCATTTTTGGCAAAAAATGAAATTTGCTGGCATGGCCATTTTTAAATGGCAATCTATAATTCTGATCTTAACGAGTCTAAAAAGGTATACCACTCAAAGATCGGACTTATTTTGGCCGAGATATGCAAGTTATGAAGCTCCAAAAATCTTATTTTTTTGTTAATGCTGAAAATATTACATGGTCATCTTTGAATGCTCATAACTCGGGTATTTGATGTCGGATCATGGTCATTTTTGGCAAAAAATGAAATTTGCTGGCATGGCCATTTTTAAATGGCAATCTATAATTCTGATCTTAACGAGTCTAAAAAGGTATACCACTCAAAGATCGGACTTATTTTGGCCGAGATATGCAAGTTATGAAGCTCCAAAAATCTTATTTTTTTGTTAATGCTGAAAATATTACATGGTCATCTTTGAATGCTCATAACTCGGGTATTTGATGTCGGATCATGGTCATTTTTGGCAAAAAATGAAATTTGCTGGCATGGCCATTTTTAAATGGCAATCTATAATTCTGATCTTAACGAGTCTAAAAAGGTATACCACTCAAAGATCGGACTTATTTTGGCCGAGATATGCAAGTTATGAAGCTCCAAAAATCTTATTTTTTTGTTAATGCTGAAAATATTACATGGTCATCTTTGAATGCTCATAACTCGGGTATTTGATGTCGGATCATGGTCATTTTTGGCAAAAAATGAAATTTGCTGGCATGGCCATTTTTAAATGGCAATCTATAATTCTGATCTTAACGAGTCTAAAAAGGTATACCACTCAAAGATCGGACTTATTTTGGCCGAGATATGCAAGTTATGAAGCTCCAAAAATCTTATTTTTTTGTTAATGCTGAAAATATTACATGGTCATCTTTGAATGCTCATAACTCGGGTATTTGATGTCGGATCATGGTCATTTTTGGCAAAAAATGAAATTTGCTGGCATGGCCATTTTTAAATGGCAATCTATAATTGTGATCTTAACGAGTCTAAAAAGGTATACCACTCAAAGATCGGACTTATTTTGGCCGAGATATGCAAGTTATGAAGCTCCAAAAATCTTATTTTTTTGTTAATGCTGAAAATATTACATGGTCATCTTTGAATGCTCATAACTCGGGTATTTGATGTCGGATCATGGTCATTTTTGGCAAAAAATGAAATTTGCTGGCATGGCCATTTTTAAATGGCAATCTATAATTCTGATCTTAACGAGTCTAAAAAGGTATACCACTCAAAGATCGGACTTATTTTGGCCGAGATATGCAAGTTATGAAGCTCCAAAAATCTTATTTTTTTGTTAATGCTGAAAATATTACATGGTCATCTTTGAATGCTCATAACTCGGGTATTTGATGTCGGATCATGGTCATTTTTGGCAAAAAATGAAATTTGCTGGCATGGCCATTTTTAAATGGCAATCTATAATTCTGATCTTAACGAGTCTAAAAAGGTATACCACTCAAAGATCGGACTTATTTTGGCCGAGATATGCAAGTTATGAAGCTCCAAAAATCTTATTTTTTTGTTAATGCTGAAAATATTACATGGTCATCTTTGAATGCTCATAACTCGGGTATTTGATGTCGGATCATGGTCATTTTTGGCAAAAAATGAAATTTGCTGGCATGGCCATTTTTAAATGGCAATCTATAATTCTGATCTTAACGAGTCTAAAAAGGTATACCACTCAAAGATCGGACTTATTTTGGCCGAGATATGCAAGTTATGAAGCTCCAAAAATCTTATTTTTTTGTTAATGCTGAAAATATTACATGGTCATCTTTGAATGCTCATAACTCGGGTATTTGATGTCGGATCATGGTCATTTTTGGCAAAAAATGAAATTTGCTGGCATGGCCATTTTTAAATGGCAATCTATAATTCTGATCTTAACGAGTCTAAAAAGGTATACCACTCAAAGATCGGACTTATTTTGGCCGAGATATGCAAGTTATGAAGCTCCAAAAATCTTATTTTTTTGTTAATGCTGAAAATATTACATGGTCATCTTTGAATGCTCATAACTCGGGTATTTGATGTCGGATCATGGTCATTTTTGGCAAAAAATTAAATTTGCTGGCATGGCCATTTTTAAATGGCAATCTATAATTCTGATCTTAACGAGTCTAAAAAGGTATACCACTCAAAGATCGGACTTATTTTGGCCGAGATATGCAAGTTATGAAGCTCCAAAAATCTTATTTTTTTGTTAATGCTGAAAATATTACATGGTCATCTTTGAATGCTCATAACTCGGGTATTTGATGTCGGATCATGGTCATTTTTGGCAAAAAATGAAATTTGCTGGCATGGCCATTTTTAAATGGCAATCTATAATTCTGATCTTAACGAGTCTAAAAAGGTATACCACTCAAAGATCGGACTTATTTTGGCCGAGATATGCAAGTTATGAAGCTCCAAAAATCTAATTTTTTTGTTAATGCTGAAAATATTACATGGTCATCTTTGAATGCTCATAACTCGGGTATTTGATGTCGGATCATGGTCATTTTTGGCAAAAAATGAAATTTGCTGGCATGGCCATTTTTAAATGGCAATCTATAATTCTGATCTTAACGAGTCTAAAAAGGTATACCACTCAAAGATCGGACTTATTTTGGCCGAGATATGCAAGTTATGAAGCTCCAAAAATCTTATTTTTTTGTTAATGCTGAAAATATTACATGGTCATCTTTGAATGCTCATAACTCGGGTATTTGATGTCGGATCATGGTCATTTTTGGCAAAAAATGAAATTTGCTGGCATGGCCATTTTTAAATGGCAATCTATAATTCTGATCTTAACGAGTCTAAAAAGGTATACCACTCAAAGATCGGACTTATTTTGGCCGAGATATGCAAGTTATGAAGCTCCAAAAATCTTATTTTTTTGTTAATGCTGAAAATATTACATGGTCATCTTTGAATGCTCATAACTCGGGTATTTGATGTCGGATCATGGTCATTTTTGGCAAAAAATGAAATTTGCTGGCATGGCCATTTTTAAATGGCAATCTATAATTCTGATCTTAACGAGTCTAAAAAGGTATACCACTCAAAGATCGGACTTATTTTGGCCGAGATATGCAAGTTATGAAGCTCCAAAAATCTTATTTTTTTGTTAATGCTGAAAATATTACATGGTCATCTTTGAATGCTCATAACTCGGGTATTTGATGTCGGATCATGGTCATTTTTGGCAAAAAATGAAATTTGCTGGCATGGCCATTTTTAAATGGCAATCTATAATTCTGATCTTAACGAGTCTAAAAAGGTATACCACTCAAAGATCGGACTTATTTTGGCCGAGATATGCAAGTTATGAAGCTCCAAAAATCTTATTTTTTTGTTAATGCTGAAAATATTACATGGTCATCTTTGAATGCTCATAACTCGGGTATTTGATGTCGGATCATGGTCATTTTTGGCAAAAAATGAAATTTGCTGGCATGGCCATTTTTAAATGGCAATCTATAATTCTGATCTTAACGAGTCTAAAAAGGTATACCACTCAAAGATCGGACTTATTTTGGCCGAGATATGCAAGTTATGAAGCTCCAAAAATCTTATTTTTTTGTTAATGCTGAAAATATTACATGGTCATCTTTGAATGCTCATAACTCGGGTATTTGATGTCGGATCATGGTCATTTTTGGCAAAAAATGAAATTTGCTGGCATGGCCATTTTTAAATGGCAATCTATAATTCTGATCTTAACGAGTCTAAAAAGGTATACCACTCAAAGATCGGACTTATTTTGGCCGAGATATGCAAGTTATGAAGCTCCAAAAATCTTATTTTTTTGTTAATGCTGAAAATATTACATGGTCATCTTTGAATGCTCATAACTCGGGTATTTGATGTCGGATCATGGTCATTTTTGGCAAAAAATGAAATTAGCTGGCATGGCCATTTTTAAATGGCAATCTATAATTCTGATCTTAACGAGTCTAAAAAGGTATACCACTCAAAGATCGGACTTATTTTGGCCGAGATATGCAAGTTATGAAGCTCCAAAAATCTTATTTTTTTGTTAATGCTGAAAATATAACATGGTCATCTTTGAATGCTCATAGCTCGGGTATTTGATGTCGGATCATGGTCATTTTTGGCAAAAAATGAAATTTGCTGGCATGGCCATTTTTAAATGGCAATCTATAATTCTGATCTTAACGAGTCTAAAAGGTATACCACTCAAAGATTGGACTTATTTTGGCCGAGATATGCAAGTTATGAAGCTCCAAAAATCTTATTTTTTTGTTAATGCTGAAAATATTACATGGTCATCTTTGAATGCTCATAACTCGGGTATTTGATGTCGGATCATGGTCATTTTTGGCAAAAAATGAAATTTGCTGCCATGGCCATTTTTAAATGGCAATCTATAATTCTGATCTTAACGAGTCTAAAATGGTATACCACTCAAAGATCGGACTTATTTTGGCCGAGATATGCAAGTTATGAAGCTCCAAAAATCTTATTTTTTTGTTAATGCTGAAAATATTACATGGTCATCTTTGAATGCTCATAACTCGGGTATTTGACGTCGGATCATGGTCATTTTTGGCAAAAAATGAAATTTGCTGGCATGGCCATTTTTAAATGGCAATCTATAATTCTGATCTTAACGAGTCTAAAAAGGTATACCACTCAAAGATCGGACTTATTTTAGCCGAGATATGCAAGTTATGAAGCTCCAAAAATCTTATTTTTTTGTTAATGCTGAAAATATAACATGGTCATCTTTGAATGCTCATAACTCGGGTATTTGATGTCGGATCATGGTCATTTTTGGCAAAAAATGAAATTTGCTGGCATGGCCATTTTTAAATGGCAATCTATAATTCTGATCTTAACGAGTCTAAAAAGGTATACCACTCAAAGATCGGACTTATTTTGGCCGAGATATCCAAGTTATGAAGCTCCAAAAATCTTATTTTTTTGTTAATGCTGAAAATATTACATGGTTATTGTTTGTTGCACAAAGCGTTTTTTATGCAAAACATAAAACTTCAGTTTTGGGCTGTGTAGAATAGTTTATTAGCAATAATTATCTTTTTGGAGGAAATTTGCGCGTGTCTCTCGATCGAAAAGTGAAATTGAACAGGGTCGTTCTCGTAACATAACTAAGAATATATATCGATTAGCATGTTTACATTTGGTATTTTATCTAATTGAACAATTGATACTAGACTTTATGCAAATTTGAAATATTGGCAACGCCAACAGCAGGCAAGCAAAACATCTGGTTTATTTAACTAAGTTTGACTAAACATCCCGGCCACCTTGAAAGGATCCGCTTTCAACAGAATCAAGCTTCTGTCGGTAAGATGGCCAACTTATGCACTGGTCGACAGCAAGCACCATTGGCTGTGCGAAGATGGACAACTCGCACATGACCATCCTGTCCCGGCACGAGTGATTCCACTCGACCAAGTTTCCATTGCTGCGGTGGTAGGTTGTCGTCCTTAATGATTACCATAGCTCCTGCAGCAATGTTCGGCATAGGTGATGTCCACTTGGTTCGGGCACGGAGCTCGTTAATGTAGTCGGCTGACCAGCGGCGCCAAAATTGTTGTTTGGCAGCGGTAATGACGTCGAACCGTTCCAGGTGGTTAAGATTAGGTGCGGATATAACACGTTCGGGTAACGCACGAAGAGGTTTTCCAACAAGCAAATGTCCTGGGGTGATTGCTGAGAGATCGCTGGGATCCGGTGACATAGGAGACAATGGGCGCGAGTTGAGGATCGCTTCTATTTCTGCTGTGATGGTGCAGAGCTCCTCAAATGTCAGTCGCGTGTTCGACAGCGTCCGGTACAGCAACCCCTTTGCGCTTTTGACCGCTGCTTCCCAGAGTCCGCCGAAGTGGGGTGCCCTGGGAGGAATAAAATGAAACGAAATAAAGTCAGTGGCGCAATATGTTGATATTGCATCTTGCGTAGCTGGATCGAATAAGAATTGCTTGAGGTCGTTGAGGTGATTTGCCGCTCCCACGAAGTTAGTCCCATTGTCACAATATATGTCCGTTGGCAGCGCTCGTCGTGAGACCATTCGTTTGAGTGCAGCTAAAAATGCTTGTGTGGACAATTGTGACACTACCTCGATGTGCACTGCTTTGGACACTAAGCAAACTTTCCTCGTATGCGAATATATGTATTTATCGGCCCACAAAAATCTACGCCGCACCGTTGAAATGGGTGTTCCGGTCGAAGGCGTTCTGCTGGTAACGATCCCATCAGCTGTTTTTCCAATTTGGGCCTATAGCGAACGCACGCCAAGCAGTTGCGCACGATTCGACGCGCCAAGTCCCTGGCGTTCACGATCCAGTATTCCAGGCGAATGAGTGCAACCAAAGCTTTGGGGCCAGCATGGCAATTGCGAAGATGTAGATGCCGCACATAGATCCATACGAAATGCGATTTGCTAGGCAATAATATCGGATATTTTTCAAAATCTGCGAGATCAACTTTATCCAGTCGGCCGCCCACTTTGATAAGTGGGTATCCTGTGGAGCGGTCTAGAAAAGGATTAAGAAACTTTAGATAGCTTTTAAGTGGTTGATTCTTCTGTAATTGGCGAAAGTCATCAGCAAAGCAGAATTGCTGAATATTCCAAATAATGCAGTAAGTTGCATTGCGAAGTTCATCAGGCGACAGTGCCACCTCGAATTTTCTTTTCAGACGTGTAATCTGACCGAATCGAACCATGTATGCGATTGTACGAAGGCATCGAGTATATGAGCTGATGTCTTCCAGTTTATCCAGTATATGATTTGGAGACGTCATTGCGACGAATGTTGCTTTGCGTTGCTCAGTGTTGACCGCTTGCATATCAATACTAACAATTTTAGCGGAGACCGGCCAACGTTCACGAGGCTGGGTTAAAAACGTAGGTCCTGAGAACCATATTGATGATTTCAATTCTGTGGTGGTGCAACCTCGAGATACGATGTCGGCAGGGTTAGATGCGGTAGGCACGAACTTCCATTCCCCCGGCGAAGTTAAATCCTGAATTTCAGAGACACGATTACCCACAAATGCTGACAATTTGGGAATCGGTCCAGAAGTAGGCTTCGTATGGCTTATCAGCAAATAGCCACTTAAATTTGTTATAGACTTGTGCCAACAAATGTGCTCCGCATAGCTCCAGCTTAGGAAGCGATTTTTTCTTCACCGGCGCCACTCTAGACTTGGCAGTGAAAAGACGAACAACAATGTTTCCGCAGGCAGCTTCAGATCGCACATAAATGCAACAACCGTAAGCTCGAATTGAGGCGTCACAAAATCCGTGCAATTGAAGCGATATTGGATTAAGCTGACTGCAGTATCGAGGCACAGCTAATGACGAAATGGTGTGAAACGATTCCAAGCACCTTTTCCAGGCCAGGTCTAGGTGCTGTGGAACAGATTCATCCCAAGCAAGCCCTGCGAGCCAGAGTTCTTGCAGGATGATCTTTGCGACGATTACGAGTGGTGCCACCAATCCGAAAGGGTCGAACAAGGCTGATGCGATAGACAAAATGTTCCTCTTGGTGATGACGGATGAAATGAGTTTCGGTTTGAAATCAAATAAAAGCATGTCCGTTTGCTGATTCCAGCTGACTCCCAGTGCACTGGTGAGACCGTCGTCGCACGTAGTCAGATCCTTGTTGACGACGCTTTCGACGAATTGGGCATGATTTGAATGCCACTTGGACAATGGAAAGTGCCCCAAATGCAAAATTTCTGTAACCTGATTCCTTATTGTGTGAAGAGTTTGTACATCATCGGCTCCAGACAAAAGATCATCTACATAGAACGACGACTGGATGATTGTGGCCCCGATTGGGTACTTAGCTCGATGTAGGTCTGCCAAATGATGCAGGCTGCGTATCGCCAAGTATGGTGCCGAGGCTGTTCCATAAGTTACCGTGTTGAGCTGATAAGTGCGTAGCTGATCACCTGGATGGGCTCGCCAAAAAATGTACTGGTATTTGCGATCATTTAAATCAACATTTACTTGCCTGTACATTTTGGTTACATCAGCAGTGATAGCATAGCGATGTAACCTGAAGCGCAGCAACAGCAAGTATAAATCATCTTGAAGAGTCGGTCCGACAAGCAGTAGATCGTTAAGCGACGTCTGAGTGGACGTACGACAAGACGCGTCGAAGACCACTCGCAGCTTGGTTGATTCACTGGTGGGCTTCAGGACACAATGATGGGGTATGTAATAGTGGGGCTCCGATAGGTTTGGTTTTGCCACTAACGACATATGTCCCAAACACTCATACTCCTTCATGAATTGACAATACTGCATGCGAGTTTCCGAGCATTGAGCCAGACGACGTTCCAAACTGAGAAATCTACGACGCGCTATATCCGACGAATGACCGAGCTGTGTGGGATTGTTCTTAAACGGCAGCTTGACAACAATGCGACCGTCGGGGTTAACATAAGTCGATTTAGCGTAATGTTCTTCGCAAGCACGATGTTCTGGCTTCATTTGGTCACTCGGAGATTCTGTTGATTCGATTTCCCATAGACGTTTAAGATGATCATCAATTGTAGCGTTGCCAAGCTTGAAGCACGCAGCAAGCTGTGTATTCCGTTGTTCCTGGACCTTGCCAGTCACTACCCATCCAAAAAGTGTTTTTTGCAGCACGGGTCCAGCCAAATCCAGTTTGATTTGGCCAATGGCAAGAATATCGAAAAATGCTTCCGTACCTAGTAGCATGTCGATGTGTCGAGATTGATGAAATTTCTCATCTGCCAAAGCAACGTTTGCTGGCAGTTTCCAGGTTGATATGTCGATCTCGATGTTCGGCTGATGAGCTATGTGCGAGGTGACGCATAGGTCCAACGATAGTTCAAAGTGTGACAAGCGAGATTTTATTGACGCAGTTGTTAACGAGGTGATATCCGTATGTGCATTGCCAATGCTGTTAATTTGCACATTATGCCTCTCTCGATGTAGGCGAAGCTTCTGAGCGAATGCGTCGGTGATAAAGTTCACTTGAGAACATGAGTCCAGAAGAGCTCGGCCTAGTCTGTAAGTGCCGGTTGCATCTTTGACTAGGACCATTGCAGTTGCTAGAATCACTTGAGATCGATTACGAATGTCGATTCGCGAATGAGTGTGTGCCACTGCTTCAGTGACTGGCGACGAGTTTGTTTGTGTTGACGTGTGTTCATTGTTGTTGTGTAACAATGTATGGTGTGAGCTATTGCAGTGACGACAGCGATTTGTCGAGGGACAACTTGCCATTTGATGACCTCTAGACAGACAATTAAGACACAGTCGGTGACGTTTCACGACATCAAAACGTTGCCGAGCCTCCAATGCTTTAAATTGGTCGCAGGCCATCAATTTATGCGCTGAGTTTGAGCACAGCACACAACTAGCGTTAGTAAGAGCGAACGAAGAGTTATGTCCCTTGCCAGGATAGCGATTTGACTTTGACTCGATTTGGCTCAGTGTTGGTCTGCTGGACAACAGAAACTGGCAATGATGCTCCAGTACTTGCATGCACTGAGCCCACGACGGAATCGTTGAGTAGTCCAGAGATGCGTTCCACTTGTTCCTAGTCTCTTGGTCACATTTCTCCAGAACCACATAGATGAGCATGGCTTGAGAAATGTCAGCATCAGACCCTAGGGACGATAAAGAACTGAACAATGCAGACGCATTATCGATTAAAGAACGTAACTGATTCGCGTTTGCTGGATTAACTACAGGCAGCTTGAAAATGGATGATACTGTTTCAGTAAATATCAACGATGGCTTGTCATACCGAGACTTTAACCTTTCTAAGGCCTTGGAGTAGTTCTCGCTGGTGACTGGAAATGCTTTCACGCAATCCAGTGCAGCACCTTTCAAACAATTGAGCAAATGGTTGAATTTTTCAATATTCGTTATTAGCTCTCCGTTGACGAGTTGATTAAACGAGCACATGAAAGCCTTGTACTCTGAATGATTGCCATCAAAGTTGGGCAGAGCCAAGCGAGGTAGTCGAGATGGTTGTGACTTATATGAAACAAGTGGTGCAGCATCAATGACGGTATTGTTCAAGTCTTCGCCGAGTAAGTTCTTAATTCCCAACTTGATGTGCACATAGCTGTCTTCCAATTCGGTCCGCCCATTATCGTCCGCATCCAGAGTTTCAATTTCCGATTGTATAACTAATGCTTGTTTAAAATACGATTCCAAGATGCCCAAACGGCAATGTAGGTCTGCAGCCGATCTTTTGCATTCCTCTTCTGATTGTCCGTCAACCAATGATTTAATGCGCGAAATGTTCCTTTTGATGTTTGCCCGCTGGCGTTTGCAATTTTCCAGTGTCTGTGACATTTTCAAGAATGTGCGACAAGATCAAGCGAAGTGAGAGTTGCTGGAAGCACAAGCTGGTATCGGACCTAACCAACAAAATTTGTTTTATAAGCTACTAAAAGTAGTGTCTGAAGCGACGATTGCGAGCAGAACACCGTTTTTGTAGCAGCGACTAATACGACAAGATTTTGTGTTCCAATGGTAACGCAAACCGAACGAAGCGAAAAATGATATGATTCATAAATTGCACGTGCAAGCGGATGTAGCGACAGACTACCGACGAATGCAGCCAAAGAGGACAGCAAAAAGTCTATGCATAACGTTGGCAGCCAAAGAATAAGACGCAGCACATTAACCGTTTCTATAGGTCATGTGCAGGTATGCATGTGCAAATGTTGCTCACTGTAGATGTGCATATACAAGGGCACATAAAGGTTGCCAATATTATGTTACGCAAACGATTGATCAATTGCTAATAATTCTTCTAAACACTGCCCCACGTTGGGCGCCAAAATGTTTGTTGCACAAAGCGTTTTTTATGCAAAACATAAAACTTCAGGTTTGGGCTGTGTAGAATTGTTTATTAGCAATAATTATCTTTTTGGAGGAAATTTGCGCGTGTCTCTCGATCGAAAAGTGAAATTGAACAGGGTCGTTCTCGTAACATAACTAAGAATATATATCGATTAGCATGTTTACATTTGGTATTTTATCTAATTGAACAATTGATACTAGACTTTATGCAAATTTGAACTATTGGCAACGCCAACAGCAGGCAAGCAAAACATCTGGTTTATTTAACTAAGTTTGACTAAACAGTTATCTTTGAATGCTCATAACTCGGGTATTTGACGTCGGATCATGGTCATTTTTGGCAAAAAATTAAATTTGCTGGCATGGCCATTTTTAAATGGCAATCTATAATTCTGAAACTCTAGTATACCACTCAAAGATCGGACTTATTTTGGCCGAGATATGCAAGTTATGAAGCTCCAAAAATTTATTTTTTTGTTAATGCTGAAAATATTACATGGTCATCTTTGAATGCTCATAACTCGGGTATTTGATGTCGGATCATGGTCATTTTTGGCAAAAAATGAAATTTGCTGGCATGGCCATTTTTAAATGGCAATCTATAATTCTGATCTTAACGAGTCTAAAAAGGTATACCACTCAAAGATCGGACTTATTTTGGCCGAGATATGCAAGTTATGAAGCTCCAAAAATCTTATTTTTTTGTTAATGCTGAAAATATTACATGGTCATCTTTGAATGCTCATAACTCGGGTATTTGATGTCTGATCATGGTCATTTTTGGCAAAAATTAAATTTGCTGGCATGGCCATTTTTAAATGGCAATCTATAATTCTGATCTTAACGAGTCTAAAAAGGTATACCACTCAAAGTTCGGACTTATTTTGGCCGAGATATACAAGTTATGAAGCTCCAAAAATCTTATTTTTTTGTTAATGCTGAAAATATTACATGGTCATCTTTGAATGCTCATAACTCGGGTATTCGATGTCGGATCATGGTCGTTTTTGGCAAAAAATTAAATTTGCTGGCATGGCCATTTTTAAATGGCAATCTATAATTCTGATCTTAACGAGTCTAAAAAGGTATACCACTCAAAGATCGGACTTATTTTGGCCGAGATATGCAAGTTATGAAGCTCCAAAAATCTTATTTTTTTGTTAATGCTGAAAATATTACATGGTCATCTTTGAATGCTCATAACTCGGGTATTTGATGTCGGATCATGGTCATTTTTGGCAAAAAATGAAATTTGCTGGCATGGCCATTTTTAAATTGCAATCTATAATTCTGATCTTAACGAGTCTAAAAAGGTATACCACTCAAAGATCGGACTTATTTTGGCCGAGATATGCAAGTTATGAAGCTCCAAAAATCTTATTTTTTTGTTAATGCTGAAAATATTACATGGTCATCTTTGAATGCTCATAACTCGGGTATTTGATGTCGGATCATGGTCAGTTTTGGCAAAAAATGAAATTTGCTGGCATGGCCATTTTTAAATGGCAATCTATAATTCTGATCTTAACGAGTCTAAAAAGGTATACCACTCAAAGATCGGACTTATTTTGGCCGAGATATGCAAGTTATGAAGCTCCAAAAATCTTATTTTTTTGTTAATGTTGAAAATATTACATGGTCATCTTTGAATGCTCATAACTCGGGTATTTGATGTCGGATCATGGTCATTTTTGGCAAAAAATGAAATTTGCTGGCATGGCCATTTTTAAATGGCAATCTATAATTCTGATCTTAACGAGTCTAAAAAGGTATACCACTCAAAGATCGGACTTATTTTGGCCGAGATATGCAAGTTATGAAGCTCCAAAAATCTTATTTTTTTTGTTAATGCTGAAAATATTACATGGTCATCTTTGAATGCTCATAACTCGGGTATTTGATGTCGGATCATGGTCATTTTTGGCAAAAAATGAAATTTGCTGGCATGGCCATTTTTAAATGGCAATCTATAATTCTGATCTTAACGAGTCTAAAAAGGTATACCACTCAAAGATCGGACTTATTTTGGCCGAGATATGCAAGTTATGAAGCTCCAAAAATCTTATTTTTTTGTTAATGCTGAAAATATTACATGGTCATCTTTGAATGCTCATAACTCGGGTATTTGATGTCGGATCATGGTCATTTTTGGCAAAAAATTAAATTTGCTGGCATGGCCATTTTTAAATGGCAATCTATAATTCTGATCTTAACGAGTCTAAAAAGGTATACCACTCAAAGATCGGACTTATTTTGGCCGAGATATGCAAGTTATGAAGCTCCAAAAATCTTATTTTTTTGTTAATGCTGAAAATATTACATGGTCATCTTTGAATGCTCATAACTCGGGTATTTGATGTCGGATCATGGTCATTTTTGGCAAAAAATTAAATTTGCTGGCATGGCCATTTTTAAATGGCAATCTATAATTCTGATCTTAACGAGTCTAAAAAGGTATACCACTCAAAGATCGGACTTATTTTGGCCGAGATATGCAAGTTATGAAGCTCCAAAAATCTTATTTTTTTGTTAATGCTGAAAATATTACATGGTCATCTTTGAATGCTCATAACTCGGGTATTTGATGTCGGATCATGGTCATTTTTGGCAAAAAATGAAATTTGCTGGCATGGCCATTTTTAAATGGCAATCTATAATTCTGATCTTAACGAGTCTAAAAAGGTATACCACTCAAAGATCGGACTTATTTTGGCCGAGATATGCAAGTTATGAAGCTCCAAAAATCTTATTTTTTTGTTAATGCTGAAAATATTACATGGTCATCTTTGAATGCTCATAACTCGGGTATTTGATGTCGGATCATGGTCATTTTTGGCAAAAAATGAAATTTGCTGGCATGGCCATTTTTAAATGGCAATCTATAATTCTGATCTTAACGAGTCTAAAAAGGTATACCACTCAAAGATCGGACTTATTTTGGCCGAGATATGCAAGTTATGAAGCTCCAAAAATCTTATTTTTTTGTTAATGCTGAAAATATTACATGGTCATCTTTGAATGCTCATAACTCGGGTATTTGATGTCGGATCATGGTCATTTTTGGCAAAAAATGAAATTTGCTGGCATGGCCATTTTTAAATGGCAATCTATAATTCTGATCTTAACGAGTCTAAAAAGGTATACCACTCAAAGATCGGACTTATTTTGGCCGAGATATGCAAGTTATGAAGCTCCAAAAATCTTATTTTTTTGTTAATGCTGAAAATATTACATGGTCATCTTTGAATGCTCATAACTCGGGTATTTGATGTCGGATCATGGTCATTTTTGGCAAAAAATGAAATTTGCTGGCATGGCCATTTTTAAATGGCAATCTATAATTCTGATCTTAACGAGTCTAAAAAGGTATACCACTCAAAGATCGGACTTATTTTGGCCGAGATATGCAAGTTATGAAGCTCCAAAAATCTTATTTTTTTGTTAATGCTGAAAATATTACATGGTCATCTTTGAATGCTCATAACTCGGGTATTTGATGTCGGATCATGGTCATTTTTGGCAAAAAATGAAATTTGCTGGCATGGCCATTTTTAAATGGCAATCTATAATTCTGATCTTAACGAGTCTAAAAAGGTATACCACTCAAAGATCGGACTTATTTTAGCCGAGATATGCAAGTTATGAAGCTCCAAAAATCTTATTTTTTTGTTAATGCTGAAAATATTACATGGTCATCTTTGAATGCTCATAACTCGGGTATTTGATGTCGGATCATGGTCATTTTTGGCAAAAAATGAAATTTGCTGGCATGGCCATTTTTAAATGGCAATCTATAATTCTGATCTTAACGAGTCTAAAAAGGTATACCACTCAAAGATCTGACTTATTTTGGCCGAGATATGCAAGTTATGAAGCTCCAAAAATCTTATTTTTTTGTTAATGCTGAAAATATTACATGGTCATCTTTGAATGCTCATAACTCGGGTATTTGATGTCGGATCATGGTCATTTTTGGCAAAAAATGAAATTTGCTGGCATGGCCATTTTTAAATGGCAATCTATAATTCTGATCTTAACGAGTCTAAAAAGGTATACCACTCAAAGATCGGACTTATTTTGGCGGAGATATGCAAGTTATGAAGCTCCAAAAATCTTATTTTTTTGTTAATGCTGAAAATATTACATGGTCATCTTTGAATGCTCATAACTCGGGTATTTGATGTCGGATCATGGTCATTTTTGGCAAAAAATGAAATTAGCTGGCATGGCCATTTTTAAATGGCAATCTATAATTCTGATCTTAACGAGTCTAAAAAGGTATACCACTCAAAGATCGGACTTATTTTGGCCGAGATATGCAAGTTATGAAGCTCCAAAAATCTTATTTTTTTGTTAATGCTGAAAATATTACATGGTCATCTTTGAATGCTCATAACTCGGGTACTTGATGTCGGATCATGGTCATTTTTGGCAAAAAATGAAATTTGCTGGCATGGCCATTTTTAAATGGCAATCTATAATTCTGATCTTAACGAGTCTAAAAAGGTATACCACTCAAAGATCGGACTTATTTTGGCCGAGATATGCAAGTTATGAAGCTCCAAAAATCTTATTTTTTTGTTAATGCTGAAAATATTACATGGTCATCTTTGAATGCTCATAACTCGGGTATTTGATGTCGGATCATGGTCATTTTTGGCAAAAAATGAAATTTGCTGGCATGGCCATTTTTAAATGGCAATCTATAATTCTGATCTTAACGAGTCTAAAAAGGTATACCACTCAAAGATCGGACTTATTTTGGCCGAGATATGCAAGTTATGAAGCTCCAAAAATCTTATTTTTTTGTTAATGCTGAAAATATTACATGGTCATCTTTGAATGCTCATAACTCGGGTATTTGATGTCGGATCATGGTCATTTTTGGCAAAAAATGAAATTTGCTGGCATGGCCATTTTTAAATGGCAATCTATAATTCTGATCTTAACGAGTCTAAAAAGGTATACCACTCAAAGATCGGACTTATTTTGGCCGAGATATGCAAGTTATGAAGCTCCAAAAATCTTATTTTTTTGTTAATGCTGAAAATATTACATGGTCATCTTTGAATGCTCATAACTCGGGTATTTGATGTCGGATCATGGTCATTTTTGGCAAAAAATGAAATTTGCTGGCATGGCCATTTTTAAATGGCAATCTATAATTCTGATCTTAACGAGTCTAAAGGTATACCACTCAAAGATCGGACTTATTTTGGCCGAGATATGCAAGTTATGAAGCTCCAAAAATCTTATTTTTTTGTTAATGCTGAAAATATTACATGGTTATCTTTGAATGCTCATAACTCGGGTATTTGATGTCGGATCATGGTCATTTTTGGCAAAAAATGAAATTTGCTGGCATGGCCATTTTTAAATGGCAATCTATAATTCTGATCTTAACGAGTCTAAAAAGGTATACCACTCAAAGATCGGACTTATTTTGGCCGAGATATGCAAGTTATGAAGCTCCAAAAATCTTATTTTTTTGTTAATGCTGAAAATATTACATGGGTCATCTTTGAATGCTCATAACTCGGGTATTTGATGTCGGATCATGGTCATTTTTGGCAAAAAATGAAATTTGCTGGCATGGCCATTTTTAAATGGCAATCTATAATTCTGATCTTAACGAGTCTAAAAAGGTATACCACTCAAAGATCGGACTTATTTTGGCCGAGATATGCAAGTTATGAAGCTCCAAAAATCTTATTTTTTTGTTAATGCTGAAAATATTACATGGTCATCTTTGAATGCTCATAACTCGGGTATTTGATGTCGGATCATGGTCATTTTTGGCAAAAAATGAAATTAGCTGGCATGGCCATTTTTAAATGGCAATCTATAATTCTGATCTTAACGAGTCTAAAAAGGTATACCACTCAAAGATCGGACTTATTTTGGCCGAGATATGCAAGTTATGAAGCTCCAAAAATCTTATTTTTTTGTTAATGCTGAAAATATTACATGGTCATCTTTGAATGCTCATAACTCGGGTATTTGATGTCGGATCATGGTCATTTTTGGCAAAAAATGAAATTTGCTGGCATGGCCATTTTTAAATGGCAATCTATAATTCTGATCTTAACGAGTCTAAAAAGGTATACCACTCAAAGATCGGACTTATTTTGGCCGAGATATGCAAGTTATGAAGCTCCAAAAATCTTATTTTTTTGTTAATGCTGAAAATATTACATGGTCATCTTTGAATGCTCATAACTCGGGTATTTGATGTCGGATCATGGTCATTTTTGGCAAAAAATTAAATTTGCTGGCATGGCCATTTTTAAATGGCAATCTATAATTCTGATCTTAACGAGTCTAAAAAGGTATACCACTCAAAGATCGGACTTATTTTGGCCGAGATATGCAAGTTATGAAGCTCCAAAAATCTTATTTTTTTGTTAATGCTGAAAATATTACATGGTCATCTTTGAATGCTCATAACTCGGGTATTTGATGTCGGATCATGGTCATTTTTGGCAAAAAATGAAATTTGCTGGCATGGCCATTTTTAAATGGCAATCTATAATTCTGATCTTAACGAGTCTAAAAAGGTATACCACTCAAAGATCGGACTTATTTTGGCCGAGATATGCAAGTTATGAAGCTCCAAAAATCTTATTTTTTTGTTAATGCTGAAAATATTACATGGTCATCTTTGAATGCTCATAACTCGGGTATTTGATGTCGGATCATGGTCATTTTTGGGCAAAAAATGAAATTTGCTGGCATGGCCATTTTTAAATGGCAATCTATAATTCTGATCTTAACGAGTCTAAAAAGGTATACCACTCAAAGATCGGACTTATTTTGGCCGAGATATGCAAGTTATGAAGCTCCAAAAAATCTTATTTTTTTGTTAATGCTGAAAATATTACATGGTCATCTTTGAATGCTCATAACTCGGGTATTTGATGTCGGATCATGGTCATTTTTGGCAAAAAATTAAATTTGCTGGCATGGCCATTTTTAAATGGCAATCTATAATTCTGATCTTAACGAGTCTAAAAAGGTATACCACTCAAAGATCGGACTTATTTTGGCCGAGATATGCAAGTTATGAAGCTCCAAAAATCTTATTTTTTTGTTAATGCTGAAAATATTACATGGTCATCTTTGAATGCTCATAACTCGGGTATTTGATGTCGGATCATGGTCATTTTTGGCAAAAAATGAAATTTGCTGGCATGGCCATTTTTAAATGGCAATCTATAATTCTGATCTTAACGAGTCTAAAAAGGTATACCACTCAAAGATCGGACTTATTTTGGCCGAGATATGCAAGTTATGAAGCTCCAAAAATCTTATTTTTTTGTTAATGCTGAAAATATTACATGGTCATCTTTGAATGCTCATAACTCGGGTATTTGATGTCGGATCATGGTCATTTTTGGCAAAAAATGAATTTTGCTGGCATGGCCATTTTTAAATGGCAATCTATAATTCTGATCTTAACGAGTCTAAAAAGGTATACCACTCAAAGATCGGACTTATTTTGGCCGAGATATGCAAGTTATGAAGCTCCAAAAATCTAATTTTTTTGTTAATGCTGAAAATATTACATGGTCATTTTTGAATGCTCATAACTCGGGTTTTTGATGTCGGATCATGGTCATTTTTGGCAAAAAATGAAATTTGCTGGCATGGCCATTTTTAAATGGCAATCTATAATTCTGATCTTAACGAGTCTAAAAAGGTATACCACTCAAAGATCGGACTTATTTTGGCCGAGATATGCAAGTTATGAAGCTCCAAAAATCTTATTTTTTTGTTAATGCTGAAAATATTACATGGTCATCTTTGAATGCTCATAACTCGGGTATTTGATGTCGGATCATGGTCATTTTTGGCAAAAAATGAAATTTGCTGGCATGGCCATTTTTAAATGGCAATCTATAATTCTGATCTTAACGAGTCTAAAAAGGTATACCACTCAAAGATCGGACTTATTTTGGCCGAGATATGCAAGTTATGAAGCTCCAAAAATCTTATTTTTTTGTTAATGCTGAAAATATTACATGGTCATCTTTGAATGCTCATAACTCGGGTATTTGATGTCGGATCATGGTCATTTTTGGCAAAAAATGAAATTTGCTGGCATGGCCATTTTTAAATGGCAATCTATAATTCTGATCTTAACGAGTCTAAAAAGGTATACCACTCAAAGATCGGACTTATTTTGGCCGAGATATGCAAGTTATGAAGCTCCAAAAATCTTATTTTTTTGTTAATGCTGAAAATATTACATGGTCATCTTTGAATGCTCATAACTCGGGTATTTGATGTCGGATCATGGTCATTTTTGGCAAAAAATGAAATTTGCTGGCATGGCCATTTTTAAATGGCAATCTATAATTCTGATCTTAACGAGTCTAAAAAGGTATACCACTCAAAGATCGGACTTATTTTGGCCGAGATATGCAAGTTATGAAGCTCCAAAAATCTTATTTTTTTGTTAATGCTGAAAATATTACATGGTTATCTTTGAATGCTCATAACTCGGGTATTTGATGTCGGATCATGGTCATTTTTGGCAAAAAATGAAATTTGCTGGAATGGCCATTTTTAAATGGCAATCTATAATTCTGATCTTAACGAGTCTAAAAAGGTATACCACTCAAAGATCGGACTTATTTTGGCCGAGATATGCAAGTTATGAAGCTCCAAAAATCTTATTTTTTTGTTAATGCTGAAAATATTACATGGTCATCTTTGAATGCTCATAACTCGGGTATTTGATGTCGGATCATGGTCATTTTTGGCAAAAATTAAATTTGCTGGCATGGCCATTTTTAAATGGCAATCTATAATTCTGATCTTAACGAGTCTAAAAAGGTATACCACTCAAAGATCGGACTTATTTTGGCCGAGATATGCAAGTTATGAAGCTCCAAAAATCTTATTTTTTTGTTAATGCTGAAAATATTACATGGTCATCTTTGAATGCTCATAACTCGGGTATTTGATGTCGGATCATGGTCATTTTTGGCAAAAAATGAAATTTGCTGGCATGGCCATTTTTAAATGGCAATCTATAATTCTGATCTTAACGAGTCTAAAAAGGTATACCACTCAAAGATCGGACTTATTTTGGCCGAGATATGCAAGTTATGAAGCTCCAAAAATCTTATTTTTTTGTTAATGCTGAAAATATTACATGGTCATCTTTGAATGCTCATAACTCGGGTATTTGATGTCGGATCATGGTCATTTTTGGCAAAAAATTAAATTTGCTGGCATGGCCATTTTTAAATGGCAATCTATAATTCTGATCTCAACGAGTCTAAAAAGGTATACCACTCAAAGATCGGACTTATTTTGTCCGAGATATGCAAGTTATGAAGCTCCAAAAATCTTATTTTTTTGTTAATGCTGAAAATATTACATGGTTATCTTTGAATGCTCATAACTCGGGTATTTGATGTCGGATCATGGTCATTTTTGGCAAAAAATGAAATTTGCTGGCATGGCCATTTTTAAATGGCAATCTATAATTCTGATCTTAACGAGTCTAAAAAGGTATACCACTCAAAGATCGGACTTATTTTGGCCGAGATATGCAAGTTATGAAGCTCCAAAAATCTTATTTTTTTGTTAATGCTGAAAATATTACATGGTCATCTTTGAATGCTCATAACTCGGGTATTTGATGTCGGATCATGGTCATTTTTGGCAAAAAATGAAATTTGCTGGCATGGCCATTTTTAAATGGCAATCTATAATTCTGATCTTAACGAGTCTAAAAAGGTATACCACTCAAAGATCGGACTTATTTTGGCCGAGATATGCAAGTTATGAAGCTCCAAAAATCTTATTTTTTTGTTAATGCTGAAAATATTACATGGTCATTTTTGAATGCTCATAACTCGGGTATTTGATGTCGGATCATGGTCATTTTTGGCAAAAAATTAAATTTGCTGGCATGGCCATTTTTAAATGGCAATCTATAATTCTGATCTTAACGAGTCTAAAAAGGTATACCACTCAAAGATCGGACTTATTTTGGCCGAGATATGCAAGTTATGAAGCTCCAAAAATCTTATTATTTTGTTTATGCTGAAAATATTACATGGTCATCTTTGAATGCTCATAACTCGGGTATTTGATGTCGGATTATGGTCATTTTTGGCAAAAAATTAAATTTGCTGGCATGGCCATTTTTAAATGGCAATCTATAATTCTGATCTTAACGAGTCTAAAAAGGTATACCACTCAAAGATCGGATTTATTTTGGCCGAGATATGCAAGTTACGGGTATTTGATGTCGGGTCATGGTCATTTTTTGGCAAAAAATGAAATTTGCTGGAATTGCCATTTTTAAATGGCAATCTATAATTCTGATCTTAACGAGTCTAAAAAGGTATACCACTCAAAGATCGGACTTATTTTGGCCGAGATATGCAAGTTATGAAGCTCCAAAAATCTTATTTTTTTGTTAATGCTGAAAATATTACATGGTCATCTTTGAATGCTCATAACTCGGGTAATTGATGTCGGATCATTGTAATTTTTGGCAAAAATTAAATTTGCTGGCACGGCCATTTTTAAATGGCAATCTATAATTCTGATCTTAACGAGTCTAAAAAGGTATACCACTCAAAGATCGGACTTATTTTGGCCGAGATATGCAAGTTATGAAGGTCCAAAAATCTTATTTTTTTGTTAATGCTGAAAATATTACATGGTCATCTTTGAATGCTCATAACTCGGGTATTTGATGTCGGATCATGGTCATTTTTGGCAAAAAATGAAATTTGCTGGCATGGCCATTTTTAAATGGCAATCTATAATTCTGATCTTAACGAGTCTAAAAAGGTATACCACTCAAAGATCGGACTTATTTTGGCCGAGATATGCAAGTTATGAAACTCCAAAAATCTTATTTTTTTGTTAATGCTGAAAATATTACATGGTCATCTTTGAATGCTCATAACTCGGGTATTTGATGTCGGATCATGGTCATTTTTGGCAAAAAATGAAATTTGCTGGCATGGCCATTTTTAAATGGCAATCTATAATTCTGATCTTAACGAGTCTAAAAAGGTATACCACTCAAAGATCGGACTTATTTTGGCCGAGATATGCAAGTTATGAAGCTCCAAAAATCTAATTTTTTTGTTAATGCTGAAAATATTACATGGTCATCTTTGAATGCTCATAACTCGGGTATTTGATGTCGGATTATGGTCATTTTTGGCAAAAAATGAAATTTGCTTGCATGGCCATTTTTAAATGGCAATCTATAATTCTGATCTTAACGAGTCTAAAAAGGTATACCACTCAAAGATCGGACTTATTTTGGCCGAGATATGCAAGTTATGAAGCTCCAAAAATATTATTTTTTTGTTAATGCTGAAAATATTACATGGTCATCTTTGAATGCTCATAACTCGGGTATTTGATGTCGGATCATGGTCATTTTTGTCAAAAAATGAAATTTGCTGGCATGGCCATTTTTAAATGGCAATCTATAATTCTGATCTTAACGAGTCTAAAAAGGTATACCACTCAAAGATCGGACTTATTTTGGCCGAGATATGCAAGTTATGAAGCTCCAAAAATCTTATATTTTTGTTAATGCTGAAAATATTACATGGTCATCTTTGAATGCTCATAACTCGGGTATTTGATGTCGGATTATGGTCATTTTTGGCAAAAAATGAAATTTGCTGGCATGGCCATTTTTAAATGGCAATCTATAATTCTGATCTTAACGAGTCTAAAAAGGTATACCACTCAAAGATCGGATTTATTTTGGCCGAGATATGCAAGTTATGAAGCTCCAAAAATCTTATTATTTTGTTAATGCTGAAAATATTACATGGTCATCTTTGAATGCTCATAACTCGGGTATTTGATGTCGGATTATGGTCATTTTTGGCAAAAAATTAAATTTGCTGGCATGGCCATTTTTTAATGGCAATCTATAATTCTGATCTTAACGAGTCAAAAAAGGTATACCACTCAAAGATCGGACTTATTTTGGCCGAGATATGCAAGTTATGAAGCTCCAAAAATCGTATTTTTTTGTTAATGCTGAAAATATTACATGGTCATCTTTGAATGCTCATAACTCGGGTATTTGATGTCGGATCATGGTCATTTTTGGCAAAAAATTAAATTTGCTGGCATGGCCATTTTTAAATGGCAATCTATAATTCTGATCTTAACGAGTCTAAAAAGGTATACCACTCAAAGATCGGACTTATTTTGGCCGAGATATGCAAGTTATGAAGCTCCAAAAATCGAATTTTTTTGTTAATGCTGAAAATATTACATGGTCATCTTTGAATGCTCATAACTCGGGTATTTGATGTCGGATCATGGTCATTTTTCGCAAAAAATTAAATTTGCTGGCATGGCCATTTTTAAATGACAATCTATAATTCTGATCTTAACGAGTCTAGAAAGGTATACCACTCAAAGATCGGACTTATTTTGGCCGAGATATGCAAGTTATGAAGCTCCAAAAATCTAACTTTTTTGTTAATGCTGAAAATATTACATGGTCATTTTTGAATGCTCATAACTCGGGTATTTGATGTCGGATCATGGTCATTTTTGGCAAAAAATTAAATTTGCTGGCATGGCCATTTTTAAATGGCAATCTATAATTCTGATCTTAACGAGTCTAAAAAGGTATACCACTCAAAGATCGGACTTATTTTGGCCGAGATATGCAAGTTATGAAGCTCCAAAAATATAATTTTTTTGTTAATGCTGAAAATATTACATGGTCATCTTTGAATGCTCATAACTCGGGTATTTGATGTCGGATCATGGTCATTTTTGGCAAAAAATGAAATTTGCTGGCATGGCCATTTTTAAATGGCAATCTATAATTCTGATCTTAACGAGTCTAAAAAGGTATACCACTCAAAGATCGGACTTATTTTGGCCGAGATATGCAAGTTATGAAGCTCCAAAAATCTAATTTTTTTGTTAATGCTGAAAATATTACATGGTCATCTTTGAATGCTCATAACTCGGGTATTTGATGTCGGATCATGGTCATTTTTGGCAAAAAATGAAATTTGCTGGCATGGCCATTTTTAAATGGCAATCTATAATTCTGATCTTAACGAGTCTAAAAAGGTATACCACTCAAAGATCGGACTTATTTTGGCCGAGATATGCAAGTTATGAAGCTCCAAAAATCTTATTTTTTTGTTAATGCTGAAAATATTACATGGTCATCTTTGAATGCTCATAACTCGGGTATTTGATGTCGGATCATGGTCATTTTTGGCAAAAAACTAAATTTGCTGGCATGGCCATTTTTAAATGGCAATCTATAATTCTGATCTTAACGAGTCTAAAAAGGTATACCACTCAAAGATCGGACTTATTTTGGCCGAGATATGCAAGTTATGAAGCTCCAAAAATCTAATTTTTTTGTTAATGCTGAAAATATTACATGGTCATTTTTGAATGCTCATAACTCGGGTATTTGATGTCGGATCATGGTCATTTTTGGAAAAAAATGAAATTAGCTGGCATGGCCATTTTTAAATGGCAATCTATAATTCTGATCTTAACGAGTCTAAAAAGGTATACCACTCAAAGATCGGACTTATTTTGGCCGAGATATGCAAGTTATGAAGCTCCAAAAATCTTATTTTTTTGTTAATGCTGAAAATATTACATGGTCATCTTTGAATGCTCATAACTCGGGTATTTGATGTCGGATCATGGTCATTTTTGGCAAAAAATGAAATTTGCTGGCATGGCCATTTTTAAATGGCAATCTATAATTCTGATCTTAACGAGTCTAAAAAGGTATACCACTCAAAGATCGGACTTATTTTGGCCGAGATATGCAAGTTATGAAGCTCCAAAAATCTTATTTTTTTATTAATGCTGAAAATATTACATGGTCATCTTTGAATGCTCATAACTCGGGTATTTGATGTCGGATCATGGTCATTTTTGGCAAAAAATTAAATTTGCTGGCATGGCCATTTTTAAATGGCAATCTATAATTCTGATCTTAACGAGTCTAAAAAGGTATACCACTCAAAGATCGGACTTATTTTGGCCGAGATATGCAAGTTATGAAGCTCCAAAAATCTAATTTTTTTGTTAATGCTGAAAATATTACATGGTCATCTTTGAATGCTCATAACTCGGGTATTTGATGTCGGATCATGGTCATTTTTGGCAAAAAATGAAATTTGCTGGCATGGCCATTTTTAAATGGCAATCTATAATTCTGATCTTAACGAGTCTAAAAAGGTATACCACTCAAAGATCGGACTTATTTTGGCCGAGATATGCAAGTTATGAAGCTCCAAAAATCTTATTTTTTTGTTAATGCTGAAAATATTACATGGTCATCTTTGAATGCTCATAACTCGGGTATTTGATGTCGGATCATGGTCATTTTTGGCAAAAAATGAAATTTGCTGGCATGGCCATTTTTAAATGGCAATCTATAATTCTGATCTTAACGAGTCTAAAAAGGTATACCACTCAAAGATCGGACTTATTTTGGCCGAGATATGCAAGTTATGAAGCTCCAAAAATCTTATTTTTTTGTTAATGCTGAAAATATTACATGGTCATCTTTGAATGCTCATAACTCGGGTATTTGATGTCGGATCATGGTCATTTTTGGCAAAAAATTAAATTTGCTGGCATGGCCATTTTTAAATGGCAATCTATAATTCTGATCTTAACGAGTCTAAAAAGGTATACCACTCAAAGATCGGACTTATTTTGGCCGAGATATGCAAGTTATGAAGCTCCAAAAATCGTATTTTTTTGTTAATGCTGAAAATATTACATGGTCATCTTTGAATGCTCATAACTCGGGTATTTGATGTCGGATCATGGTCATTTTTGGCAAAAAATTAAATTTGCTGGCATGGCCATTTTTAAATGGCAATCTATAATTCTGATCTTAACGAGTCTAAAAAGGTATACCACTCAAAGATCGGACTTATTTTGGCCGAGATATGCAAGTTATGAAGCTCCAAAAATCTAATTTTTTTGTTAATGCTGAAAATATTACATGGTCATCTTTGAATGCTCATAACTCGGGTATTTGATGTCGGATCATGGTCATTTTTGGCAAAAAATTAAATTTGCTGGCATGGCCATTTTTAAATGGCAATCTATAATTCTGATCTTAACGAGTCTAAAAAGGTATACCACTCAAAGATCGGACTTATTTTGGCCGAGATATGCAAGTTATGAAGCTCCAAAAATCTAATTTTTTTGTTAATGCTGAAAATATTACATGGTCATCTTTGAATGCTCATAACTCGGGTATTTGATGTCGGATCATGGTCATTTTTGGCAAAAAATGAAATTTGCTGGCATGGCCATTTTTAAATGGCAATCTATAATTCTGATCTTAACGAGTCTAAAAAGGTATACCACTCAAAGATCGGACTTATTTTGGCCGAGATATGCAAGTTATGAAGCTCCAAAAATCTAATTTTTTTGTTAATGCTGAAAATATTACATGGTCATCTTTGAATGCTCATAACTCGGGTATTTGATGTCGGATCATGGTCATTTTTGGCAAAAAATGAAATTTGCTGGCATGGCCATTTTTAAATGGCAATCTATAATTCTGATCTTAACGAGTCTAAAAAGGTATACCACTCAAAGATCGGACTTATTTTGGCCGAGATATGCAAGTTATGAAGCTCCAAAAATCTAATTTTTTTGTTAATGCTGAAAATATTACATGGTCATCTTTGAATGCTCATAACTCGGGTATTTGATGTCGGATCATGGTCATTTTTGGCAAAAAATGAAATTTGCTGGCATGGCCATTTTTAAATGGCAATCTATAATTCTGATCTTAACGAGTCTAAAAAGGTATACCACTCAAAGATCGGACTTATTTTGGCCGAGATATGCAAGTTATGAAGCTCCAAAAATCTTATTTTTTTGTTAATGCTGAAAATATTACATGGTCATCTTTGAATGCTCATAACTCGGGTATTTGATGTCGGATCATGGTCATTTTTGGCAAAAAATTAAATTTGCTGGCATGGCCATTTTTAAATGGCAATCTATAATTCTGATCTTAACGAGTCTAAAAAGGTATACCACTCAAAGATCGGACTTATTTTGGCCGAGATATGCAAGTTATGAAGCTCCAAAAATCTAATTTTTTTGTTAATGCTGAAAATATTACATGGTCATCTTTGAATGCTCATAACTCGGGTATTTGATGTCGGATCATGGTCATTTTTGGCAAAAAATGAAATTTGCTGGCATGGCCATTTTTAAATGGCAATCTATAATTCTGATCTTAACGAGTCTAAAAAGGTATACCACTCAAAGATCGGACTTATTTTGGCCGAGATATGCAAGTTATGAAGCTCCAAAAATCTTATTTTTTTGTTAATGCTGAAAATATTACATGGTCATCTTTGAATGCTCATAACTCGGGTATTTGATGTCGGATCATGGTCATTTTTGGCAAAAAATGAAATTTGCTGGCATGGCCATTTTTAAATGGCAATCTATAATTCTGATCTTAACGAGTCTAAAAAGGTATACCACTCAAAGATCGGACTTATTTTGGCCGAGATATGCAAGTTATGAAGCTCCAAAAATCTAATTTTTTTGTTAATGCTGAAAATATTACATGGTCATCTTTGAATGCTCATAACTCGGGTATTTGATGTCGGATCATGGTCATTTTTGGCAAAAAATGAAATTTGCTGGCATGGCCATTTTTAAATGGCAATCTATAATTCTGATCTTAACGAGTCTAAAAAGGTATACCACTCAAAGATCGGACTTATTTTGGCCGAGATATGCAAGTTATGAAGCTCCAAAAATCTTATTTTTTTGTTAATGCTGAAAATATTACATGGTCATCTTTGAATGCTCATAACTCGGGTATTTGATGTCGGATCATGGTCATTTTTGGCAAAAAATGAAATTTGCTGGCATGGCCATTTTTAAATGGCAATCTATAATTCTGATCTTAACGAGTCTAAAAAGGTATACCACTCAAAGATCGGACTTATTTTGGCCGAGATATGCAAGTTATGAAGCTCCAAAAATCTTATTTTTTTGTTAATGCTGAAAATATTACATGGTCATCTTTGAATGCTCATAACTCGGGTATTTGATGTCGGATCATGGTCATTTTTGGCAAAAAATTAAATTTGCTGGCATGGCCATTTTTAAATGGCAATCTATAATTCTGATCTTAACGAGTCTAAAAAGGTATACCACTCAAAGATCGGACTTATTTTGGCCGAGATATGCAAGTTATGAAGCTCCAAAAATCTTATTTTTTTGTTAATGCTGAAAATATTACATGGTCATCTTTGAATGCTCATAACTCGGGTATTTGATGTCGGATCATGGTCATTTTTGGCAAAAAATGAAATTTGCTGGCATGGCCATTTTTAAATGGCAATCTATAATTCTGATCTTAACGAGTCTAAAAAGGTATACCACTCAAAGATCGGACTTATTTTGGCCGAGATATGCAAGTTATGAAGCTCCAAAAATCTTATTTTTTTGTTAATGCTGAAAATATTACATGGTCATCTTTGAATGCTCATAACTCGGGTATTTGATGTCGGATCATGGTCATTTTTGGCAAAAAATGAAATTTGCTGGCATGGCCATTTTTAAATGGCAATCTATAATTCTGATCTTAACGAGTCTAAAAAGGTATACCACTCAAAGATCGGACTTATTTTGGCCGAGATATGCAAGTTATGAAGCTCCAAAAATCTTATTTTTTTGTTAATGCTGAAAATATTACATGGTCATCTTTGAATGCTCATAACTCGGGTATTTGATGTCGGATCATGGTCATTTTTGGCAAAAAATGAAATTTGCTGGCATGGCCATTTTTAAATGGCAATCTATAATTCTGATCTTAACGAGTCTAAAAAGGTATACCACTCAAAGATCGGACTTATTTTGGCCGAGATATGCAAGTTATGAAGCTCCAAAAATCTAATTTTTTTGTTAATGCTGAAAATATTACATGGTCATCTTTGAATGCTCATAACTCGGGTATTTGATGTCGGATCATGGTCATTTTTGGCAAAAAATGAAATTTGCTGGCATGGCCATTTTTAAATGGCAATCTATAATTCTGATCTTAACGAGTCTAAAAAGGTATACCACTCAAAGATCGGACTTATTTTGGCCGAGATATGCAAGTTATGAAGCTCCAAAAATCTTATTTTTTTGTTAATGCTGAAAATATTACATGGTCATCTTTGAATGCTCATAACTCGGGTATTTGATGTCGGATCATGGTCATTTTTGGCAAAAAATGAAATTTGCTGGCATGGCCATTTTTAAATGGCAATCTATAATTCTGATCTTAACGAGTCTAAAAAGGTATACCACTCAAAGATCGGACTTATTTTGGCCGAGATATGCAAGTTATGAAGCTCCAAAAATCTTATTTTTTTGTTAATGCTGAAAATATTACATGGTCATCTTTGAATGCTCATAACTCGGGTATTTGATGTCGGATCATGGTCATTTTTGGCAAAAAATGAAATTTGCTGGCATGGCCATTTTTAAATGGCAATCTATAATTCTGATCTTAACGAGTCTAAAAAGGTATACCACTCAAAGATCGGACTTATTTTGGCCGAGATATGCAAGTTATGAAGCTCCAAAAATCTTATTTTTTTGTTAATGCTGAAAATATTACATGGTCATCTTTGAATGCTCATAACTCGGGTATTTGATGTCGGATCATGGTCATTTTTGGCAAAAAATGAAATTTGCTGGCATGGCCATTTTTAAATGGCAATCTATAATTCTGATCTTAACGAGTCTAAAAAGGTATACCACTCAAAGATCGGACTTATTTTGGCCGAGATATGCAAGTTATGAAGCTCCAAAAATCTTATTTTTTTGTTAATGCTGAAAATATTACATGGTCATCTTTGAATGCTCATAACTCGGGTATTTGATGTCGGATCATGGTCATTTTTGGCAAAAAATGAAATTTGCTGGCATGGCCATTTTTAAATGGCAATCTATAATTCTGATCTTAACGAGTCTAAAAAGGTATACCACTCAAAGATCGGACTTATTTTGGCCGAGATATGCAAGTTATGAAGCTCCAAAAATCTAATTTTTTTGTTAATGCTGAAAATATTACATGGTCATCTTTGAATGCTCATAACTCGGGTATTTGATGTCGGATCATGGTCATTTTTGGCAAAAAATTAAATTTGCTGGCATGGCCATTTTTAAATGGCAATCTATAATTCTGATCTTAACGAGTCTAAAAAGGTATACCACTCAAAGATCGGACTTATTTTGGCCGAGATATGCAAGTTATGAAGCTCCAAAAATCTTATTTTTTTGTTAATGCTGAAAATATTACATGGTCATCTTTGAATGCTCATAACTCGGGTATTTGATGTCGGATCATGGTCATTTTTGGCAAAAAATGAAATTTGCTGGCATGGCCATTTTTAAATGGCAATCTATAATTCTGATCTTAACGAGTCTAAAAAGGTATACCACTCAAAGATCGGACTTATTTTGGCCGAGATATGCAAGTTATGAAGCTCCAAAAATCTTATTTTTTTGTTAATGCTGAAAATATTACATGGTCATCTTTGAATGCTCATAACTCGGGTATTTGATGTCGGATCATGGTCATTTTTGGCAAAAAATTAAATTTGCTGGCATGGCCATTTTTAAATGGCAATCTATAATTCTGATCTTAACGAGTCTAAAAAGGTATACCACTCAAAGATCGGACTTATTTTGGCCGAGATATGCAAGTTATGAAGCTCCAAAAATCTTATTTTTTTGTTAATGCTGAAAATATTACATGGTCATCTTTGAATGCTCATAACTCGGGTATTTGATGTCGGATCATGGTCATTTTTGGCAAAAAATTAAATTTGCTGGCATGGCCATTTTTAAATGGCAATCTATAATTCTGATCTTAACGAGTCTAAAAAGGTATACCACTCAAAGATCGGACTTATTTTGGCCGAGATATGCAAGTTATGAAGCTCCAAAAATCTTATTTTTTTGTTAATGCTGAAAATATTACATGGTCATCTTTGAATGCTCATAACTCGGGTATTTGATGTCGGATCATGGTCATTTTTGGCAAAAAATGAAATTTGCTGGCATGGCCATTTTTAAATGGCAATCTATAATTCTGATCTTAACGAGTCTAAAAAGGTATACCACTCAAAGATCGGACTTATTTTGGCCGAGATATGCAAGTTATGAAGCTCCAAAAATCTTATTTTTTTGTTAATGCTGAAAATATTACATGGTCATCTTTGAATGCTCATAACTCGGGTATTTGATGTCGGATCATGGTCATTTTTGGCAAAAAATGAAATTTGCTGGCATGGCCATTTTTAAATGGCAATCTATAATTCTGATCTTAACGAGTCTAAAAAGGTATACCACTCAAAGATCGGACTTATTTTGGCCGAGATATGCAAGTTATGAAGCTCCAAAAATCTTATTTTTTTGTTAATGCTGAAAATATTACATGGTCATCTTTGAATGCTCATAACTCGGGTATTTGATGTCGGATCATGGTCATTTTTGGCAAAAAATGAAATTTGCTGGCATGGCCATTTTTAAATGGCAATCTATAATTCTGATCTTAACGAGTCTAAAAAGGTATACCACTCAAAGATCGGACTTATTTTGGCCGAGATATGCAAGTTATGAAGCTCCAAAAATCTTATTTTTTTGTTAATGCTGAAAATATTACATGGTCATCTTTGAATGCTCATAACTCGGGTATTTGATGTCGGATCATGGTCATTTTTGGCAAAAAATGAAATTTGCTGGCATGGCCATTTTTAAATGGCAATCTATAATTCTGATCTTAACGAGTCTAAAAAGGTATACCACTCAAAGATCGGACTTATTTTGGCCGAGATATGCAAGTTATGAAGCTCCAAAAATCTTATTTTTTTGTTAATGCTGAAAATATTACATGGTCATCTTTGAATGCTCATAACTCGGGTATTTGATGTCGGATCATGGTCATTTTTGGCAAAAAATTAAATTTGCTGGCATGGCCATTTTTAAATGGCAATCTATAATTCTGATCTTAACGAGTCTAAAAAGGTATACCACTCAAAGATCGGACTTATTTTGGCCGAGATATGCAAGTTATGAAGCTCCAAAAATCTTATTTTTTTGTTAATGCTGAAAATATTACATGGTCATCTTTGAATGCTCATAACTCGGGTATTTGATGTCGGATCATGGTCATTTTTGGCAAAAAATGAAATTTGCTGGCATGGCCATTTTTAAATGGCAATCTATAATTCTGATCTTAACGAGTCTAAAAAGGTATACCACTCAAAGATCGGACTTATTTTGGCCGAGATATGCAAGTTATGAAGCTCCAAAAATCTTATTTTTTTGTTAATGCTGAAAATATTACATGGTCATCTTTGAATGCTCATAACTCGGGTATTTGATGTCGGATCATGGTCATTTTTGGCAAAAAATGAAATTTGCTGGCATGGCCATTTTTAAATGGCAATCTATAATTCTGATCTTAACGAGTCTAAAAAGGTATACCACTCAAAGATCGGACTTATTTTGGCCGAGATATGCAAGTTATGAAGCTCCAAAAATCTTATTTTTTTGTTAATGCTGAAAATATTACATGGTCATCTTTGAATGCTCATAACTCGGGTATTTGATGTCGGATCATGGTCATTTTTGGCAAAAAATTAAATTTGCTGGCATGGCCATTTTTAAATGGCAATCTATAATTCTGATCTTAACGAGTCTAAAAAGGTATACCACTCAAAGATCGGACTTATTTTGGCCGAGATATGCAAGTTATGAAGCTCCAAAAATCTTATTTTTTTGTTAATGCTGAAAATATTACATGGTCATCTTTGAATGCTCATAACTCGGGTATTTGATGTCGGATCATGGTCATTTTTGGCAAAAAATTAAATTTGCTGGCATGGCCATTTTTAAATGGCAATCTATAATTCTGATCTTAACGAGTCTAAAAAGGTATACCACTCAAAGATCGGACTTATTTTGGCCGAGATATGCAAGTTATGAAGCTCCAAAAATCTTATTTTTTTGTTAATGCTGAAAATATTACATGGTCATCTTTGAATGCTCATAACTCGGGTATTTGATGTCGGATCATGGTCATTTTTGGCAAAAAATGAAATTTGCTGGCATGGCCATTTTTAAATGGCAATCTATAATTCTGATCTTAACGAGTCTAAAAAGGTATACCACTCAAAGATCGGACTTATTTTGGCCGAGATATGCAAGTTATGAAGCTCCAAAAATCTTATTTTTTTGTTAATGCTGAAAATATTACATGGTCATCTTTGAATGCTCATAACTCGGGTATTTGATGTCGGATCATGGTCATTTTTGGCAAAAAATGAAATTTGCTGGCATGGCCATTTTTAAATGGCAATCTATAATTCTGATCTTAACGAGTCTAAAAAGGTATACCACTCAAAGATCGGACTTATTTTGGCCGAGATATGCAAGTTATGAAGCTCCAAAAATCTTATTTTTTTGTTAATGCTGAAAATATTACATGGTCATCTTTGAATGCTCATAACTCGGGTATTTGATGTCGGATCATGGTCATTTTTGGCAAAAAATGAAATTTGCTGGCATGGCCATTTTTAAATGGCAATCTATAATTCTGATCTTAACGAGTCTAAAAAGGTATACCACTCAAAGATCGGACTTATTTTGGCCGAGATATGCAAGTTATGAAGCTCCAAAAATCTTATTTTTTTGTTAATGCTGAAAATATTACATGGTCATCTTTGAATGCTCATAACTCGGGTATTTGATGTCGGATCATGGTCATTTTTGGCAAAAAATGAAATTTGCTGGCATGGCCATTTTTAAATGGCAATCTATAATTCTGATCTTAACGAGTCTAAAAAGGTATACCACTCAAAGATCGGACTTATTTTGGCCGAGATATGCAAGTTATGAAGCTCCAAAAATCTTATTTTTTTGTTAATGCTGAAAATATTACATGGTCATCTTTGAATGCTCATAACTCGGGTATTTGATGTCGGATCATGGTCATTTTTGGCAAAAAATGAAATTTGCTGGCATGGCCATTTTTAAATGGCAATCTATAATTCTGATCTTAACGAGTCTAAAAAGGTATACCACTCAAAGATCGGACTTATTTTGGCCGAGATATGCAAGTTATGAAGCTCCAAAAATCTTATTTTTTTGTTAATGCTGAAAATATTACATGGTCATCTTTGAATGCTCATAACTCGGGTATTTGATGTCGGATCATGGTCATTTTTGGCAAAAAATTAAATTTGCTGGCATGGCCATTTTTAAATGGCAATCTATAATTCTGATCTTAACGAGTCTAAAAAGGTATACCACTCAAAGATCGGACTTATTTTGGCCGAGATATGCAAGTTATGAAGCTCCAAAAATCTTATTTTTTTGTTAATGCTGAAAATATTACATGGTCATCTTTGAATGCTCATAACTCGGGTATTTGATGTCGGATCATGGTCATTTTTGGCAAAAAATGAAATTTGCTGGCATGGCCATTTTTAAATGGCAATCTATAATTCTGATCTTAACGAGTCTAAAAAGGTATACCACTCAAAGATCGGACTTATTTTGGCCGAGATATGCAAGTTATGAAGCTCCAAAAATCTTATTTTTTTGTTAATGCTGAAAATATTACATGGTCATCTTTGAATGCTCATAACTCGGGTATTTGATGTCGGATCATGGTCATTTTTGGCAAAAAATGAAATTTGCTGGCATGGCCATTTTTAAATGGCAATCTATAATTCTGATCTTAACGAGTCTAAAAAGGTATACCACTCAAAGATCGGACTTAATTTGGCCGAGATATGCAAGTTATGAAGCTCCAAAAATCTTATTTTTTTGTTAATGCTGAAAATATTACATGGTCATCTTTGAATGCTCATAACTCGGGTATTTGATGTCGGATCATGGTCATTTTTGGCAAAAAATTAAATTTGCTGGCATGGCCATTTTTAAATGGCAATCTATAATTCTGATCTTAACGAGTCTAAAAAGGTATACCACTCAAAGATCGGACTTATTTTGGCCGAGATATGCAAGTTATGAAGCTCCAAAAATCTTATTTTTTTGTTAATGCTGAAAATATTACATGGTCATCTTTGAATGCTCATAACTCGGGTATTTGATGTCGGATCATGGTCATTTTTGGCAAAAAATGAAATTTGCTGGCATGGCCATTTTTAAATGGCAATCTATAATTCTGATCTTAACGAGTCTAAAAAGGTATACCACTCAAAGATCGGACTTATTTTGGCCGAGATATGCAAGTTATGAAGCTCCAAAAATCTAATTTTTTTGTTAATGCTGAAAATATTACATGGTCATCTTTGAATGCTCATAACTCGGGTATTTGATGTCGGATCATGGTCATTTTTGGCAAAAAATTAAATTTGCTGGCATGGCCATTTTTAAATGGCAATCTATAATTCTGATCTTAACGAGTCTAAAAAGGTATACCACTCAAAGATCGGACTTATTTTGGCCGAGATATGCAAGTTATGAAGCTCCAAAAATCTTATTTTTTTGTTAATGCTGAAAATATTACATGGTCATCTTTGAATGCTCATAACTCGGGTATTTGATGTCGGATCATGGTCATTTTTGGCAAAAAATTAAATTTGCTGGCATGGCCATTTTTAAATGGCAATCTATAATTCTGATCTTAACGAGTCTAAAAAGGTATACCACTCAAAGATCGGACTTATTTTGGCCGAGATATGCAAGTTATGAAGCTCCAAAAATCTTATTTTTTTGTTAATGCTGAAAATATTACATGGTCATCTTTGAATGCTCATAACTCGGGTATTTGATGTCGGATCATGGTCATTTTTGGCAAAAAATGAAATTTGCTGGCATGGCCATTTTTAAATGGCAATCTATAATTCTGATCTTAACGAGTCTAAAAAGGTATACCACTCAAAGATCGGACTTAATTTGGCCGAGATATGCAAGTTATGAAGCTCCAAAAATCTTATTTTTTTGTTAATGCTGAAAATATTACATGGTCATCTTTGAATGCTCATAACTCGGGTATTTGATGTCGGATCATGGTCATTTTTGGCAAAAAATTAAATTTGCTGGCATGGCCATTTTTAAATGGCAATCTATAATTCTGATCTTAACGAGTCTAAAAAGGTATACCACTCAAAGATCGGACTTATTTTGGCCGAGATATGCAAGTTATGAAGCTCCAAAAATCTTATTTTTTTGTTAATGCTGAAAATATTACATGGTCATCTTTGAATGCTCATAACTCGGGTATTTGATGTCGGATCATGGTCATTTTTGGCAAAAAATTAAATTTGCTGGCATGGCCATTTTTAAATGGCAATCTATAATTCTGATCTTAACGAGTCTAAAAAGGTATACCACTCAAAGATCGGACTTATTTTGGCCGAGATATGCAAGTTATGAAGCTCCAAAAATCTAATTTTTTTGTTAATGCTGAAAATATTACATGGTCATCTTTGAATGCTCATAACTCGGGTATTTGATGTCGGATCATGGTCATTTTTGGCAAAAAATGAAATTTGCTGGCATGGCCATTTTTAAATGGCAATCTATAATTCTGATCTTAACGAGTCTAAAAAGGTATACCACTCAAAGATCGGACTTATTTTGGCCGAGATATGCAAGTTATGAAGCTCCAAAAATCTTATTTTTTTGTTAATGCTGAAAATATTACATGGTCATCTTTGAATGCTCATAACTCGGGTATTTGATGTCGGATCATGGTCATTTTTGGCAAAAAATGAAATTTGCTGGCATGGCCATTTTTAAATGGCAATCTATAATTCTGATCTTAACGAGTCTAAAAAGGTATACCACTCAAAGATCGGACTTATTTTGGCCGAGATATGCAAGTTATGAAGCTCCAAAAATCTTATTTTTTTGTTAATGCTGAAAATATTACATGGTCATCTTTGAATGCTCATAACTCGGGTATTTGATGTCGGATCATGGTCATTTTTGGCAAAAAATGAAATTTGCTGGCATGGCCATTTTTAAATGGCAATCTATAATTCTGATCTTAACGAGTCTAAAAAGGTATACCACTCAAAGATCGGACTTATTTTGGCCGAGATATGCAAGTTATGAAGCTCCAAAAATCTTATTTTTTTGTTAATGCTGAAAATATTACATGGTCATCTTTGAATGCTCATAACTCGGGTATTTGATGTCGGATCATGGTAATTTTTGGCAAAAAATGAAATTTGCTGGAATGGCCATTTTTAAATGGCAATCTATAATTCTGATCTTAACGAGTCTAAAAAGGTATACCACTCAAAGATCGGACTTATTTTGGCCGAGATATGCAAGTTATGAAGCTCCAAAAATCTTATTTTTTTGTTAATGCTGAAAATATTACATGGTCATCTTTGAATGCTCATAACTCGGGTATTTGATGTCGGATCATGGTCATTTTTGGCAAAAAATTAAATTTGCTGGCATGGCCATTTTTAAATGGCAATCTATAATTCTGATCTTAACGAGTCTAAAAAGGTATACCACTCAAAGATCGGACTTATTTTGGCCGAGATATGCAAGTTATGAAGCTCCAAAAATCTTATTTTTTTGTTAATGCTGAAAATATTACATGGTCATCTTTGAATGCTCATAACTCGGGTATTTGATGTCGGATCATGGTCATTTTTGGCAAAAAATGAAATTTGCTGGAATGGCCATTTTTAAATGGCAATCTATAATTCTGATCTTAACGAGTCTAAAAAGGTATACCACTCAAAGATCGGACTTATTTTGGCCGAGATATGCAAGTTATGAAGCTCCAAAAATCTTATTTTTTTGTTAATGCTGAAAATATTACATGGTCATCTTTGAATGCTCATAACTCGGGTATTTGATGTCGGATCATGGTCATTTTTGGCAAAAAATGAAATTTGCTGGCATGGCCATTTTTAAATGGCAATCTATAATTCTGATCTTAACGAGTCTAAAAAGGTATACCACTCAAAGATCGGACTTATTTTGGCCGAGATATGCAAGTTATGAAGCTCCAAAAATCTAATTTTTTTGTTAATGCTGAAAATATTACATGGTCATCTTTGAATGCTCATAACTCGGGTATTTGATGTCGGATCATGGTCATTTTTGGCAAAAAATGAAATTTGCTGGCATGGCCATTTTTAAATGGCAATCTATAATTCTGATCTTAACGAGTCTAAAAAGGTATACCACTCAAAGATCGGACTTATTTTGGCCGAGATATGCAAGTTATGAAGCTCCAAAAATCTTATTTTTTTGTTAATGCTGAAAATATTACATGGTCATCTTTGAATGCTCATAACTCGGGTATTTGATGTCGGATCATGGTCATTTTTGGCAAAAAATGAAATAAGCTGGCATGGCCATTTTTAAATGGCAATCTATAATTCTGATCTTAACGAGTCTAAAAAGGTATACCACTCAAAGATCGGACTTATTTTGGCCGAGATATGCAAGTTATGAAGCTCCAAAAATCTAATTTTTTATTAATGCTGAAAATATTACATGGTCATCTTTGAATGCTCATAACTCGGGTATTTGATGTCGGATCATGGTCATTTTTGGCAAAAAATGAAATTTGCTGGCATGGCCATTTTTAAATGGCAATCTATAATTCTGATCTTAACGAGTCTAAAAAGGTATACCACTCAAAGATCGGACTTATTTTGGCCGAGATATGCAAGTTATGAAGCTCCAAAAATCTAATTTTTTTGTTAATGCTGAAAATATTACATGGTCATTTTTGAATGCTCATAACTCGGGTATTTGATGTCGGATCATGGTCATTTTCGGCAAAAAATTAAATTAGCTGGCATGGCCATTTTTAAATGGCAATCTATAATTCTGATCTTAACGAGTCTAAAAAGGTATACCACTCAAAGATCGGACTTATTTTGGCCGAGATATGCAAGTTATGAAGCTCCAAAAATCGTATTTTTTTGTTAATGCTGAAAATATTACATGGTCATCTTTGAATGCTCATAACTCGGGTATTTGATGTCGGATCATGGTCATTTTTGGCAAAAAATGAAATTTGCTGGCATGGCCATTTTTAAATGGCAATCTATAATTCTGATCTTAACGAGTCTAAAAAGGTATACCACTCAAAGATCGGACTTATTTTGGCCGAGATATGCAAGTTATGAAGCTCCAAAAATCTTATTTTTTTGTTAATGCTGAAAATATTACATGGTCATCTTTGAATGCTCATAACTCGGGTATTTGATGTCGGATCATGGTCATTTTTGGCAAAAAATGAAATTTGCTGGCATGGCCATTTTTAAATGGCAATCTATAATTCTGATCTTAACGAGTCTAAAAAGGTATACCACTCAAAGATCGGACTTATTTTGGCCGAGATATGCAAGTCATGAAGCTCCAAAAATCTAATTTTTTTGTTAATGCTGAAAATATTACATGTCATTTTGAATGCTCATAACTCGGGTATTTGATGTCGGATCATGGTCATTTTTGGCAAAAAATGAAATAAGCTGGCATGGCCATTTTTAAATGGCAATCTATAATTCTGATCTTAACGAGTCTTAAAAGGTATACCACTCAAAGATCGGACTTATTTTGGCCGAGATATGCAAGTTATGAAGCTCCAAAAATCTAATTTTTTTATTAATGCTGAAAATATTACATGGTCATCTTTGAATGCTCATAACTCGGTTATTTGATGTCGGATCATGGTCATTTTTGGCAAAAAATGAAATTTGCTGGCATGGCCATTTTTAAATGGCAATCTATAATTCTGATCTTAACGAGTCTAAAAAGGTATACCACTCAAAGATCGGACTTATTTTGGCCGAGATATGCAAGTTATGAAGCTCCAAAAATCTAATTTTTTTGTTAATGCTGAAAATATTACATGGTCATTTTTGAATGCTCATAACTCGGGTATTTGATGTCGGATCATGGTCATTTTCGGCAAAAAATTAAATTTGCTGGCATGGCCATTTTTAAATGGCAATCTATAATTCTGATCTTAACGAGTCTAAAAAGGTATACCACTCAAAGATCGGACTTATTTTGGCCGAGATATGCAAGTTATGAAGCTACAAAAATCTTATTTTTTTGTTAATGCTGAAAATATTACATGGTCATCTTTGAATGCTCATAACTCGGGTATTTGATGTCGGATCATGATCATTTTTGGCATAAAATGAAATTTGCTGGCATGGCCATTTTTAAATGGCAATCTATAGTTCTGATCTTAACGAGTCTAAAAAGGTATACCACCTAAAGATCGGACTTATTTTGGCCGAGATATGCAAGTTATGAAGCTCCAAAAATCTTATTTTTTTGTTAATGCTGAAAATATTACATGGTCATCTTTGAATGCTCATAACTCGTGTATTTGATGTCGGATCATGGTCATTTTTGGCACAAAATGAAATTTGCTGGCATGGCCATTTTTAAATGGCAATCTATAATTCTGATCTTAACGAGTCTAAAAAGGTATACCACTCAAAGATCGGACTTATTTTGGCCGAGATACGCAAGTTATGAAGCTCCAAAAATCTAATTTTTTTATTAATGCTGAAAATATTACATAGTCATCTTTGAATGCTCATAACTCGGGTATTTGATGTCGGATCATGGTCATTTTTGGCAAAAAATGAAATTTGCTGGCATGGCCATTGTATAATTAGATCAGGGAATAAATGTTATGAAGTCTAGTGTAAGTTAGTCTAGGGCGAAGCGGGAGCGCAATAAAGCTCTCTCGCGCTCTTGGCGAATTCGCCCCGATCATCAACCTTTTTGTTAAGCTGAAGTTATGGAAAGAGATGGAGAAAAAATAATTGTCAAATAGTTGAAGCCGAGCGCACGCATTTTTAATTCGTTTTTCGTTTTGCAAATTATTTAAAGTTCACAGCCACACATAGTGTTTTCGATTTCATTTGCAAACAAAATTTAGAAAAACTCTTCTAAATTTTCATGGCGCCCCCGGGTGACTGTGAACTAATAAATAAAGGCAACAGTGACAGTGACAAAGTACATATTTCTTTCTTTTTTTTTACGTGGTTGTTCAAAAATTAAGAATTAATCTATACATATATACATATAAAGTTGCCCGCGGCTACTAAATTTGTGGAACAAACAATATCCCGTATCGGTTATTAATTTACTCTACGCTCCATCAACTACCGCCGAGGGATGCCCAGCAACAGCGCCAGCCAGAGGGAAGTAGAAGCTGGAGTAAACGTACCCACAAAAACAGAGGTATTTGTGCTAAAAATTGAAAAGCTAGAGTTATAGACACAAAATAAATTTCTTGTCAATTGTCTTGTGCTGAAAAATTGCACCTCGCTTTCAATTCTTGGCACAGACGTATTGAATATAGTAGAGCTAGATTTGCATGCAATTAATTTATTAATTATTGCACATACATATATACATATACATATATATGTACATATATACATGCGCCAACCTTTTTTAAGTGAACCGCCGAAGCAACCCTTGTATGTATATAATTATGACTGCAGTCACTGTCGCCTCCCCCCCCCCCCCCTTTGATCTTTGCATCATTCGTTGCTAAAAATAAGTTTGAAGCTGATCCAACACACACACACATACATACAAGCTACAGCGGTGAACTTTTTCGTTTTCGTTTTCGCTGTTCACCCGTTGCTAGCGCTGCTGTTGTTGTTGTTGTTGTAATTTTCGTTGGCGCTTGAGCTTAACGGAACGCTAGCTGCAGCGGTGAACGTTTTTTCGTTTTCGCTCTTCACCCGTTGCGAGCGTCGTTGTTGCCAAGTGACGCTATACCCTACAATTGACTACATTGGTCGGGTATATATATTTGGCTGTCATTTGGGAACCAAAATATTTTTTTGATATTTCGTGTCTCGACTTCGACTAGTAATATTAAAGCATTATCAATTATTGTTTTATATATTACTAGTCATCATAAAACATTAATTATTTTTGTTTTATATATTATTATTTTATTATAAAACAATATTTTTTTTTGTTTTATATTTGTCTGGCTAAAACTGTTTTTCGTTCGAATAAAAAACATTTAGTCATTCATTATTTTATTGTTTATTTGTGTCAGGTTATTATTCGTTCCTATTAAAAATATATTTATTTAATATTTGTTTGGTTTTATTATTGTTTATATATTTTTTGTCGCCTTAAAGTGCGAATTACTAAAACTTAAATAAATTAAAATAATGGAACAGGGCAAGTTGAATGTAAAAACCGTTCTAGAGGAGTTGAGGCAAAAACTCAAGTGCCGAGTCAAAAGCATCCGCCGTTTAGAGGATCGACTAGAGGCTGGCTCGATTCCTTTGCTTTTGACAGAGCTAGAATGTAGGCTAGACGTTTTAAACGAAGCGATTGAGAAGGCTAACCAATTACAAGAGCAAATTGAAGAAATAGATCTTGACGATGAATTTGGAGCCGAGTCCATTACAGAAATGTCCATTACAACCAAGGCTAAAGTCATGTCTCTAATATGCGCCTTGAAGACAGATAGCGAGTCCAAACCAGTCTCACATTCTGTTGCCCCAACTCGTGCTCGACTTCCGAACTTAGCATTGCCAAAATTCAGTGGTAAATATTCGGAGTTTAAAAATTTCATTAGCCTTTTTGAGACTCTAGTTCATAACGATAAAAGTATACCGGTCATTGAGAAATTCAATCATTTAATTTCATGTCGCATTAGGAACCATAAAAGCGTTCCAAGTCACCGAGAACAATTATGAGAAAGCCATGACCAGCCTAAAAAGAGTATACGACAATGAATGCTTGATTTTTATGAATAATATTTCCACACTGTTCAGTATTCCTAAGATCACGCAGCAGTCTGCATCATCTTTAAGGAACCTTATTGATACAGTTTCATCGATATATGGGTCAATGCTATCGATAGGAGACGAAAGAAATATTTCAAATGCGATGCTCATTTATCTTGTTTTGAACAAAGTCGATCCAGTGACCAAACAGAAGTGGGAAGAGCAGCTTGATTATGAGAAGTTGCCGCTTTGGGCTGATTTAGAAAAAATGTTGAACCGCCGATACCAGCATCTTTCTGCTGAAGAATCTTCGAAGCCAAAGCAAGATAAAGTGGTATCTAGCAAGCCGCATAATCGCAGTTCATTTGCATGTTCCTCAGTGAACAATAAAGTTAAACAGACTTGTAGTTATTGCAATGCAGACGATCATTCATTAGAGAAATGTTGTCCATTCGCACGTCTGTCAGTAATGCAAAGGTTTGACTTTGTAAAATCTGCGTCCTTGTGCATTAATTGTCTGCGAAAAGGCCACACTGTTGTAAAATGCAAATTTACTAAATGTCGAGTGTGTGGACGCTCACATCATGTTTTGTTGCACAGATACACAGTGACTGACAATAGTTTAGCGTTGCCATCACCTCAAGAGAGTCCTACTCCTCCTTTCAATCGGGATCACCCTTGCACGTCACATGCTCTGCATGCGACATCGTTGGACAGGGTCATTCTGGCAACGTCGAGGGTAAGCGTTCGAACAAAAAGTGGGGAACACATTTTGGCCCGAGCATTGCTGGACTCTGGGTCCCAAACTAATTTCATCACAGATGAGCTCGCTCAGCGCTTACAGATCCGTAGAGAGGAGTCGTGTATCAACTTGCTTGGCATTGGTGAATCCAATGCTCAAGTCAAGAAAAAGATACACACGGTGGTGAAGTCGCGAGTAAATGGTAGTGAGCTCTCATTCGATTTTTGGATCCTGAATTCAATTTCAGGCTATCACCCTGACCAGTCAGTAAATGTCAGTGACTGGAGGATTCCAAAGAACCTACCATTATCAGACCCTTATTTCTATAAGCCACAAAAAATTGACATGTTAATAGGAGCAGAATCGTTTTTTGAACTATTGGCTGTTGGTCAAATAAAACAAGGCCCTGACTATCCAACTCTTCAAAAGACCCTTCTTGGCTGGGTGGTTTCGGGAAGATATGTTTCCAAGGTTTCTGTCCCTCAAGAATGTGTAAATACTTTGAGTTGTAGTGAAGAGTTGTTGATGTCTATAGATAGCACTCTGCAAAAGTTTTGGTCACTGGAAGAATTGCCGTTCCCAAAGAAGATTATGTCACCTGAGCAAATTTTATGTGAAGACCATTATAGGAAGACGACTCAGGATTGCCATCTGGTCGTTTTGAAGTCAGCCTGCCGTTTAGATCTGATCCAATAGTCTTAGGCAACTCCTTTGAAGTTGCTAAACGGCGGTTTTTGTCGCTAGAAAGGAAATTGTCTCGTGATCCTGAGCTAAGGAAAATGTACTTGGAGTTTATGGAAGAGTACATTTCCTTAGGTCATATGTCTCCCACTGACAACAAAATTCCATCTACTCCGCACTACGTAATCCCTCATCAGTGTGTTCTGAGGCCCCAGAGTACGACTACCGAGCTTCGTGTCGTTTTCGATGCGTCGTGTAAGACGTCCTCCCAGGTCGCCTTAAATGATATCCTGATGGTCGGGCCTACGATTCAAGAAGAGTTGTACTCCACCCTACTCCGCTTCAGGCTGCACAGGTTCGCCCTGACAGCCGATGTCAAAAAGATGTATCGCCAAGTTATGGTGAATGAGGCGGATAGGCAGTTTCAACTCATAGTGTGGAGAAGAGACCCCTCTGAGTCCTTGAGATTATTCAAGCTCAACACTGTAACCTATGGTACTGGACCAGCCCCATTTTTGGCTATATGGTGATTGAACAGGTTGAGTGAGGTCGCAAAGGTCTCATTCCCTAAGGCTGCAAAAGTTATTCGGTCAGACTTTTACGTCGATGATATGCTGACTGGTGCTGCATGCGTAGAGGAGCTAAAGACAATTAAGTCTCAAGTATCTCAAGTTCTTCAGAACGCAGGTTTTGAATTGACTAAGTGGTTTTCGAACTCACCTGAGAGCACAGTCAAACCAATAACGATCTTGGATTCAGAGTCTACTAAAGCGCTAGGAATTTCGTGGTTACCAAATGAAGATGCATTCAAGTTTCAGATTGACACTTCATTTATGGGTCTCCGAGCGACAAAACGGAACATATTATCGGTGACATCAAAGCTGTTCGACCCCTTTGGTTTATTAAGTCCTATCGTTATAAAGGGAAAAATCCTATTGCAGGAACTTTGGCTTAATAAACTGGACTGGGATGAGTCGATTCCGATGCATTTGGAAACAGCATGAAATATGTTGAAAGATACATTATCTCAATTGGAGGAGATATCCATACCTCGGTTTGTGTACACCGATCCGATGTCACCGGTTCAAATACATGCCTTTGCAGACGCATCCATGAGAGCTCATGGAGCTTGCGTCTATATCCGTAGCAAAACTGAAGAAGGTTTGAAAGTCTCATTATTGACTTCAAAGTCCAAAGTAGCGCCGCTCAAGACTAAAACGCTTCCAAGGCTTGAGTTATGTGCCGCTCACCTTCTAGCAGACCTCTGCCACAGAATTCAGCCCCTATTGAAGGTACCTATCGAACGAATAGTTTTTTGGTCGGATTCTGAAGTAGTCCTTCATTGCTACAAAGCTTTTCTAAATTTTCTGCTGCTCGAGCACATTTTTCTATGCTTAATATAATTTGTTATAAAAATTACCTTGCCCGATGCAAGCTTAATTTTAAAAAAAACCCGAAGCAATTTTATTCGTTTGTAAATTCAAAACGTAGAACGTCGTCCTTTCCACCGTGCATGTCCTTTAATAATGTTACGTGTGATAATGACTATGGGATAGCTAACCTTTTTGCTGCCTTTTTCCAAGAATCCTATTCTTGTCAGCCCCAAAATCAACCATATCCCTACAATTTAGGTAGTTCTTACTCTATTTATTCTCCTATTTTTACTATCGAGCATGTTTGTAATTTAATGAAAGCTTTAAAACCATCGTTTTCTCCAGGTCCTGATGGTGTCCCTAACTGTGTGCTTAAGTATTGTGCTGAGTCTCTGTGTGTCCCTCTAAATATTCTGTTTAATGCATCGATTACTAATTCTTCATTTCCTGCTGCTTGGAAAACGTCTTTCATTATTCCTCTACACAAGAAAGGTAGTAAATGTTGCATTGATAATTACCGAGGCATTTCGAAATTGTCAGCAATCCCAAAACTTCTTGGGCAAATGTTGGTTGCTCACCTGCAACATTTATGCTTCTCAAAAGTTAGCCTAGCACAACACGGGTTTATGAAACGCCGTTCCACTACCACTAACCTTTTGGAATTCACCAGCTATATAAATTGTGGTTTCCGTAACAAAATGCAGACAGATGTTGTATTTACGGATTTCAGCAAGGCATTTGATAAGGTTAACCACAATCTCCTTATCACTAAATTAAACTTGCTTGGCTTTCAGCCAAATTTATTAACATGGATTGCTGACTACCTGGCTAATAGGACGCAGAGAGTACTGTTCCGTCAATCTCTGTCTAATGAAATTGCTGTTACATCCGGTGTACCACAAGGGAGTCATCTTGGTCCCCTCCTTTTCAACCTGTTTATAAATGACCTCCCTGATGTCTTAACTCATGCAAAAGTCTTGATGTATGCAGATGATGTTAAGCTTTGTTTTTCTTACAATGATTCATCCTCTCATTGTCTGCTTCAGAATGATATTAATTCCATGAGTACCTGGTGCTCATTTAATTATCTGATGCTTAACCACTCTAAGTGCACTGTTATGTCTTTCTACCGTTCTAATGCCTGCATTTTGCCGTACACGATTGGTAGCGTTCAACTTGAGCGTATCTCAACTATTAATGATCTGGGAGTGTTATTTAATCATAAATTATGTTTTAATGATCATATCGTCACCATGGTTAATAGAGCCAATAGTACTCTTGGATTTATCAAGAGATGGTCAAAGGAGTTTGATGATCCATATACTACCAAACTTCTTTACATGTCTTTAGTGCGCCCCAGCCTTGAGTACTGTTCCTGTATTTGGAGTCCTCAGTATTCAGCTTATCAGGGAATGATTGAATCCGTACAGAAGAAGTTTTTACTGTTTGCTCTTCGCGGCCTAAATTGGAATACATCTCTTAGACTACCGTCTTATTCAAGTAGATTGTTACTGCTTGATTTACCTTTACTTAAAGACAGACGGACTTGCCATGAAGCCATGTTCTTATTTCAACTTATTAATGGCCTTGTAGACTCTTCTGCGCTGCTTGCTAGTTTAAAGTTTGCTGTCCCATCGAGAACTACGCGTAATTTTAAGCCATTGTCTTTACATCGGTGTCTTACAAATTATGCGCTCCATGAACCATTTTATGTTCTTTGTACTACTTATAATTACTTATATCCTGTTATTAGTTCTCATTGTTCTGTACCTATTTTAAGAAAGGCTATTAAGAAATTTTTAAGTAATCAGTCATTTTTGTAAAGTCTGTACTTCTGGCCACTTTCGCTGTGAGTTGGACCATAGCCTTATAAAAAAATTGTCCCAACGGGTCGGAGTGCAGACTTGTTTTGTATTCAATTTTTGTTAAACTATATTTTTTAATGTTAACGTTGTTCATTGTAAGTGTTTGTATATAATTTTCTTTTTTTTTGTCGACTGAACTTAGTCGACGTTAAACAAACAAATAAATAAATAAATAAATAAATTGGATCCGATCCCATCCTTCGTCGTTGTCGACATTCGTTTCGAATAGAGTAGCTGATATTCAAGAGTGGTCTGGTGAAGCTACGTGGCGGCATGTACCTACAAAACAAAACCCAGCAGACATAGTATCAAGAGGTTGTGACGTCAAGGAGATCATTGAATCCATCTGGTTTAATGGTCCATCGTTTTTGAAGGATGAAGTAGAGGACTGGCCCACAAATCCACATTTCCAGCTATCAGAAGATCTTCTGCAACTGGGGACAAGGAAGACAGCGGTTGGGCTGACCGCTTTGGTCCAAAAATCTGAATTGGTAGATGTCATCGAGGGATGTTCGTCACACCTCAAACTGCTTAGAGTGTTTGTTTATATGTTCCGCTTCATAAGAAAATGTAGAGACAGGAGTTTAAAGTTTGAGAAAATTCCGTCACCGTCTGAATATCATGAGGCGTTTAATAAAATTGTCGAGATAATACAAAATCACGAATATCATGAGGAAATTGAAAAGGTTCGGAAGGGCTCCAGAGTTGGCCCAAGTCTTCAGCGATTGAATCCATTCATCCATGAAGATACGGGAATCTGGGGAAAATTTTCGTTGTTGTGAGTTGGAGGGCGATTAGCTAATGCTCCTATACCATACGATGCCAAGTTTCCTCTGTTGTTAACAAAACGTTCGCAATTTGTAAAAAGCTATGTACGGTACCTGCACCACACTAATTTTCATGTTGGCCCACGAGCACTTGTGAGTATCCTTCGACAGCGTTTGTGGATAGTAAATGCTCAGGAGGTCTGCAGTCAGACAATTCGATCATGCATTCGCTGTTTTAAATGCAAGCCTCGGTTGCTGACTCAAATTATGGGAAATTTACCAGCAGACCGACTCCGTGCTCTCCGCCCATTTGCCATTTGCGGCGTTGATTTTTGTGGCCCAGTCTATACGACATTGAAAATTCGTGGAAGGCCCCCATATAAGTCTTACATTGCGTTATTCGTTTGTTTCGCGTCCAAGGCGGTTCACTTAGAAATTGTTTCAGATTTAACCACCAACTCATTTTTATTGACATTTCAAAGGTTTGTCGGACGCCGAGGATGTCCCCAAGTCATACATTGCGACAACGCGACGAACTTCGTCGGGGCGAGTCGCCACCCGAATTCGCATCCAAAAGCGGATGCGAATTTGCGTTCATACCGCCGCGAGCACCGCACGTGGGAGGGCTCTGGGAGGCAGGTGTCAAAACTGCCAGGAACCTACTCCTACGGGCGGTGGGCAGCCTGCTCCTAACCGCAGAAGAGCTGCAGACGGCGTTGGTCGGGGTCGAGGCCGTGATGAACTCTCGGCCGCTCGGAGCTATGAGCCAAGATCCCAGCGACGGAGAAGCGCTAACACCCGGGCACCTACTGACAGGCGGACCGCTAATCGCGCCCCCAGCACCCAGGACCCCGGACCAGGAGGGTCTCAGTTGCTTACGGCGATGGCGGCTTGTCTCGTCAGTCAGGCAAATGTTTTGGCAGCGGTGGTCCCGGGAATATGTGCTGGGCCTTCAAGCTCGGGCCAAGTGGCATCAGCAGCAGCCCAACATCCAAGACGGAGACCTCGTTATCGTGGCAGAGGACAACCTGCCTCCTCAGCAGTGGCTCCTGGGACGAGTCATCGCGATCCACGCAGGGCATGCCGGCATGGTCAGGGTCGTCGATATTAGGACGAGCGGAGGAGGAGTTTTTCGGCGGGCCATCCATAAGTTGGCACCGCTTCCATTGGCTTGAAGCCTTACAGGCGTTCAACGGGGCCGGTGTAGAATTAGATCAGGGAATAAATGTTATGAAGTCTAGTGTAAGTTAATCTAGGGCGAAGCGAGAGCGCAATAAAGCTCTCTCGCGCTCTTGGCGAATTCGGCCCGCTTCGCCACCTCTTTGTTAAGCTGAAGTTATGGAAAGAGATGGAGAAAATATAATTGTCAAATAGTTGAAGCCGAGCGCACGCATTTTTAATTCGTTTTTCGTTTCGCAAATTATTTAAAGTTCACAGCCACACATAGTGTTTTCGATTTCATTTGCAAACACAATTTAGAAAAACTCTTTTAAATTTTCAGCCATTTTTAAATGGCAATCTATAATTCTGAGCTTAACGAGGTATACTACTCAAAGATCGGACTTATTTTGGCCGAGATATGCAAGTTATGAAGCTCCAAAAATCTTATTTTTTTGTTAATGCTGAAAATATTACATGGTCATCTTTGAATGCTCATAACTCGGGTATTTGATGTCGGATCATGGTCATTTTTGGCAAAAAATGAAATTTGCTGGCATGGCCATTTTTAAATGGCAATCTATAATTCTGATCTTAACGAGTCTAAAAAGGTATACCACTCAAAGATCGGACTTATTTTGGCCGAGATATGCAAGTTATGAAGCTCCAAAAATCTTATTTTTTTGTTAATGCTGAAAATATTACATGGTCATCTTTGAATGCTCATAACTCGGGTATTTGATGTCGGATAATGGTCATTTTTGGCAAAAAATGAAATTTGCTGGCATGGCCATTTTTAAATGGCAATCTATAATTCTGATCTAAGCGAGTCTAAAAAGGTATACCACTCAAAGATCGGACTTATTTTGGCCGAAATATGCAAGCTATGAAGCTCCAAAAATCTTATTTTTTTGTTAATGCTGAAAATATTACATGGTCATCTTTGAATGCTCATAACTCGGGTATTTGATGTCGGATCATGGTCATTTTTGGCAAAAAATGAAATTTGCTGACCTGGCCATTTTTAAATGGCAATATATAATTCTGATCTTAACGAGTCTAAAAAGGTATACCTTTCAAAGATCGGACTTATTTTGGTCGAGATATGCAAGTTATGAAGCTCCAAAAATCTTATTTTTTTGTTAATGCTGAAAATATTACATGGTCATCTTTGAATGCTCATAACTCAGGTATTTGATGTCGGATCATGGTCATTTTTGGCAAAAAATGAAATTTGCTGGCATGGCCATTTTTAAAAGGCAATTTCTAATTCTGATCGTAACGAGTCTAAAAAGGCATACCACTCAAAGATCGGACTTATTTTGGCCGAGATATGCAAGTTATGAAGCTCCAAAAATCGTATTTTTTTGTTAATGCTGAAAATATTACATGGTCATCTTTGAATGCTCATAACTCGGGTATTTGATGTCGGATCATGGTCATTTTTGGCAAAAAATGAAATTTGCTGGCATGGCCATTTTTAAATGGCAATCTACAATTCTGATCTTAACGAGTCTAAAAAGGTATACCACTCAAAGATCGGACTTATTTTGGCCGAGATATGCAAGTTATGAAGCTGCAAAAATCTTATTTTTTTGTTAATGCTGAAAATATTACATCGTCATTTTTGAATGCTCATAACTCGGATATTTGATGTCGGATCATGGTCATTTTTGGCAAAAAATTAAATAAGCTGGCATGGCCATTTTTAAATGGCAATCTATAATTCTGATCTTAACGAGTCTAAAAAGGTGTACCACTCAAAGATCGGACTTATTTTGGCCGAGATATGCAAGTTATGAAGCTGCAAAAATCTTATTTTTTTGTTAATGCTGAAAATATTACATCGTCATTTTTGAATGCTCATAACTCGGGTATTTGATGTCGGATCATGGTCATTTTTGGCAAAAAATGAAATTTGCTGGCATGGCCATTTTTAAATGGCAATCTATAATTCTGATCTTAACGAGTCTAAAAAGGTATACCACTCAAAGATCGGACTTATTTTGGCCGAGATATGCAAGTTATGAAGCTCCAACAATCTTATTTTTTTGTTAATGCTGAAAATATTACATGGTCATATTTGAATGCTCATAACTCGGGTATTTGATGTCGGATCATGGTCATTTTTGGCAAAAAATGAAATTAGCTGGCATGGCCATTTTTAAATGGCATTCTATAATTCTGATCTTAACGAGTCTAAAAAGGTATACCACTCAAAGATCGGACTTATTTTGGCCGAGATATGCAAGTTAGGAAGCTCCAAAAATCTTATTTTTTTTGTTAATGCTGAAAATATTACATGGTCATCTTTGAATGCTCATAACTCGGGTATTTGATGTCGGATCATGGTCATTTTTGGCAAAAAATTAAATTTGCTGGCATGGCCATTTTTAAATGGCATTCTATAATTCTGATCTTAACGAGTCTAAAAAGGAATACCACTCAAAGATCGGACTTATTTTGGCCGAGATATGCAAGTTATGAAGCTCCAAAAATCTAATTTTTTTGTTAATGCTGAAAATATTACATGGTCATTTTTGAATGCTCATAACTCGGGTATTTGATGTCGGATCATGGTCATTTTTGGCAAAAAATGAAATTTGCTGGCATGGCAATTTTTAAATGGCAATCTATAATTCTGATCTTAACGAGTCTAAAAAGGTATACCACTCAAAGATCTGACTTATTTTGGCCGAGATATGCAAGTTATGAAGCTCCAAAAATCTTATTTTTTTGTTAATGCTGAAAATATTACATGGTCATTTTTGAATGCTCATAACTCGGGTATTTGATGTCGGATCATGGTCATTTTTGGCAAAAAATTAAATTTGCTGGCATGGCCATTTTTAAATGGCAATCTATAATTCTGATCTTAACGAGTCTAAAAAGGTATACCACTCAAAGATCGGACTTATTTTGGCCGAGATATGCAAGTTATGAAGCTCCAAAAATCTAATTTTTTTGTTAATGCTGAAAAGATTACATGGTCATTTTTGAATGCTCATAACTCGGGTATTTGTATAGGATCATGGTCATTTTTGGCAAAAAATGAAATTTGCTGGCATGGCCATTTTTAAATGGCAATCTATAATTCTGATCTTAACGAGTCTAAAAAGGTATACCACTCAAAGATCGGATATATTTTGGCCGAGATATGCAAGTTATGAAGCTCCAAAAATCTTATTTTTTTGTTAATGCTGAAAATATTACATGGTCATTTTTGAATGCTCATAACTCGGGTATTTGATGTCGGATCATGGTCATTTTTGGCAAAAAATTAAATAAGCTGGCATGGTCATTTTTAAATGGCAATCTTTAATTCTGATCTTAACGAGTCTAAAAAGGTATACCACTCAAAGATCGGACTTATTTTGGCCGAGATATGCAAGTTATGAAGCTCCAAAAATCTTATTTTTTTGTTAATGCTGAAAATATTACATGGTCATCTTTGAATGCTCAAACCTCGGGTATTTGATGTCAGCTCATGGTCATTTTTGGCAAAAAATTAAATTTGCTGGCATGGCCATTTTTAAATGGCAATCTATAATTCTGATCTTAACGATTCTAAAAAGGTATACCACTCAAAGATCGGACTTATTTTGGCCGAGATATGCAAGTTATAAAGCTCCAAAAATCTTATTATTTTGTTAATGCTGAAAATATTATATTACATGGTCATATTTGAATGCTCATAACTCGGGTATTTGATGTCGGATCATGGTCATTTTTGGCAAAAAATGAAATTTGCTGGCATGGCCATTTTTAATTGGCAATCTATAATTCTGATCTTAACGAGTCTAAAAAGGTATATCACTCAAAGATCGGACTTATTTTGGCCGAGATATGCAAGTTATGAAGCTCCAAAAATCTAATTTTTTTGTTAATGCTGAAAATATTACATGGTAATTTTTGAATGCTCATAACTCGGGTATTTGATGTCGGATCATGGTCATTTTTGGCAAAAAATGAAATTAGCTGGCATGGCAATTTTTAAATGGCAATCTATAATTCTGATCTTAACGAGTCTAAAAAGGTATACCACTCAAAGATCGGACTCATTTTGGCCGAGATATGCAAGTTATGAAGCTCCAAAAATCTAATATTTTTGTTAATGCTGAAAATATTACATGGTCATTTTTGAATGCTCATAACTCGGGTATTTGTATAGGATCATGGTAATTTTTGGCAAAAAATGAAATTTGCTGGCATGGCCATTTTTAAATGGCAATCTATAATTCTGATCTTAACGAGTCTTAAAAGGTATACCACTCAAAGATCGGACTTATTTTGGCCGAGATATGCAAGTTATGAAGCTCCAAAAATCTAATTTTTTTGTTAATGCTGAAAATATTACATGGTCATCTTTGAATGCTCATCACTCGGGTATTTGATGTCGGATCATGGTCATTTTAGGAAAAAAATGAAATTTGCTGGCATGGCCATTTTTAAATGGCAATCTATAATTCTGATCTTAACGAGTCTAAAAAGGTATACCACTCAAAGATCGGACTTATTTTGGCCGAGATATGCAAGTTATGAAGCTCCAAAAATCTAATTTTTTTGTTAATGCTGATAATATTATATGGTCATCTTTGAATGCTCATAACTCGGGTATTTGATGTCGGATCATGGTCATTTTTGGCAAAAAATTAAATTTTTTGGCATGGCCATTTTTAAATGGCAATCTATAATTCTGATCTTAACGAGTCTAAAAAGGTATACCACTCAAAGATCGGACTTATTTTGGCCGAGATATGCAAGTTATGAAGCTCCAAAAGTCTTATTTTTTTGTTAATGCTGAAAATATTACATGGTCATTTTTGAATGCTCATAACTCGGGTATTTGATGTCGGATCATGGTCATTTTTGGCAAAAAATGAAATTAGCTGGCATGGCCATTTTTAAATGGCAATCTATAATTCTGATCTTAACGAGTCTAAAAAGGTATACCACTCAAAGATCGGACTTTTTATGGCCGAGATATGCAAGTTTTGAAGCTCCAAAAATCTTATTTTTTTGTTAATGCTGAAAATATTACATGGTCATCTTTGAATGCTCATAACTCGGGTATTTGATGTCGGATCATGGTCATTTTTGGCAAAAAATTAAATTTGCTGGCATGGCCATTTTTAAATGGCAATCTATAATTCTGATCTTAACGAGTCTAAAAAGGTATACCACTCAAAGATCGGACATATTTTGGCCGAGATATGCAAGTTATGAAGCTCCAAAAATCTTATTTTTTTGTTAATGCTGAAAATATTACATGGTTATCTTTGAATGCTCATAACGCGGGTATTTGATGACGGATCATGGTCATTTTTGGCAAAAAAATGAAATTTGCTGGCATGGCCATTTTTAAATGGCAATCTATAATTCTGATCTTAACGAGTCTAAAAAGGTATACCACTCAAAGATCGGACTTATTTTGGCCGAGATATGCAAGTTATGAAGCTCCAAAAATCTTATTTTTTTGTTAATGCTGAAAATATTACATGGTCATCTTTGAATGCTCAAACCTCGTGTATTTGATGTCAGATCATGGTCATTTTTGGCAAAAAATTAAATTTGCTGGCATGGCCATTTTTAAATGGCAATCTATAATTCTGATCTTAACGAGTCTAAAAAGGTATACCACTCAAAGATCGGACTTATTTTGGCCGAGATATGCAAGTTATAAAGCTCCAAAAATCTTATTTTTTTGTTAATGCTGAAAATATTACATGGTCATCTTTGAATGCTCATAACTCGGGTATTTGATATCGGATCATGGTCATTTTTGGCAAAAAATGAAATTTGCTGGCATGGCCATTTGTAAATGGCAATCTATAATTCTGATCTTAACGAGTCTAAAAAGGTATACCACTCAAAGATCGGACTTATTTTGGCCGAGATATGCAAGTTATGAAGCTCCAAAAATCTTATTTTTTTGTTAATGCTGAAAATATTACATGGTCATTTTTGAATGCTCATAACTCGGGTATTTGATGTCGGATCATGGTCATTTTTGGCAAAAAATGAAATTAGCTGGCATGGCCATTTTTAAATGGCAATCTATAATTCTGATCTTAACGAGTCTAAAAGGTATACCACTCAAAGATCGGACTTTTTTTGGCCGAGATATGCAAGTTTTGAAGCTCCAAAAATCTTATTTTTTTGTTAATGCTGAAAATATTACATGGTCATCTTTGAATGCTCATAACTCGGGTATTTGATGTCGGATCATGGTCATTTTTGGCAAAAAATTAAATTTGCTGGCATGGCCATTTTTAAATGGCAATCTATAATTCTGATCTTAACGAGTCTAAAAAGGTATACCACTCAAAGATCGGACATATTTTGGCCGAGATATGCAAGTTATGAAGCTCCAAAAATCTTATTTTTTTGTTAATGCTGAAAATATTACATGGTTATCTTTGAATGCTCATAACGCGGGTATTTGATGACGGATCATGGTCATTTTTGGCAAAAAAATGAAATTTGCTGGCATGGCCATTTTTAAATGGCAATCTATAATTCTGATCTTAACGGGTCTAAAAAGGTATACCACTCAAAGATCGGACTTATTTTGGCCGAGATATGCAAGTTATGAAGCTCCAAAAATCTTATTTTTTTGTTAATGCTGAAAATATTACATGGTCATCTTTGAATGCTCAAACCTCGTGTATTTGATGTCAGATCATGGTCATTTTTGGCAAAAAATTAAATTTGCTGGCATGGCCATTTTTAAATGGCAATCTATAATTCTGATCTTAACGATTCTAAAAAGGTATACCACTCAAAGATCGGACTTATTTTGGCCGAGATATGCAAGTTATAAAGCTCCAAAAATCTTATTTTTTTGTTAATGCTGAAAATATTATATTACATGGTCATCTTTGAATGCTCATAACTCGGGTATTTGATATCGGATCATGGTCATTTTTGGCAAAAAATGAAATTTGCTGGCATGGCCATTTGTAATTGGCAATCTATAATTCTGATCTTAACGAGTCTAAAAAGGTATACCACTCAAAGATCGGACTTATTTTGGCCGAGATATGCAAGTTATGAAGATCCAAAAATCTAATTTTTTTGTTAATGCTGAAAATATTACATGGTAATTTTTGAATGCTCATAACTCGGGTATTTGATGTCGGATCATGGTCATTTTTGGCAAAAAATGAAATTAGCTGGCATGGCAATTTTTAAATGGAAATCTATAATTCTGATCTTAACGAGTCTAAAAAGGTATACCACTCAAAGATCGGATTCATTTTGGCCGAGATATGCAAGTTATAAAGCTCCAAAAATTGAATTTTTTTGTTAATGCTGAAAATAGTACATGGTCATCTTTGAATGCTCATAACTCGGGTATTTGATGTCGGATCATGGTCATTTTTGGCAAAAAATTAATTTTTTGGCATGGCCATTTTTAAATGGCAATCTATAATTCTGATCTTAACGAGTCTAAAAAGGTATACCACTCAAAGATCGGACTTATTTTGGCCGAGATATGCAAGGTTTGAAGCTCCAAAAGTCTTATTTTTTTGTTAATGCTGAAAATATTACATGGTCATTTTTGAATGCTCATAACTCGGGTATTTGATGTCGGATCATGGTCATTTTTGGCAAAAAATGAAATTAGCTGGCATGGCCATTTTTAAATGGCAATCTATAATTCTGATCTTAACGAGTCTAAAAGGTATATCACTCAAAGATCGGACTTTTTATGGCCGAGATATGCAAGTTTTGAAGCTCCAAAAATCTTATTTTTTTGTTAATGCTGAAAATATTACATGGTCATCTTTGAATGCTCATAACTCGGGTATTTGATATCGGATCATGGTCATTTTTGGCAAAAAATGAAATTTGCTGGCATGGCCATTTTTAAATGGCAATCTATAATTCTGATCTTAACGAGTCTAAAAAGGTATACCACTCAAAGATCGGACTTATTTTGGCCGAGATATGCAAGTTATAAAGCTCCAAAAATCTTATTTTTTTGTTAATGCTGAAAATATTACATGGTCATCTTTGAATGCTCATAACTCGGGTATTTGATATCGGATCATGGTCATTTTTGGCAAAAAATGAAATTTGCTGGCATGGCCATTTTTAAATGGCAATCTATAATTCTGATCTTAACGAGTCTAAAAAGGTATACCACTCAAAGATCGGACTTATTTTGGCCGAGATATGCAAGTTATGAAGATCCAAAAATCTAATTTTTTTGTTAATGCTGAAAATATTACATGGTAATTTTTGAATGCTCATAACTCGGGTATTTGATGTCGGATCATGGTCATTTTTGGCAAAAAATGAAATTAGCTGGCATGGCCATTTTTAAATGGAAATCTATAATTCTGATCTTAACGAGTCTAAAAAGGTATACCACTCAAAGATCGGACTCATTTTGGCCGAGATATGCAAGTTATAAAGCTCCAAAAATTGAATTTTTTTGTTAATGCTGAAAATAGTACATGGTCATCTTTGAATGCTCATAACTCGGGTATTTGATGTCGGATCATGGTCATTTTTGGCAAAAAATTAATTTTTTGGCATGGCCATTTTTAAATGGCAATCTATAATTCTGATCTTAACGAGTCTAAAAAGGTATACCACTCAAAGATCGGACTTATTTTGGCCGAGATATGCAAGGTATGAAGCTCCAAAAATCTTATTTTTTTGTTAATGCTGAAAATATTACATGGTCATTTTTGAATGCTCATAACTCGGGTATTTGATGTCGGATCATGGTCATTTTTGGCAAAAAATGAAATTAGCTGGCATGGCCATTTTTAAATGGCAATCTATAATTCTGATCTTAACGAGTCTAAAAGGTATATCACTCAAAGATCGGACTTTTTTTGGCCGAGATATGCAAGTTTTGAAGCTCCAAAAATCTTATTTTTTTGTTAATGCTGAAAATATTACATGGTCATCTTTGAATGCTCATAACTCGGGTATTTGATGTCGGATCATGGTCATTTTTGGAAAAAAATTAAATTTGCTGGCATGGCCATTTTTAAATGGCAATCTATAATTCTGATCTTAACGAGTCTAAAAAGGTATACCACTCAAAGATCGGACTTATTTTGGCCGAGATATGCAAGTTATGAAGCTCCAAAAATCTAATTTTTTTGTTAATGCTGAAAATATTACATGGTCATTTTTTAATGCTCATAACTCGGGTATTTGTGTCCGATCTTGGTCATTTTTGGCAAAAAATGAAATTTGCTGGCATTGCCATTTTTAAATGGCAATCTATAATTCTGATCTTAACGAGTCTAAAAAGGTATACCACTCAAAGATCGGACTTATTTTGGCCGAGATATGCAAGTTATGAAGCTCCAAAAATCTAATTTTTTTGTTAATGCTGAAAATATTACATGGTCATCTTTGAATGCTCATAACTCGGGTATTTGATGTCGGATCATGGTCATTTTTGGCAAAAAATTAAACTTGCTGGCATGGCCATTTTTAAATGGCAAGCTAAAATTCTGATCTTAACGAGTCTAAAAAGGTATACCACTCAAAGATCAGACTTATTTTGGCCGAGATATGCAAGTTATGAAGCTCCAAAAATCTTATTTTTTTGTTAATGCTGAAAATATTACATGGTCATCTTTGAATGCTCATAACTCGGGTATTTGATGTCGGATCATGGTCATTTTTGGCAAAAAATGTAATTTGATGGCATGGCTATTTTTAAATGGCAATCTATTATTCTGATCTTATCGAGTCTAAAAAGGTATACCACTCAAAGATCGGACTTATTTTGGCCGAGATATGCAAGTTATGAAGCTCCAAAAATCTAATTTTTTTGTTAATGCTGAAAATATTACATGGTCATCTTTGAATGCTCATAACTCGGGTATTTGATGTCGGATCATGGTCATTTTTGGCAAAAAATTAAATTTTCTGGCATGGCCATTTTTAATTGGCAATTTATAATTCTGATCTTAACGAGTCTAAAAAGGTATACCACTCAAAGATCGGACTTATTTTGGCCGAGATATGCAAGTTATGAAGCTCCAAAAATCTTATTTTTTTGTTAATGCTGAAAATATTACATGGTCATTTTTGAATGCTCATAACTCGGATATTTGATGTCGGATCATGGTCATTTTTGGCAAAAAATGAAATTTGCTGGAATGGCCATTTTTAAATGGCAATCTATAATTCTGATCTTAACGAGTCTAAAAAGGTATACCACTCAAAGATCGGACTTATTTTGGCCGAGATATGCAAGTTATGAAGCTCCAAAAATCTTATTTTTCTGTTAATGCTGAAAATATTACATGGTCATCTTTGAATGCTCATAACTCGGGTATTTGATGTCGGATCATGGTCATTTTTGGAAAAAAATGAAATTTGCTGGCATGGCCATTTTTAAATGGCAATCTATAGTTCTGATCTTAACGAGTCTAAAAAGGTATACCACTCAAAGATCGGACTTATTTTGGCCGAGATATGCAAGTTATGAAGCTCCAAAAATCTAATTTTTTTGTTAATGCTGAAAATATTACATGGTCATCTTTGAATGCTCATAACTCGGGTATTTGATGTCGGATCATGGTCATTTTTGGCAAAAAATTAATTTTTTTGGCATGGCCATTTTTAAATGGCAATCTATAATTCTGATCTTAACGAGTCTAAAAAGGTATACCACTCAAAGATCGGACTTATTTTGGCCGAGATATGCAAGTTATGAAGCTCCAAAAATCTTATTTTTTTGTTAATGCTGAAAATATTACATGGTCATCTTTGAATGCTCATAACTCGGGTATTTGATGTCGGATCATGGTCATTTTTGGCAAAAAATTAAATTTGCTGGCATGGCCATTTTTAAATGGCAATCTATAATTCTGATCTTATCGAGTCTAAAAAGGTATACCACTCAAAGATCGGACTTATTTTGGCCGAGATATGCAAGTTATGAAGCTCCAAAAATTTAATTTTTTGTTAATGCTGAAAATATTACATGGTCATCGTTGAATGCTCATAACTCGGGTATTTGATGTCGGATCATGGTCATTTTTGGCAAAAAATTAAATTTTCTGGCATGGCCATTTTTAAATGGCAATTTATAATTCTGATCTTAACGAGTCTAAAAAGGTATACCACTCAAAGATCGGACTTATTTTGGCCGAGATATGCAAGTTATGAAGCTCCAAAATTCTTATTTTTTTGTTAATGCTGAAAATATTACATGGTCATTTTTGAATGCTCATAACTCGGGTATTTGATGTCGGATCATGGTCATTTTTGGCAAAAAATGAAATAAGCTGGCATGGCCATTTTTAAATGGCAATTTATAATACTGATCTTAACGAGTCTAAAAAGGTATACCACTCAAAGATCGGACTTATTTTGGCCGAGATATGCAAGTTATGAAGCTCCAAAAATCTTATTTTTTTGTTAATGCTGAAAATATTACATGGTCATCTTTGAATGCTCATAACTCGGGTATTTGATGTCGGATCATGGTCATTTTTGGCAAAAAATTAAATTTGCTGGCATGGCCACTTTGAAATGGCAATCTATAATTCTGATCTTAACGAGTCTAAAAAGGTATACCACTCAAAGATCGGACTTATTTTGGCCGAGATATGCAAGTTATGAAGCTCCAAAAATCTTATTTTTTTGTTAATGCTGAAAATATTACATGGTCATCTTTGAATGCTCATAACTCGGGTATTTGATGTCGGATCATGGTCATTTTTGGCAAAAAATTAATTTTTTGGCATGGCCATTTTTAAATGGCAATCTATAATTCTGATCTTAACGAGTCTAAAAAGGTATACCACTCAAAGATCGGACTTATTTTGGCCGAGATATGCAAGGTTTGAAGCTCCAAAAGTCTTATTTTTTTGTTAATGCTGAAAATATTACATGGTCATTTTTGAATGCTCATAACTCGGGTATTTGATGTCGGATCATGGTCATTTTTGGCAAAAAATGAAATTAGCTGGCATGGCCATTTTTAAATGGCAATCTATAATTCTGATCTTAACGAGTCTAAAAGGTATACCACTCAAAGATCGGACTTTTTATGGCCGAGATATGCAAGTTTTGAAGCTCCAAAAATCTTATTTTTTTGTTAATGCTGAAAATATTACATGGTCATCTTTAAATGCTCATAACTCGGGTATTTGATGTCGGATCATGGTCATTTTTGGAAAAAAATTAAATTTGCTGGCATGGCCATTTTTAAATGGCAATCTATAATTCTGATCTTAACGAGTCTAAAAAGGTATACCACTCAAAGATCGGACTTATTTTGGCCGAGATATGCAAGTTATGAAGCTCCAAAAATCTTATTTTTTTGTTAATGCTGAAAATATTACATGGTCATTTTTTAATGCTCATAACTCGGGTATTTGATGTCCGATCATGGTCATTTTTGGCAAAAAATGAAATTTGCTGGCATTGCCATTTTTAAATGGCAATCTATAATTCTGATCTTAACGAGTCTAAAAAGGTATACCACTCAAAGATCGGACTTATTTTGGCCGAGATATGCAAGTTATGAAGCTCCAAAAATCTAATTTTTTTGTTAATGCTGAAAATATTACATGGTCATCTTTGAATGCTCATAACTCGGGTATTTGATGTCGGATCATGGTCATTTTTGGCAAAAAACTAAACTTGCTGGCATGGCCATTTTTAAATGGCAATCTAAAATTCTGATCTTAACGAGTCTAAAAAGGTATACCACTCAAAGATCGGACTTATTTTGGCCGAGATATGCAAGTTATGAAGCTCCAAAAATCTTATTTTTTTGTTAATGCTGAAAATATTACATGGTCATCTTTGAATGCTCATAACTCGGGTATTTGATGTCGGATCATGGTCACTTTTGGCAAAAAATGAAATTTGATGGCATGGCCATTTTTAAATGGCAATCTATTATTCTGATCTTATCGAGTCTAAAAAGGTATACCACTCAAAGATCGGACTTATTTTGGCCGAGATATGCAAGTTATGAAGCTCCAAAAATCTAATTTTTTTGTTAATGCTGAAAATATTACATGGTCATCGTTGAATGCTCATAACTCGGGTATTTGATGTCGGATCATGGTCATTTTTGGCAAAAAATTAAATTTTCTGGCATGGCCATTTTTAATTGGCAATTTATAATTCTGATCTTAACGAGTCTAAAAAGGTATACCACTCAAAGATCGGACTTATTTTGGCCGAGATATGCAAGTTATGAAGCTCCAAAAATCTTATTTTTTTGTTAATGCTGAAAATATTACATGGTCATTTTTGAATGCTCATAACTCGGGTATTTGATGTCGGATCATGGTCATTTTTGGCAAAAAATGAAATTTGCTGGAATGGCCATTTTTAAATGGCAATCTATAATTCTGATCTTAACGAGTCTAAAAAGGTATACCACTCAAAGATCGGACTTATTTTGGCCGAGATATGCAAGTTATGAAGCTCCAAAAATCTTATTTTTCTGTTAATGCTGAAAATATTACATGGTCATCTTTGAATGCTCATAACTCGGGTATTTGATGTCGGATCATGGTCATTTTTGGAAAAAAATGAAATTTGCTGGCATGGCCATTTTTAAATGGCAATCTATAATTCTGATCTTAACGAGTCTAAAAAGGTATACCACTCAAAGATCGGACTTATTTTGGCCGAGATATGCAAGTTATGAAGCTCCAAAAATCTAATTTTTTTGTTAATGCTGAAAATATTACATGGTCATCTTTGAATGCTCATAACTCGGGTATTTGATGTCGGATCATGGTCATTTTTGGCAAAAAATTAAATTTTTTGGCATGGCCATTTTTAAATGGCAATCTATAATTCTGATCTTAACGAGTCTAAAAAGGTATACCACTCAAAGATCGGACTTATTTTGGCCGAGATATGCAAGTTATGAAGCTCCAAAAATCTTATTTTTTTGTTAATGCTGAAAATATTACATGGTCATCTTTGAATGCTCATAACTCGGGTATTTGATGTCGGATCATGGTCATTTTTGGCAAAAAATTAAATTTGCTGGCATGGCCATTTTTAAATGGCAATCTATAATTCTGATCTTATCGAGTCTAAAAAGGTATACCACTCAAAGATCGGACTTATTTTGGCCGAGATATGCAAGTTATGAAGCTCCAAAAATCTTATTTTTTTGTTAATGCTGAAAATATTACATGGTCATCTTTGAATGCTCATAACTCGGGTATTTGATGTCGGATCATGGTCATTTTTGGCAAAAAATTAAATTTTCTGGCATGGCCATTTTTAAATGGCAATTTATAATTCTGATCTTAACGAGTCTAAAAAGGTATACCACTCAAAGATCGGACTTATTTTGGCCGAGATATGCAAGTTATGAAGCTCCAAAATTCTTATTTTTTTGTTAATGCTGAAAATATTACATGGTAATTTTTGAATGCTCATAACTCGGGTATTTGATGTCGGATCATGGTCATTTTTGGCAAAAAATGAAATTAGCTGGCATGGCCATTTTTAAATGGCAATCTATAATACTGATCTTAACGAGTCTAAAAAGGTATACCACTCAAAGATCGGACTTATTTTGGCCGAGATATGCAAGTTATGAAGCTCCAAAAATCTTATTTTTTTGTTAATGCTGAAAATATTACATGGTCATCTTTGAATGCTCATAACTCGGGTATTTGATGTCGGATCATGGTCATTTTTGGCAAAAAATTAAATTTGCTGGCATGGCCACTTTTAAATGGCAATCTATAATTCTGATCTTAACGAGTCTAAAAAGGTATACCACTCAAAGATCGGACTTATTTTGGCCGAGATATGCAAGTTATGAAGCTCCAAAAATCTTATTTTTTTGTTAATGCTGAAAATATTACATGGTCATCTTTGAATGCTCATAACTCGGGTATTTGATGTCGGATCATGGTCATTTTTGGCAAAAAATGAAATTTGCTGGCATGGCCATTTTTAAATGGCAATCTATAATTCTGATCTTAACGAGTCTAAAAAGGTATACCACTCAAAGATCGGACTTATTTTGGCCGAGATATGCAAGTTATGAAGCTCCAAAAATCTTATTTTTTTGTTAATGCTGAAAATATTACATGGTCATCTTTGAATGCTCATAACTCGGGTATTTGATGTCGGATCATGGTCATTTTTGGCAAAAAATGAAATTTGCTGGCATGGCCATTTTTAAATGGCAATCTATAATTCTGATCTTAACGAGTCTAAAAAGGTATACCACTCAAAGATCGGACTTATTTTGGCCGAGATATGCAAGTTATGAAGCTCCAAAAATCTTATTTTTTTGTTAATGCTGAAAATATTACATGGTCATCTTTGAATGCTCATAACTCGGGTATTTGATGTCGGATCATGGTCATTTTTGGCAAAAAATTAAATTTGCTGGCATGGCCATTTTTAAATGGCAATCTATAATTCTGATCTTAACGAGTCTAAAAAGGTATACCACTCAAAGATCGGACTTATTTTGGCCGAGATATGCAAGTTATGAAGCTCCAAAAATCTTATTTTTTTGTTAATGCTGAAAATATTACATGGTCATCTTTGAATGCTCATAACTCGGGTATTTGATGTCGGATCATGGTCATTTTTGGCAAAAAATGAAATTTGCTGGCATGGCCATTTTTAAATGGCAATCTATAATTCTGATCTTAACGAGTCTAAATAGGTATACCACTCAAAGATCGGACTTATTTTGGCCGAGATATGCAAGTTATGAAGCTCCAAAAATCTTATTTTTTTGTTAATGCTGAAAATATTACATGGTCATCTTTGAATGCTCATAACTCGGGTATTTGATGTCGGATCATGGTCATTTTTGGAAAAAAATGAAATTTGCTGGCATGGCCATTTTTAAATGGCAATCTATAATTCTGATCTTAACGAGTCTAAAAAGGTATACCACTCAAAGATCGGACTTATTTTGGCCGAGATATGCAAGTTATGAAGCTCCAAAAATCTAATTTTTTTGTTAATACTGAAAATATTACATGGTCATCTTTGAATGCTCATAACTCGGGTATTTGATGTCGGATCATGGTCATTTTTGGCAAAAAATGAAATTTGTCTGGCATGGCCATTTTTAAATGGCAATCTATAATTCTGATCTTAACGAGTCTAAAAAGGTATACCACTCAAAGATCGGACTTATTTTGGCCGAGATATGCAAGTTATGAAGCTCCAAAAATCTTATTTTTTTGTTAATGCTGAAAATATTACATGGTCATCTTTGAATGCTCATAACTCGGGTATTTGATGTCGGATCATGGTCATTTTTGGCAAAAAATGAAATTTGCTGGCATGGCCATTTTTAAATGGCAATCTATAATTCTGATCTTAACGAGTCTAAAAAGGTATACCACTCAAAGATCGGACTTATTTTGGCCGAGATATGCAAGTTATGAAGCTCCAAAAATCTAATTTTTTTGTTAATGCTGAAAATATTACATGGTCATCTTTGAATGCTCATAACTCGGGTATTTGATGTCGGATCATGGTCATTTTTGGCAAAAAATTAAATTTGCTGGCATGGCCATTTTTAAATGGCAATCTATAATTCTGATCTTAACGAGTCTAAAAAGGTATACCACTCAAAGATCGGACTTATTTTGGCCGAGATATGCAAGTTATGAAGCTCCAAAAATCTTATTTTTTTGTTAATGCTGAAAATATTACATGGTCATCTTTGAATGCTCATAACTCGGGTATTTGATGTCGGATCATGGTCATTTTTGGCAAAAAATGAAATTTGCTGGCATGGCCATTTTTAAATGGCAATCTATAATTCTGATCTTAACGAGTCTAAAAAGGTATACCACTCAAAGATCGGACTTATTTTGGCCGAGATATGCAAGTTATGAAGCTCCAAAAATCTTATTTTTTTGTTAATGCTGAAAATATTACATGGTCATCTTTGAATGCTCATAACTCGGGTATTTGATGTCGGATCATGGTCATTTTTGGCAAAAAATTAAATTTGCTGGCATGGCCATTTTTAAATGGCAATCTATAATTCTGATCTTAACGAGTCTAAAAAGGTATACCACTCAAAGATCGGACTTATTTTGGCCGAGATATGCAAGTTATGAAGCTCCAAAAATCTTATTTTTTTGTTAATGCTGAAAATATTACATGGTCATCTTTGAATGCTCATAACTCGGGTATTTGATGTCGGATCATGGTCATTTTTGGCAAAAAATGAAATTTGCTGGCATGGCCATTTTTAAATGGCAATCTATAATTCTGATCTTAACGAGTCTAAAAAGGTATACCACTCAAAGATCGGACTTATTTTGGCCGAGATATGCAAGTTATGAAGCTCCAAAAATCTTATTTTTTTGTTAATGCTGAAAATATTACATGGTCATCTTTGAATGCTCATAACTCGGGTATTTGATGTCGGATCATGGTCATTTTTGGCAAAAAATGAAATTTGCTGGCATGGCCATTTTTAAATGGCAATCTATAATTCTGATCTTAACGAGTCTAAAAAGGTATACCACTCAAAGATCGGACTTATTTTGGCCGAGATATGCAAGTTATGAAGCTCCAAAAATCTTATTTTTTTGTTAATGCTGAAAATATTACATGGTCATCTTTGAATGCTCATAACTCGGGTATTTGATGTCGGATCATGGTCATTTTTGGCAAAAAATTAAATTTGCTGGCATGGCCATTTTTAAATGGCAATCTATAATTCTGATCTTAACGAGTCTAAAAAGGTATACCACTCAAAGATCGGACTTATTTTGGCCGAGATATGCAAGTTATGAAGCTCCAAAAATCTTATTTTTTTGTTAATGCTGAAAATATTACATGGTCATCTTTGAATGCTCATAACTCGGGTATTTGATGTCGGATCATGGTCATTTTTGGCAAAAAATGAAATTTGCTGGCATGGCCATTTTTAAATGGCAATCTATAATTCTGATCTTAACGAGTCTAAAAAGGTATACCACTCAAAGATCGGACTTATTTTGGCCGAGATATGCAAGTTATGAAGCTCCAAAAATCTTATTTTTTTGTTAATGCTGAAAATATTACATGGTCATCTTTGAATGCTCATAACTCGGGTATTTGATGTCGGATCATGGTCATTTTTGGCAAAAAATTAAATTTGCTGGCATGGCCATTTTTAAATGGCAATCTATAATTCTGATCTTAACGAGTCTAAAAAGGTATACCACTCAAAGATCGGACTTATTTTGGCCGAGATATGCAAGTTATGAAGCTCCAAAAATCTTATTTTTTTGTTAATGCTGAAAATATTACATGGTCATCTTTGAATGCTCATAACTCGGGTATTTGATGTCGGATCATGGTCATTTTTGGCAAAAAATGAAATTTGCTGGCATGGCCATTTTTAAATGGCAATCTATAATTCTGATCTTAACGAGTCTAAAAAGGTATACCACTCAAAGATCGGACTTATTTTGGCCGAGATATGCAAGTTATGAAGCTCCAAAAATCTTATTTTTTTGTTAATGCTGAAAATATTACATGGTCATCTTTGAATGCTCATAACTCGGGTATTTGATGTCGGATCATGGTCATTTTTGGCAAAAAATTAAATTTGCTGGCATGGCCATTTTTAAATGGCAATCTATAATTCTGATCTTAACGAGTCTAAAAAGGTATACCACTCAAAGATCGGACTTATTTTGGCCGAGATATGCAAGTTATGAAGCTCCAAAAATCTTATTTTTTTGTTAATGCTGAAAATATTACATGGTCATCTTTGAATGCTCATAACTCGGGTATTTGATGTCGGATCATGGTCATTTTTGGCAAAAAATTAAATTTGCTGGCATGGCCATTTTGAAATGGCAATCTATAATTCTGATCTTAACGAGTCTAAAAAGGTATACCACTCAAAGATCGGACTTATTTTGGCCGAGATATGCAAGTTATGAAGCTCCAAAAATCTTATTTTTTTGTTAATGCTGAAAATATTACATGGTCATCTTTGAATGCTCATAACTCGGGTATTTGATGTCGGATCATGGTCATTTTTGGCAAAAAATTAAATTTGCTGGCATGGCCATTTTTAAATGGCAATCTATAATTCTGATCTTAACGAGTCTAAAAAGGTATACCACTCAAAGATCGGACTTATTTTGGCCGAGATATGCAAGTTATGAAGCTCCAAAAATCTTATTTTTTTGTTAATGCTGAAAATATTACATGGTCATCTTTGAATGCTCATAACTCGGGTATTTGATGTCGGATCATGGTCATTTTTGGCAAAAAATTAAATTTGCTGGCATGGCCATTTTTAAATGGCAATCTATAATTCTGATCTTAACGAGTCTAAAAAGGTATACCACTCAAAGATCGGACTTATTTTGGCCGAGATATGCAAGTTATGAAGCTCCAAAAATCTTATTTTTTTGTTAATGCTGAAAATATTACATGGTCATCTTTGAATGCTCATAACTCGGGTATTTGATGTCGGATCATGGTCATTTTTGGCAAAAAATGAAATTTGCTGGCATGGCCATTTTTAAATGGCAATCTATAATTCTGATCTTAACGAGTCTAAAAAGGTATACCACTCAAAGATCGGACTTATTTTGGCCGAGATATGCAAGTTATGAAGCTCCAAAAATCTTATTTTTTTGTTAATGCTGAAAATATTACATGGTCATCTTTGAATGCTCATAACTCGGGTATTTGATGTCGGATCATGGTCATTTTTGGCAAAAAATGAAATTTGCTGGCATGGCCATTTTTAAATGGCAATCTATAATTCTGATCTTAACGAGTCTAAAAAGGTATACCACTCAAAGATCGGACTTATTTTGGCCGAGATATGCAAGTTATGAAGCTCCAAAAATCTTATTTTTTTGTTAATGCTGAAAATATTACATGGTCATCTTTGAATGCTCATAACTCGGGTATTTGATGTCGGATCATGGTCATTTTTGGCAAAAAATGAAATTTGCTGGCATGGCCATTTTTAAATGGCAATCTATAATTCTGATCTTAACGAGTCTAAAAAGGTATACCACTCAAAGATCGGACTTATTTTGGCCGAGATATGCAAGTTATGAAGCTCCAAAAATCTTATTTTTTTGTTAATGCTGAAAATATTACATGGTCATCTTTGAATGCTCATAACTCGGGTATTTGATGTCGGATCATGGTCATTTTTGGCAAAAAATGAAATTTGCTGGCATGGCCATTTTTAAATGGCAATCTATAATTCTGATCTTAACGAGTCTAAAAAGGTATACCACTCAAAGATCGGACTTATTTTGGCCGAGATATGCAAGTTATGAAGCTCCAAAAATCTTATTTTTTTGTTAATGCTGAAAATATTACATGGTCATCTTTGAATGCTCATAACTCGGGTATTTGATGTCGGATCATGGTCATTTTTGGCAAAAAATGAAATTTGCTGGCATGGCCACTTTTAAATGGCAATCTATAATTCTGATCTTAACGAGTCTAAAAAGGTATACCACTCAAAGATCGGACTTATTTTGGCCGAGATATGCAAGTTATGAAGCTCCAAAAATCTTATTTTTTTGTTAATGCTGAAAATATTACATGGTCATCTTTGAATGCTCATAACTCGGGTATTTGATGTCGGATCATGGTCATTTTTGGCAAAAAATTAAATTTGCTGGCATGGCCATTTTTAAATGGCAATCTATAATTCTGATCTTAACGAGTCTAAAAAGGTATACCACTCAAAGATCGGACTTATTTTGGCCGAGATATGCAAGTTATGAAGCTCCAAAAATCTTATTTTTTTGTTAATGCTGAAAATATTACATGGTCATCTTTGAATGCTCATAACTCGGGTATTTGATGTCGGATCATGGTCATTTTTGGCAAAAAATGAAATTTGCTGGCATGGCCATTTTTAAATGGCAATCTATAATTCTGATCTTAACGAGTCTAAAAAGGTATACCACTCAAAGATCGGACTTATTTTGGCCGAGATATGCAAGTTATGAAGCTCCAAAAATCTTATTTTTTTGTTAATGCTGAAAATATTACATGGTCATCTTTGAATGCTCATAACTCGGGTATTTGATGTCGGATCATGGTCATTTTTGGCAAAAAATGAAATTTGCTGGCATGGCCATTTTTAAATGGCAATCTATAATTCTGATCTTAACGAGTCTAAAAAGGTATACCACTCAAAGATCGGACTTATTTTGGCCGAGATATGCAAGTTATGAAGCTCCAAAAATCTTATTTTTTTGTTAATGCTGAAAATATTACATGGTCATCTTTGAATGCTCATAACTCGGGTATTTGATGTCGGATCATGGTCAGTTTTGGCAAAAAATTAAATTTGCTGGCATGGCCATTTTTAAATGGCAATCTATAATTCTGATCTTAACGAGTCTAAAAAGGTATACCACTCAAAGATCGGACTTATTTTGGCCGAGATATGCAAGTTATGAAGCTCCAAAAATCTTATTTTTTTGTTAATGCTGAAAATATTACATGGTCATCTTTGAATGCTCATAACTCGGGTATTTGATGTCGGATCATGGTCATTTTTGGCAAAAAATTAAATTTGCTGGCATGGCCATTTTTAAATGGCAATCTATAATTCTGATCTTAACGAGTCTAAAAAGGTATACCACTCAAAGATCGGACTTATTTTGGCCGAGATATGCAAGTTATGAAGCTCCAAAAATCTTATTTTTTTGTTAATGCTGAAAATATTACATGGTCATCTTTGAATGCTCATAACTCGGGTATTTGATGTCGGATCATGGTCATTTTTGGCAAAAAATTAAATTTGCTGGCATGGCCATTTTTAAATGGCAATCTATAATTCTGATCTTAACGAGTCTAAAAAGGTATACCACTCAAAGATCGGACTTATTTTGGCCGAGATATGCAAGTTATGAAGCTCCAAAAATCTTATTTTTTTGTTAATGCTGAAAATATTACATGGTCATCTTTGAATGCTCATAACTCGGGTATTTGATGTCGGATCATGGTCATTTTTGGCAAAAAATGAAATTTGCTGGCATGGCCATTTTTAAATGGCAATCTATAATTCTGATCTTAACGAGTCTAAAAAGGTATACCACTCAAAGATCGGACTTATTTTGGCCGAGATATGCAAGTTATGAAGCTCCAAAAATCTTATTTTTTTGTTAATGCTGAAAATATTACATGGTCATCTTTGAATGCTCATAACTCGGGTATTTGATGTCGGATCATGGTCATTTTTGGCAAAAAATGAAATTTGCTGGCATGGCCATTTTTAAATGGCAATCTATAATTCTGATCTTAACGAGTCTAAAAAGGTATACCACTCAAAGATCGGACTTATTTTGGCCGAGATATGCAAGTTATGAAGCTCCAAAAATCTTATTTTTTTGTTAATGCTGAAAATATTACATGGTCATCTTTGAATGCTCATAACTCGGGTATTTGATGTCGGATCATGGTCATTTTTGGCAAAAAATGAAATTTGCTGGCATGGCCATTTTTAAATGGCAATCTATAATTCTGATCTTAACGAGTCTAAAAAGGTATACCACTCAAAGATCGGACTTATTTTGGCCGAGATATGCAAGTTATGAAGCTCCAAAAATCTTATTTTTTTGTTAATGCTGAAAATATTACATGGTCATCTTTGAATGCTCATAACTCGGGTATTTGATGTCGGATCATGGTCATTTTTGGCAAAAAATGAAATTTGCTGGCATGGCCATTTTTAAATGGCAATCTATAATTCTGATCTTAACGAGTCTAAAAAGGTATACCACTCAAAGATCGGACTTATTTTGGCCGAGATATGCAAGTTATGAAGCTCCAAAAATCTTATTTTTTTGTTAATGCTGAAAATATTACATGGTCATCTTTGAATGCTCATAACTCGGGTATTTGATGTCGGATCATGGTCATTTTTGGCAAAAAATGAAATTTGCTGGCATGGCCATTTTTAAATGGCAATCTATAATTCTGATCTTAACGAGTCTAAAAAGGTATACCACTCAAAGATCGGACTTATTTTGGCCGAGATATGCAAGTTATGAAGCTCCAAAAATCTTATTTTTTTGTTAATGCTGAAAATATTACATGGTCATCTTTGAATGCTCATAACTCGGGTATTTGATGTCGGATCATGGTCATTTTTGGCAAAAAATGAAATTTGCTGGCATGGCCATTTTTAAATGGCAATCTATAATTCTGATCTTAACGAGTCTAAAAAGGTATACCACTCAAAGATCGGACTTATTTTGGCCGAGATATGCAAGTTATGAAGCTCCAAAAATCTTATTTTTTTGTTAATGCTGAAAATATTACATGGTCATCTTTGAATGCTCATAACTCGGGTATTTGATGTCGGATCATGGTCAGTTTTGGCAAAAAATTAAATTTGCTGGCATGGCCATTTTTAAATGGCAATCTATAATTCTGATCTTAACGAGTCTAAAAAGGTATACCACTCAAAGATCGGACTTATTTTGGCCGAGATATGCAAGTTATGAAGCTCCAAAAATCTTATTTTTTTGTTAATGCTGAAAATATTACATGGTCATCTTTGAATGCTCATAACTCGGGTATTTGATGTCGGATCATGGTCATTTTTGGCAAAAAATTAAATTTGCTGGCATGGCCATTTTTAAATGGCAATCTATAATTCTGATCTTAACGAGTCTAAAAAGGTATACCACTCAAAGATCGGACTTATTTTGGCCGAGATATGCAAGTTATGAAGCTCCAAAAATCTTATTTTTTTGTTAATGCTGAAAATATTACATGGTCATCTTTGAATGCTCATAACTCGGGTATTTGATGTCGGATCATGGTCATTTTTGGCAAAAAATGAAATTTGCTGGCATGGCCATTTTTAAATGGCAATCTATAATTCTGATCTTAACGAGTCTAAAAAGGTATACCACTCAAAGATCGGACTTATTTTGGCCGAGATATGCAAGTTATGAAGCTCCAAAAATCTTATTTTTTTGTTAATGCTGAAAATATTACATGGTCATCTTTGAATGCTCATAACTCGGGTATTTGATGTCGGATCATGGTCATTTTTGGCAAAAAATTAAATTTGCTGGCATGGCCATTTTTAAATGGCAATCTATAATTCTGATCTTAACGAGTCTAAAAAGGTATACCACTCAAAGATCGGACTTATTTTGGCCGAGATATGCAAGTTATGAAGCTCCAAAAATCTTATTTTTTTGTTAATGCTGAAAATATTACATGGTCATCTTTGAATGCTCATAACTCGGGTATTTGATGTCGGATCATGGTCATTTTTGGCAAAAAATTAAATTTGCTGGCATGGCCATTTTTAAATGGCAATCTATAATTCTGATCTTAACGAGTCTAAAAAGGTATACCACTCAAAGATCGGACTTATTTTGGCCGAGATATGCAAGTTATGAAGCTCCAAAAATCTTATTTTTTTGTTAATGCTGAAAATATTACATGGTCATCTTTGAATGCTCATAACTCGGGTATTTGATGTCGGATCATGGTCATTTTTGGCAAAAAATGAAATTTGCTGGCATGGCCATTTTTAAATGGCAATCTATAATTCTGATCTTAACGAGTCTAAAAAGGTATACCACTCAAAGATCGGACTTATTTTGGCCGAGATATGCAAGTTATGAAGCTCCAAAAATCTTATGTTTTTGTTAATGCTGAAAATATTACATGGTCATCTTTGAATGCTCATAGCTCGGGTATTTAATGTCGGATCATGGTCATTTTTGGCAAAAAATTAAATTTGCTGGCATGGCCATTTTTAAATGGCAATCTATAATTCTGATCTTAACGACTCTAAAAAGGTATACCACTCAAAGATCGGACCTATTTTGGCCGAGATATGCAAGTTATGAAGCTCCAAAAATCTTATTTTTTTGTTAATGCTGAAAATATTACATGGTCATCTTTGAATGCTCATAACTCGGGTATTTGATGTCGGATCATGGTCATTTTTGGCAAAAAATGAAATTTGCTGGCATGGCCATTTTTAAATGGCAATCTATAATTCTGATCTTAACGAGTCTAAAAAGGTATACCACTCAAAGATCGGACATATTTTGGCCGAGATATGCAAGTTATGAAGCTCCAAAAATCTTATTTTTTTGTTAATGCTGAAAATATTACATGGTCATCTTTGAATGCTCATAACTCGGGTATTTGATGTCGGATCATGGTCATTTTTGGCAAAAAATTAAATTTGCTGGCATGGCCATTTTTAAATGGCAATCTATAATTCTGATCTTAGCGAGTCTAAAAAGGTATACCACTCAAAGATCGGACTTATTTTGGCCGAGATATGCAAGTTATGAAGCTCCAAAAATCGTATTTTTTTGTTAATGCTGAAAATATTACATGGTCATCTTTGAATGCTCATAACTCGGGTATTTGATGTCGGATCATGGTCATTTTTGGCAAAAAATTAAATTTGCTGGCATGGCCATTTTTAAATGGCAATCTATAATTCTGATCTTAACGAGTCTAAAAAGGTATACCACTCAAAGATCGGACTTATTTTGGCCGAGATATGCAAGTTATGAAGCTCCAAAAATCGAATTTTTTTGTTAATGCTGAAAATATTACATGGTCATCGTTGAATGCTCATAACTCCGGTATTTGATGTCGGATCATGGTCATTTTTGGCAAAAAATGAAATTTGCTGGCATGGCCATTTTTAAATGGCAATCTATAATTCTGATCTTAACGACTCTAAAAAGGTATACCACTCAAAGATCGGACTTATTTTGGCCGAGATATGCAAGTTATGAAGCTCCAAAAATCTTATTTTATTTGTTAATGCTGAAAATATTACATGGTCATCTTTGAATGCTCATAAGTCGGGTATTTGATGTCGGATCATGGTCATTTTTGGCAAAAAATGAAATTTGCTGGCATGGCCATTTTTAAATGGCAATCTATAATTCTGATCTTAACGAGTCTAAAAAGGTATACCACTCAAAGATCGGACTTATTTTGGCCGAGATATGCAAGTTATGAAGCTCCAAAAATCTTATTTTTTTGTTAATGCTGAAAATATTACATGGTCATTTTTGAATGCTCATAACTCGGGTATTTGATGTCGGATCATGGTCATTTTTGGCAAAAAATGAAATTTGCTGGCATGGCCATTTTTAAATGGCAATCTATAATTCTGATCTTAACGAGTCTAAAAAGGTATACCACTCAAAGATCGGACTTATTTTGGCCGAGATATGCAAGTTATGAAGCTCCAAAAATCTTATTTTTTTGTTAATGCTGAAAATATTACATGGCCATCTTTGAATGCTCATAACTCGGGTATTTGATGTCGGATCATGGTCATTTTTGGCAAAGAATGAAATTTGCTGGCATGGCCATTTTTAAATAACAATCTATAATTCTGATCTTAACGAGTCTCAAAAGGTATACCACTCAAAGATCGGACTTATTTTGGCCGAGATATGCAAGTTATGAAGCTCCAAAAATCTTATTTTTTTGTTAATGCTGAAAATATTACATGGTCATCTTTGAATGCTCATAACTCGGGTATTTGATGTCGGATCATGGTCATTTTTGGCAAAAAATGAAATTTGCTGGCATGGCCATTTTTAAATGGCAATCTATAATTCTGATCTAAACGAGTCTAAAAAGGTATACCACTCAAAGATCGTACTTATTTTGGCCGAGATATGCAAGCTATGAAGCTCCAAAAATCTTATTTTTTTGTTAATGCTGAAAATATTACATGGTCATCTTTGAATGCTCATAACTCGGGTATTTGATGTCGGATCATGGTCATTTTTGGCAAAAAATTAAATTTGCTGGCATGGCCATTTTTAAATGGCAATCTATAATTCTGATCTTAACCAGTCTACAAAGGTATACCACTCAAAAATCGGACTTATTTTGGCCGAGATATGCAAGTTAATGAAGCTCCAAAAATCTTATTTTTTTGTTAATGCTGAAAATATTACATAGTCATCTTTGAATGCTCATAACTCGGGTATTTGATGTCGGATCATGGTCATTTTTGGCAAAAAATGAAATTTGCTGGCATGGCCATTTTTAAATGGCAATCTATAATTCTGATCTTAACGAGTCTAAAAAGGTATACCACTCAAAGATCGGACTTATTTTGGCCGAGATATGCAAGTTATGAAGCTCCAAAAATCGTATTTTTTTGTTAATGCTGAAAATATTACATGGTCATCTTTGAATGCTCATAACTCGGGTATTTGATGTCGGATCATGGTCATTTTTGGCAAAATATGAAATTTGCTGGCATGGCCATTTTTAAATGGCAATCTAATAATTCTGATCTTAACGAGTCTAAAAAGGTATACCACTCAAAGATCGGACTTATTTTGGCCGAGATATGCAAGTTATGAAGCTCCAAAAATCTTATTTTTTTGTTAATGCTGAAAATATTACATGGTCATCTTTGAATGCTCATAACTCGGGTATTTGATGTCGGATCATGGTCATTTTTGGCAAAAAATTAAATTTGCTGGCATGGCCATTTTTAAATGGCAATCTATAATTCTGATCTTAACGAGTCTAAAAAGGTATACCACTCAAAGATCGGACTTATTTTGGCCGAGATATGCAAGTTATGAAGCTCCAAAAATCGTAATTTTTTGTTAATGCTGAAAATATTACATGGTCATCTTTGAATGCTCATAACTCGGGTATTTGATGTCGGATCATGGTCATTTTTGGCAAAAAATGAAATTTGCTGGCATGGCCATTTTTAAATGGCAATCTATAATTCTGATCTTAACGAGTCTAAAAAGGTATACCACTCAAAGATCGGACTTATTTTGGCCGAGATATGCAAGTTATGAAGCTCCAAAAATCTAATTTTTTTGTTAATGCTGAAAATATTACATGGTCATCTTTGAATGCTCATAACTCGGGTATTTGATGTCGGATCATGGTCATTTTTGGCAAAAAATTAAATTTGCTGGCATGGCCATTTTTAAATGGCAATCTATAATTCTGATCTTAACGAGTCTAAAAAGGTATACCACTCAAAGATCGGACTTATTTTGGCCGAGATATGCAAGTTATGAAGCTCCAAAAATCTTATTTTTTTGTTAATGCTGAAAATATTACATGGTCATCTTTGAATGCTCATAACTCGGGTATTTGATGTCGGATCATGGTCATTTTTGGCAAAAAATGAAATTTGCTGGCATGGCCATTTTTAAATGGCAATCTATAATTCTGATCTGAACGAGTCTAAAAAGGTATACCACTCAAAGATCGGACTTATTTTGGCCGAGATATGCAAGTTATGAAGCTCCAAAAATCTTATTTTTTTGTTAATGCTGAAAATATTACATGGTCATCTTTGAATGCTCATAACTCGGGTATTTGATGTCGGATCATGGTCATTTTTGGCAAAAAATGAAATTTGCTGGCAATCCATTTTTAAATGGCAATCTAAAATTCTGATCTTAACGAGTCTAAAAAGGTATACCACTCAAAGATCGGACTTATTTTGGCCGAGATATGCAAGTTATGAAGCTCCAAAAATCTTATTTTTTTGTTAATGCTGAAAATATTACATGGTCATCTTTGAATGCTCATAACTCGGGTATTTGATGTCGGATCATGGTCATTTTTGGCAAAAAATTAAATTTGCTGGCATGGCCATTTTTAAATGGCAATCTATAATTCTGATCTTAACGAGTCTAAAAAGGTATACCACTCAAAGATCGGACTTATTTTGGCCGAGATATGCAAGTTATGAAGCTCCAAAAATCTAATTTTTTTGTTAATGCTGAAAATATTACATGGTCATCTTTGAATGCTCATAACTCGGGTATTTGATGTCGGATCATGGTCATTTTTGGCAAAAAATGAAATTTGCTGGCATGGCCATTTTTAAATGGCAATTTATAATTCTGATCTTAACGAGTCTAAAAAGGTATACCACTCAAAGATCGGACTTATTTTGGCCGAGATATGCAAGTTATGAAGCTCCAAAAATCTTATTTTTTTGGTTAATGCTGAAAATATTACATGGTCATCTTTGAATGCTCATAACTCGGGTATTTGAAATCGGATCATGGTCATTTTTGGCAAAAAATTAAATTTGCTGGCATGGCCATTTTTAAATGGCAATCTATAATTCTGATCTTAACGAGTCTAAAAAGGTATACCACTCAAAGATCGGACTTATTTTGGCCGAGATATGCAAGTTATGAAGCTCCAAAAATCTAATTTTTTTGTTAATGCTGAAAATATTACATGGTCATCTTTGAATGCTCATAACTCGGGTATTTGATGTCGGATCATGGTCATTTTTGGCAAAAAATGAAATTTGCTGGCATGGCCATTTTTAAATGGCAATCTATAATTCTGATCTAAACGAGTCTAAAAAGGTATACCACTCAAAGATCGGACTTATTTTGGCCGAGATATGCAAGTTATGAAGCTCCAAAAATCTTATTTTTTTGTTAATGCTGAAAATATTACATGGTCATCTTTGAATGCTCATAACTCGGGTATTTGAAGTCGGATCATGGTCATTTTTGGCAAAAAATGAAATTTGCTGGCATGGCCATTTTTAAATGGCAATCTATAATTCTGATCTTAACGAGTCTAAAAAGGTATACCACTCAAAGATCGGACTTATTTTGGCCGAGATATGCAAGTTATGAAGCTCCAAAAAGCTTATTTTTTTGTTAATGCTGAAAATATTACATGGTCATTTTTGAATGCTCATAACTCGGGTATTTGATGTCGGATCATGGTCATTTTTGGCAAAAAATGAAATTTGCTGGCATGGCCATTTTTAAATGGCAATCTATAATTCTGATCTTAACGAGTCTAAAAAGGTATACCACTCAAAGATCGGACTTATTTTGGCCGAGATATGCAAGTTATGAAGCTCCAAAAATCTCATTTTTTTGTTAATGCTGAAAATATTACATGGTCATCTTTGAATGCTCATAACTCGGGTATTTGATGTCGGATCATGGTCATTTTTGGCAAAAAATAAAATTTGCTGGCATGGCCATTTTTAAATGGCAATCTATAATTCTGATCTTAACGAGTCTAAAAAGGTATACCACTCAAAGATCGGACTTATTTTGGCCGAGATATGCAAGGTTATGAAGCTCCAAAAATCTTATTTTTTTGTTAATGCTGAAAATATTACATGGTCATCTTTGAATGCTCATAACTCGGGTATTTGATGTCGGATCATGGTCATTTTTGGCAAAAAATTAAATTTGCTGGCATGGCCATTTTTAAATGGCAATCTATAATTCTGATCTTAACGAGTCTAAAAAGGTATACCACTCAAAGATCGGACTTATTTTGGCCGAGATATGCAAGTTATGAAGCTCCAAAAATCTTATTTTTTTGTTAATGCTGAAAATATTACATGGTCATCTTTGAATGCTCATAACTCGGGTATTTGATGTCGGATCATGGTCATTTTTGGCAAAAAATGAAATTTGCTGGCATGGCCATTTTTAAATGGCAATCTATAATTCTGATCTTAACGAGTCTAAAAAGGTATACCACTCAAAGATCGGACTTATTTTGGCCGAGATATGCAAGTTATGAAGCTCCAAAAATCTTATTTTTTTGTTATTGCTGAAAATATTACATGGTCATCTTTGAATGCTCATAACTCGGGTATTTGATGTCGGATCATGGTCATTTTTGGCAAAAAATGAAATTTGCTGGCATGGCCATTTTTAAATGGCAATCTATAATTCTGATCTTAACGAGTCTAAAAAGGTATACCACTCAAAGATCGGACTTATTTTGGCCGAGATATGCAAGTTATGAAGCTCCAAAAATCTTATTTTTTTGTTAATGCTGAAAATATTACATGGTCATCTTTGAATGCTCATAACTCGGGTATTTGATGTCGGATCATGGTCATTTTTGGCAAAAAATGAAATTTGCTGGCATGGCCATTTTTAAATGGCAATCTATAATTCTGATCTTAACGAGTCTAAAAAGGTATACCACTCAAAGATCGGACTTATTTTGGCCGAGATATGCAAGTTATGAAGCTCCAAAAATCTTATTTTTTTGTTAATGCTGAAAATATTACATGGTCATCTTTGAATGCTCATAACTCGGGTATTTGATGTCGGATCATGGTCATTTTTGGCAAAAAATTAAATTTGCTGGCATGGCCATTTTTAAATGGCAATCTATAATTCTGATCTTAACGAGTCTAAAAAGGTATACCACTCAAAGATCGGACTTATTTTGGCCGAGATATGCAAGTTATGAAGCTCCAAAAATCTTATTTTTTTGTTAATGCTGAAAATATTACATGGTCATCTTTGAATGCTCATAACTCGGGTATTTGATGTCGGATCATGGTCATTTTTGGCAAAAAATTAAATTTGCTGGCATGGCCATTTTTAAATGGCAATCTATAATTCTGATCTTAACGAGTCTAAAAAGGTATACCACTCAAAGATCGGACTTATTTTGGCCGAGATATGCAAGTTATGAAGCTCCAAAAATCTTATTTTTTTGTTAATGCTGAAAATATTACATGGTCATCTTTGAATGCTCATAACTCGGGTATTTGATGTCGGATCATGGTCATTTTTGGCAAAAAATGAAATTTGCTGGCATGGCCATTTTTAAATGGCAATCTATAATTCTGATCTTAACGAGTCTAAAAAGGTGTACCACTCAAAGATCGGACTTATTTTGGCCGAGATATGCAAGTTATGAAGCTCCAAAAATCTTATTTTTTTGTTAATGCTGAAAATATTACATGGTCATCTTTGAATGCTCATAACTCGGGTATTTGATGTCGGATCATGGTCATTTTTGGCAAAAAATGAAATTTGCTGGCATGGCCATTTTTAAATGGCAATCTATAATTCTGATCTTAACGAGTCTAAAAAGGTATACCACTCAAAGATCGGACTTATTTTGGCCGAGATATGCAAGTTATGAAGCTCCAAAAATCTTATTTTTTTGTTAATGCTGAAAATATTACATGGTCATCTTTGAATGCTCATAACTCGGGTATTTGATGTCGGATCATGGTCATTTTTGGCAAAAAATGAAATTTGCTGGCATGGCCATTTTTAAATGGCAATCTATAATTCTGATCTTAACGAGTCTAAAAAGGTATACCACTCAAAGATCGGACTTATTTTGGCCGAGATATGCAAGTTATGAAGCTCCAAAAATCTTATTTTTTTGTTAATGCTGAAAATATTACATGGTCATCTTTGAATGCTCATAACTCGGGTATTTGATGTCGGATCATGGTCATTTTTGGCAAAAAATGAAATTTGCTGGCATGGCCATTTTTAAATGGCAATCTATAATTCTGATCTTAACGAGTCTAAAAAGGTATACCACTCAAAGATCGGACTTATTTTGGCCGAGATATGCAAGTTATGAAGCTCCAAAAATCTAATTTTTTTGTTAATGCTGAAAATATTACATGGTCATCTTTGAATGCTCATAACTCGGGTATTTGATGTCGGATCATGGTCATTTTTGGCAAAAAATGAAATTTGCTGGCATGGCCATTTTTAAATGGCAATCTATAATTCTGATCTTAACGAGTCTAAAAAGGTATACCACTCAAAGATCGGACTTATTTTGGCCGAGATATGCAAGTTATGAAGCTCCAAAAATCTTATTTTTTTGTTAATGCTGAAAATATTACATGGTCATCTTTGAATGCTCATAACTCGGGTATTTGATGTCGGATCATGGTCATTTTTGGCAAAAAATGAAATTTGCTGGCATGGCCATTTTTAAATGGCAATCTATAATTCTGATCTTAACGAGTCTAAAAAGGTATACCACTCAAAGATCGGACTTATTTTGGCCGAGATATGCAAGTTATGAAGCTCCAAAAATCTTATTTTTTTGTTAATGCTGAAAATATTACATGGTCATCTTTGAATGCTCATAACTCGGGTATTTGATGTCGGATCATGGTCATTTTTGGCAAAAAATGAAATTTGCTGGCATGGCCATTTTTAAATGGCAATCTATAATTCTGATCTTAACGAGTCTAAAAAGGTATACCACTCAAAGATCGGACTTATTTTGGCCGAGATATGCAAGTTATGAAGCTCCAAAAATCTTATTTTTTTGTTAATGCTGAAAATATTACATGGTCATCTTTGAATGCTCATAACTCGGGTATTTGATGTCGGATCATGGTCATTTTTGGCAAAAAATGAAATTTGCTGGCATGGCCATTTTTAAATGGCAATCTATAATTCTGATCTTAACGAGTCTAAAAAGGTATACCACTCAAAGATCGGACTTATTTTGGCCGAGATATGCAAGTTATGAAGCTCCAAAAATCTTATTTTTTTGTTAATGCTGAAAATATTACATGGTCATCTTTGAATGCTCATAACTCGGGTATTTGATGTCGGATCATGGTCATTTTTGGCAAAAAATGAAATTTGCTGGCATGGCCATTTTTAAATGGCAATCTATAATTCTGATCTTAACGAGTCTAAAAAGGTATACCACTCAAAGATCGGACTTATTTTGGCCGAGATATGCAAGTTATGAAGCTCCAAAAATCTTATTTTTTTGTTAATGCTGAAAATATTACATGGTCATCTTTGAATGCTCATAACTCGGGTATTTGATGTCGGATCATGGTCATTTTTGGCAAAAAATGAAATTTGCTGGCATGGCCATTTTTAAATGGCAATCTATAATTCTGATCTTAACGAGTCTAAAAAGGTATACCACTCAAAGATCGGACTTATTTTGGCCGAGATATGCAAGTTATGAAGCTCCAAAAATCTTATTTTTTTGTTAATGCTGAAAATATTACATGGTCATCTTTGAATGCTCATAACTCGGGTATTTGATGTCGGATCATGGTCATTTTTGGCAAAAAATGAAATTTGCTGGCATGGCCATTTTTAAATGGCAATCTATAATTCTGATCTTAACGAGTCTAAAAAGGTATACCACTCAAAGATCGGACTTATTTTGGCCGAGATATGCAAGTTATGAAGCTCCAAAAATCTAATTTTTTTGTTAATGCTGAAAATATTACATGGTCATCTTTGAATGCTCATAACTCGGGTATTTGATGTCGGATCATGGTCATTTTTGGCAAAAAATGAAATTTGCTGGCATGGCCATTTTTAAATGGCAATCTATAATTCTGATCTTAACGAGTCTAAAAAGGTATACCACTCAAAGATCGGACTTATTTTGGCCGAGATATGCAAGTTATGAAGCTCCAAAAATCTTATTTTTTTGGTTAATGCTGAAAATATTACATGGTCATCTTTGAATGCTCATAACTCGGGTATTTGATGTCGGATCATGGTCATTTTTGGCAAAAAATGAAATTTGCTGGCATGGCCATTTTTAAATGGCAATCTATAATTCTGATCTTAACGAGTCTAAAAAGGTATACCACTCAAAGATCGGACTTATTTTGGCCGAGATATGCAAGTTATGAAGCTCCAAAAATCTTATTTTTTTGTTAATGCTGAAAATATTACATGGTCATCTTTGAATGCTCATAACTCGGGTATTTGATGTCGGATCATGGTCATTTTTGGCAAAAAATGAAATTTGCTGGCATGGCCATTTTTAAATGGCAATCTATAATTCTGATCTTAACGAGTCTAAAAAGGTATACCACTCAAAGATCGGACTTATTTTGGCCGAGATATGCAAGTTATGAAGCTCCAAAAATCTTATTTTTTTGTTAATGCTGAAAATATTACATGGTCATCTTTGAATGCTCATAACTCGGGTATTTGATGTCGGATCATGGTCATTTTTGGCAAAAAATGAAATTTGCTGGCATGGCCATTTTTAAATGGCAATCTATAATTCTGATCTTAACGAGTCTAAAAAGGTATACCACTCAAAGATCGGACTTATTTTGGCCGAGATATGCAAGTTATGAAGCTCCAAAAATCTTATTTTTTTGTTAATGCTGAAAATATTACATGGTCATCTTTGAATGCTCATAACTCGGGTATTTGATGTCGGATCATGGTCATTTTTGGCAAAAAATGAAATTTGCTGGCATGGCCATTTTTAAATGGCAATCTATAATTCTGATCTTAACGAGTCTAAAAAGGTATACCACTCAAAGATCGGACTTATTTTGGCCGAGATATGCAAGTTATGAAGCTCAAAAATCTTATTTTTTTGTTAATGCTGAAAATATTACATGGTCATCTTTGAATGCTCATAACTCGGGTATTTGATGTCGGATCATGGTCATTTTTGGCAAAAAATGAAATTTGCTGGCATGGCCATTTTTAAATGGCAATCTATAATTCTGATCTTAACGAGTCTAAAAAGGTATACCACTCAAAGATCGGACTTATTTTGGCCGAGATATGCAAGTTATGAAGCTCCAAAAATCTTATTTTTTTGTTAATGCTGAAAATATTACATGGTCATCTTTGAATGCTCATAACTCGGGTATTTGATGTCGGATCATGGTCATTTTTGGCAAAAAATGAAATTTGCTGGCATGGCCATTTTTAAATGGCAATCTATAATTCTGATCTTAACGAGTCTAAAAAGGTATACCACTCAAAGATCGGACTTATTTTGGCCGAGATATGCAAGTTATGAAGCTCCAAAAATCTTATTTTTTTGTTAATGCTGAAAATATTACATGGTCATCTTTGAATGCTCATAACTCGGGTATTTGATGTCGGATCATGGTCATTTTTGGCAAAAAATGAAATTTGCTGGCATGGCCATTTTTAAATGGCAATCTATAATTCTGATCTTAACGAGTCTAAAAAGGTATACCACTCAAAGATCGGACTTATTTTGGCCGAGATATGCAAGTTATGAAGCTCCAAAAATCTTATTTTTTTGTTAATGCTGAAAATATTACATGGTCATCTTTGAATGCTCATAACTCGGGTATTTGATGTCGGATCATGGTCATTTTTGGCAAAAAATGAAATTTGCTGGCATGGCCATTTTTAAATGGCAATCTATAATTCTGATCTTAACGAGTCTAAAAAGGTATACCACTCAAAGATCGGACTTATTTTGGCCGAGATATGCAAGTTATGAAGCTCCAAAAATCTTATTTTTTTGTTAATGCTGAAAATATTACATGGTCATCTTTGAATGCTCATAACTCGGGTATTTGATGTCGGATCATGGTCATTTTTGGCAAAAAATGAAATTTGCTGGCATGGCCATTTTTAAATGGCAATCTATAATTCTGATCTTAACGAGTCTAAAAAGGTATACCACTCAAAGATCGGACTTATTTTGGCCGAGATATGCAAGTTATGAAGCTCCAAAAATCTTATTTTTTTGTTAATGCTGAAAATATTACATGGTCATCTTTGAATGCTCATAACTCGGGTATTTGATGTCGGATCATGGTCATTTTTGGCAAAAAATGAAATTTGCTGGCATGGCCATTTTTAAATGGCAATCTATAATTCTGATCTTAACGAGTCTAAAAAGGTATACCACTCAAAGATCGGACTTATTTTGGCCGAGATATGCAAGTTATGAAGCTCCAAAAATCTTATTTTTTTGTTAATGCTGAAAATATTACATGGTCATCTTTGAATGCTCATAACTCGGGTATTTGATGTCGGATCATGGTCATTTTTGGCAAAAAATGAAATTTGCTGGCATGGCCATTTTTAAATGGCAATCTATAATTCTGATCTTAACGAGTCTAAAAAGGTATACCACTCAAAGATCGGACTTATTTTGGCCGAGATATGCAAGTTATGAAGCTCCAAAAATCTTATTTTTTTGTTAATGCTGAAAATATTACATGGTCATCTTTGAATGCTCATAACTCGGGTATTTGATGTCGGATCATGGTCATTTTTGGCAAAAAATGAAATTTGCTGGCATGGCCATTTTTAAATGGCAATCTATAATTCTGATCTTAACGAGTCTAAAAAGGTATACCACTCAAAGATCGGACTTATTTTGGCCGAGATATGCAAGTTATGAAGCTCCAAAAATCTTATTTTTTTGTTAATGCTGAAAATATTACATGGTCATCTTTGAATGCTCATAACTCGGGTATTTGATGTCGGATCATGGTCATTTTTGGCAAAAAATTAAATTTGCTGGCATGGCCATTTTTAAATGGCAATCTATAATTCTGATCTTAACGAGTCTAAAAAGGTATACCACTCAAAGATCGGACTTATTTTGGCCGAGATATGCAAGTTATGAAGCTCCAAAAATCTTATTTTTTTGTTAATGCTGAAAATATTACATGGTCATCTTTGAATGCTCATAACTCGGGTATTTGATGTCGGATCATGGTCATTTTTGGCAAAAAATGAAATTTGCTGGCATGGCCATTTTTAAATGGCAATCTATAATTCTGATCTTAACGAGTCTAAAAAGGTATACCACTCAAAGATCGGACTTATTTTGGCCGAGATATGCAAGTTATGAAGCTCCAAAAATCTTATTTTTTTGTTAATGCTGAAAATATTACATGGTCATCTTTGAATGCTCATAACTCGGGTATTTGATGTCGGATCATGGTCATTTTTGGCAAAAAATGAAATTTGCTGGCATGGCCATTTTTAAATGGCAATCTATAATTCTGATCTTAACGAGTCTAAAAAGGTATACCACTCAAAGATCGGACTTATTTTGGCCGAGATATGCAAGTTATGAAGCTCCAAAAATCTAATTTTTTTGTTAATGCTGAAAATATTACATGGTCATCTTTGAATGCTCATAACTCGGGTATTTGATGTCGGATCATGGTCATTTTTGGCAAAAAATGAAATTTGCTGGCATGGCCATTTTTAAATGGCAATCTATAATTCTGATCTTAACGAGTCTAAAAAGGTATACCACTCAAAGATCGGACTTATTTTGGCCGAGATATGCAAGTTATGAAGCTCCAAAAATCTTATTTTTTTGTTAATGCTGAAAATATTACATGGTCATCTTTGAATGCTCATAACTCGGGTATTTGATGTCGGATCATGGTCATTTTTGGCAAAAAATGAAATTTGCTGGCATGGCCATTTTTAAATGGCAATCTATAATTCTGATCTTAACGAGTCTAAAAAGGTATACCACTCAAAGATCGGACTTATTTTGGCCGAGATATGCAAGTTATGAAGCTCCAAAAATCTTATTTTTTTGTTAATGCTGAAAATATTACATGGTCATCTTTGAATGCTCATAACTCGGGTATTTGATGTCGGATCATGGTCATTTTTGGCAAAAAATGAAATTTGCTGGCATGGCCATTTTTAAATGGCAATCTATAATTCTGATCTTAACGAGTCTAAAAAGGTATACCACTCAAAGATCGGACTTATTTTGGCCGAGATATGCAAGTTATGAAGCTCCAAAAATCTTATTTTTTTGTTAATGCTGAAAATATTACATGGTCATCTTTGAATGCTCATAACTCGGGTATTTGATGTCGGATCATGGTCATTTTTGGCAAAAAATGAAATTTGCTGGCATGGCCATTTTTAAATGGCAATCTATAATTCTGATCTTAACGAGTCTAAAAAGGTATACCACTCAAAGATCGGACTTATTTTGGCCGAGATATGCAAGTTATGAAGCTCCAAAAATCTTATTTTTTTGTTAATGCTGAAAATATTACATGGTCATCTTTGAATGCTCATAACTCGGGTATTTGATGTCGGATCATGGTCATTTTTGGCAAAAAATGAAATTTGCTGGCATGGCCATTTTTAAATGGCAATCTATAATTCTGATCTTAACGAGTCTAAAAAGGTATACCACTCAAAGATCGGACTTATTTTGGCCGAGATATGCAAGTTATGAAGCTCCAAAAATCTTATTTTTTTGTTAATGCTGAAAATATTACATGGTCATCTTTGAATGCTCATAACTCGGGTATTTGATGTCGGATCATGGTCATTTTTGGCAAAAAATGAAATTTGCTGGCATGGCCATTTTTAAATGGCAATCTATAATTCTGATCTTAACGAGTCTAAAAAGGTATACCACTCAAAGATCGGACTTATTTTGGCCGAGATATGCAAGTTATGAAGCTCCAAAAATCTTATTTTTTTGTTAATGCTGAAAATATTACATGGTCATCTTTGAATGCTCATAACTCGGGTATTTGATGTCGGATCATGGTCATTTTTGGCAAAAAATGAAATTTGCTGGCATGGCCATTTTTAAATGGCAATCTATAATTCTGATCTTAACGAGTCTAAAAAGGTATACCACTCAAAGATCGGACTTATTTTGGCCGAGATATGCAAGTTATGAAGCTCCAAAAATCTTATTTTTTTGTTAATGCTGAAAATATTACATGGTCATCTTTGAATGCTCATAACTCGGGTATTTGATGTCGGATCATGGTCATTTTTGGCAAAAAATGAAATTTGCTGGCATGGCCATTTTTAAATGGCAATCTATAATTCTGATCTTAACGAGTCTAAAAAGGTATACCACTCAAAGATCGGACTTATTTTGGCCGAGATATGCAAGTTATGAAGCTCCAAAAATCTTATTTTTTTGTTAATGCTGAAAATATTACATGGTCATCTTTGAATGCTCATAACTCGGGTATTTGATGTCGGATCATGGTCATTTTTGGCAAAAAATGAAATTTGCTGGCATGGCCATTTTTAAATGGCAATCTATAATTCTGATCTTAACGAGTCTAAAAAGGTATACCACTCAAAGATCGGACTTATTTTGGCCGAGATATGCAAGTTATGAAGCTCCAAAAATCTTATTTTTTTGTTAATGCTGAAAATATTACATGGTCATCTTTGAATGCTCATAACTCGGGTATTTGATGTCGGATCATGGTCATTTTTGGCAAAAAATGAAATTTGCTGGCATGGCCATTTTTAAATGGCAATCTATAATTCTGATCTTAACGAGTCTAAAAAGGTATACCACTCAAAGATCGGACTTATTTTGGCCGAGATATGCAAGTTATGAAGCTCCAAAAATCTTATTTTTTTGTTAATGCTGAAAATATTACATGGTCATCTTTGAATGCTCATAACTCGGGTATTTGATGTCGGATCATGGTCATTTTTGGCAAAAAATGAAATTTGCTGGCATGGCCATTTTTAAATGGCAATCTATAATTCTGATCTTAACGAGTCTAAAAAGGTATACCACTCAAAGATCGGACTTATTTTGGCCGAGATATGCAAGTTATGAAGCTCCAAAAATCTTATTTTTTTGTTAATGCTGAAAATATTACATGGTCATCTTTGAATGCTCATAACTCGGGTATTTGATGTCGGATCATGGTCATTTTTGGCAAAAAATGAAATTTGCTGGCATGGCCATTTTTAAATGGCAATCTATAATTCTGATCTTAACGAGTCTAAAAAGGTATACCACTCAAAGATCGGACTTATTTTGGCCGAGATATGCAAGTTATGAAGCTCCAAAAATCTTATTTTTTTGTTAATGCTGAAAATATTACATGGTCATCTTTGAATGCTCATAACTCGGGTATTTGATGTCGGATCATGGTCATTTTTGGCAAAAAATGAAATTTGCTGGCATGGCCATTTTTAAATGGCAATCTATAATTCTGATCTTAACGAGTCTAAAAAGGTATACCACTCAAAGATCGGACTTATTTTGGCCGAGATATGCAAGTTATGAAGCTCCAAAAATCTTATTTTTTTGTTAATGCTGAAAATATTACATGGTCATCTTTGAATGCTCATAACTCGGGTATTTGATGTCGGATCATGGTCATTTTTGGCAAAAAATGAAATTTGCTGGCATGGCCATTTTTAAATGGCAATCTATAATTCTGATCTTAACGAGTCTAAAAAGGTATACCACTCAAAGATCGGACTTATTTTGGCCGAGATATGCAAGTTATGAAGCTCCAAAAATCTTATTTTTTTGTTAATGCTGAAAATATTACATGGTCATCTTTGAATGCTCATAACTCGGGTATTTGATGTCGGATCATGGTCATTTTTGGCAAAAAATGAAATTTGCTGGCATGGCCATTTTTAAATGGCAATCTATAATTCTGATCTTAACGAGTCTAAAAAGGTATACCACTCAAAGATCGGACTTATTTTGGCCGAGATATGCAAGTTATGAAGCTCCAAAAATCTTATTTTTTTGTTAATGCTGAAAATATTACATGGTCATCTTTGAATGCTCATAACTCGGGTATTTGATGTCGGATCATGGTCATTTTTGGCAAAAAATGAAATTTGCTGGCATGGCCATTTTTAAATGGCAATCTATAATTCTGATCTTAACGAGTCTAAAAAGGTATACCACTCAAAGATCGGACTTATTTTGGCCGAGATATGCAAGTTATGAAGCTCCAAAAATCTTATTTTTTTGTTAATGCTGAAAATATTACATGGTCATCTTTGAATGCTCATAACTCGGGTATTTGATGTCGGATCATGGTCATTTTTGGCAAAAAATGAAATTTGCTGGCATGGCCATTTTTAAATGGCAATCTATAATTCTGATCTTAACGAGTCTAAAAAGGTATACCACTCAAAGATCGGACTTATTTTGGCCGAGATATGCAAGTTATGAAGCTCCAAAAATCTTATTTTTTTGTTAATGCTGAAAATATTACATGGTCATCTTTGAATGCTCATAAGTCGGGTATTTGATGTCGGATCATGGTCATTTTTGGCAAAAAATGAAATTTGCTGGCATGGCCATTTTTAAATGGCAATCTATAATTCTGATCTTAACGAGTCTAAAAAGGTATACCACTCAAAGATCGGACTTATTTTGGCCGAGATATGCAAGTTATGAAGCTCCAAAAATCTAATTTTTTTGTTAATGCTGAAAATATTACATGGTCATCTTTGAATGCTCATAACTCGGGTATTTGATGTCGGATCATGGTCATTTTTGGCAAAAAATGAAATTTGCTGGCATGGCCATTTTTAAATGGCAATCTATAATTCTGATCTTAACGAGTCTAAAAAGGTATACCACTCAAAGATCGGACTTATTTTGGCCGAGATATGCAAGTTATGAAGCTCCAAAAATCTTATTTTTTTGTTAATGCTGAAAATATTACATGGTCATCTTTGAATGCTCATAACTCGGGTATTTGATGTCGGATCATGGTCATTTTTGGCAAAAAATGAAATTTGCTGGCATGGCCATTTTTAAATGGCAATCTATAATTCTGATCTTAACGAGTCTAAAAAGGTATACCACTCAAAGATCGGACTTATTTTGGCCGAGATATGCAAGTTATGAAGCTCCAAAAATCTTATTTTTTTGTTAATGCTGAAAATATTACATGGTCATCTTTGAATGCTCATAACTCGGGTATTTGATGTCGGATCATGGTCATTTTTGGCAAAAAATGAAATTTGCTGGCATGGCCATTTTTAAATGGCAATCTATAATTCTGATCTTAACGAGTCTAAAAAGGTATACCACTCAAAGATCGGACTTATTTTGGCCGAGATATGCAAGTTATGAAGCTCCAAAAATCTTATTTTTTTGTTAATGCTGAAAATATTACATGGTCATCTTTGAATGCTCATAACTCGGGTATTTGATGTCGGATCATGGTCATTTTTGGCAAAAAATGAAATTTGCTGGCATGGCCATTTTTAAATGGCAATCTATAATTCTGATCTTAACGAGTCTAAAAAGGTATACCACTCAAAGATCGGACTTATTTTGGCCGAGATATGCAAGTTATGAAGCTCCAAAAATCTTATTTTTTTGTTAATGCTGAAAATATTACATGGTCATCTTTGAATGCTCATAACTCGGGTATTTGATGTCGGATCATGGTCATTTTTGGCAAAAAATGAAATTTGCTGGCATGGCCATTTTTAAATGGCAATCTATAATTCTGATCTTAACGAGTCTAAAAAGGTATACCACTCAAAGATCGGACTTATTTTGGCCGAGATATGCAAGTTATGAAGCTCCAAAAATCTTATTTTTTTGTTAATGCTGAAAATATTACATGGTCATCTTTGAATGCTCATAACTCGGGTATTTGATGTCGGATCATGGTCATTTTTGGCAAAAAATGAAATTTGCTGGCATGGCCATTTTTAAATGGCAATCTATAATTCTGATCTTAACGAGTCTAAAAAGGTATACCACTCAAAGATCGGACTTATTTTGGCCGAGATATGCAAGTTATGAAGCTCCAAAAATCTTATTTTTTTGTTAATGCTGAAAATATTACATGGTCATCTTTGAATGCTCATAACTCGGGTATTTGATGTCGGATCATGGTCATTTTTGGCAAAAAATGAAATTTGCTGGCATGGCCATTTTTAAATGGCAATCTATAATTCTGATCTTAACGAGTCTAAAAAGGTATACCACTCAAAGATCGGACTTATTTTGGCCGAGATATGCAAGTTATGAAGCTCCAAAAATCTAATTTTTTTGTTAATGCTGAAAATATTACATGGTCATCTTTGAATGCTCATAACTCGGGTATTTGATGTCGGATCATGGTCATTTTTGGCAAAAAATGAAATTTGCTGGCATGGCCATTTTTAAATGGCAATCTATAATTCTGATCTTAACGAGTCTAAAAAGGTATACCACTCAAAGATCGGACTTATTTTGGCCGAGATATGCAAGTTATGAAGCTCCAAAAATCTTATTTTTTTGTTAATGCTGAAAATATTACATGGTCATCTTTGAATGCTCATAACTCGGGTATTTGATGTCGGATCATGGTCATTTTTGGCAAAAAATGAAATTTGCTGGCATGGCCATTTTTAAATGGCAATCTATAATTCTGATCTTAACGAGTCTAAAAAGGTATACCACTCAAAGATCGGACTTATTTTGGCCGAGATATGCAAGTTATGAAGCTCCAAAAATCTTATTTTTTTGTTAATGCTGAAAATATTACATGGTCATCTTTGAATGCTCATAACTCGGGTATTTGATGTCGGATCATGGTCATTTTTGGCAAAAAATGAAATTTGCTGGCATGGCCATTTTTAAATGGCAATCTATAATTCTGATCTTAACGAGTCTAAAAAGGTATACCACTCAAAGATCGGACTTATTTTGGCCGAGATATGCAAGTTATGAAGCTCCAAAAATCTTATTATTTTTGTTAATGCTGAAAATATTACATGGTCATCTTTGAATGCTCATAACTCGGGTATTTGATGTCGGATCATGGTCATTTTTGGCAAAAAATGAAATTTGCTGGCATGGCCATTTTTAAATGGCAATCTATAATTCTGATCTTAACGAGTCTAAAAAGGTATACCACTCAAAGATCGGACTTATTTTGGCCGAGATATGCAAGTTATGAAGCTCCAAAAATCTTATTTTTTTGTTAATGCTGAAAATATTACATGGTCATCTTTGAATGCTCATAACTCGGGTATTTGATGTCGGATCATGGTCATTTTTGGCAAAAAATGAAATTTGCTGGCATGGCCATTTTTAAATGGCAATCTATAATTCTGATCTTAACGAGTCTAAAAAGGTATACCACTCAAAGATCGGACTTATTTTGGCCGAGATATGCAAGTTATGAAGCTCCAAAAATCTTATTTTTTTGTTAATGCTGAAAATATTACATGGTCATCTTTGAATGCTCATAACTCGGGTATTTGATGTCGGATCATGGTCATTTTTGGCAAAAAATGAAATTTGCTGGCATGGCCATTTTTAAATGGCAATCTATAATTCTGATCTTAACGAGTCTAAAAAGGTATACCACTCAAAGATCGGACTTATTTTGGCCGAGATATGCAAGTTATGAAGCTCCAAAAATCTTATTTTTTTGTTAATGCTGAAAATATTACATGGTCATCTTTGAATGCTCATAACTCGGGTATTTGATGTCGGATCATGGTCATTTTTGGCAAAAAATGAAATTTGCTGGCATGGCCATTTTTAAATGGCAATCTATAATTCTGATCTTAACGAGTCTAAAAAGGTATACCACTCAAAGATCGGACTTATTTTGGCCGAGATATGCAAGTTATGAAGCTCCAAAAATCTTATTTTTTTGTTAATGCTGAAAATATTACATGGTCATCTTTGAATGCTCATAACTCGGGTATTTGATGTCGGATCATGGTCATTTTTGGCAAAAAATGAAATTTGCTGGCATGGCCATTTTTAAATGGCAATCTATAATTCTGATCTTAACGAGTCTAAAAAGGTATACCACTCAAAGATCGGACTTATTTTGGCCGAGATATGCAAGTTATGAAGCTCCAAAAATCTTATTTTTTTGTTAATGCTGAAAATATTACATGGTCATCTTTGAATGCTCATAACTCGGGTATTTGATGTCGGATCATGGTCATTTTTGGCAAAAAATGAAATTTGCTGGCATGGCCATTTTTAAATGGCAATCTATAATTCTGATCTTAACGAGTCTAAAAAGGTATACCACTCAAAGATCGGACTTATTTTGGCCGAGATATGCAAGTTATGAAGCTCCAAAAATCTTATTTTTTTGTTAATGCTGAAAATATTACATGGTCATCTTTGAATGCTCATAACTCGGGTATTTGATGTCGGATCATGGTCATTTTTGGCAAAAAATGAAATTTGCTGGCATGGCCATTTTTAAATGGCAATCTATAATTCTGATCTTAACGAGTCTAAAAAGGTATACCACTCAAAGATCGGACTTATTTTGGCCGAGATATGCAAGTTATGAAGCTCCAAAAATCTTATTTTTTTGTTAATGCTGAAAATATTACATGGTCATCTTTGAATGCTCATAACTCGGGTATTTGATGTCGGATCATGGTCATTTTTGGCAAAAAATGAAATTTGCTGGCATGGCCATTTTTAAATGGCAATCTATAATTCTGATCTTAACGAGTCTAAAAAGGTATACCACTCAAAGATCGGACTTATTTTGGCCGAGATATGCAAGTTATGAAGCTCCAAAAATCTTATTTTTTTGTTAATGCTGAAAATATTACATGGTCATCTTTGAATGCTCATAACTCGGGTATTTGATGTCGGATCATGGTCATTTTTGGAAAAAATGAAATTTGCTGGCATGGCCATTTTTAAATGGCAATCTATAATTCTGATCTTAACGAGTCTAAAAAGGTATACCACTCAAAGATCGGACTTATTTTGGCCGAGATATGCAAGTTATGAAGCTCCAAAAATCTTATTTTTTTGTTAATGCTGAAAATATTACATGGTCATCTTTGAATGCTCATAACTCGGGTATTTGATGTCGGATCATGGTCATTTTTGGCAAAAAATGAAATTTGCTGGCATGGCCATTTTTAAATGGCAATCTATAATTCTGATCTTAACGAGTCTAAAAAGGTATACCACTCAAAGATCGGACTTATTTTGGCCGAGATATGCAAGTTATGAAGCTCCAAAAATCTTATTTTTTTGTTAATGCTGAAAATATTACATGGTCATCTTTGAATGCTCATAACTCGGGTATTTGATGTCGGATCATGGTCATTTTTGGCAAAAAATGAAATTTGCTGGCATGGCCATTTTTAAATGGCAATCTATAATTCTGATCTTAACGAGTCTAAAAAGGTATACCACTCAAAGATCGGACTTATTTTGGCCGAGATATGCAAGTTATGAAGCTCCAAAAATCTTATTTTTTTGTTAATGCTGAAAATATTACATGGTCATCTTTGAATGCTCATAACTCGGGTATTTGATGTCGGATCATGGTCATTTTTGGCAAAAAATGAAATTTGCTGGCATGGCCATTTTTAAATGGCAATCTATAATTCTGATCTTAACGAGTCTAAAAAGGTATACCACTCAAAGATCGGACTTATTTTGGCCGAGATATGCAAGTTATGAAGCTCCAAAAATCTTATTTTTTTGTTAATGCTGAAAATATTACATGGTCATCTTTGAATGCTCATAACTCGGGTATTTGATGTCGGATCATGGTCATTTTTGGCAAAAAATGAAATTTGCTGGCATGGCCATTTTTAAATGGCAATCTATAATTCTGATCTTAACGAGTCTAAAAAGGTATACCACTCAAAGATCGGACTTATTTTGGCCGAGATATGCAAGTTATGAAGCTCCAAAAATCTTATTTTTTTGTTAATGCTGAAAATATTACATGGTCATCTTTGAATGCTCATAACTCGGGTATTTGATGTCGGATCATGGTCATTTTTGGCAAAAAATGAAATTTGCTGGCATGGCCATTTTTAAATGGCAATCTATAATTCTGATCTTAACGAGTCTAAAAAGGTATACCACTCAAAGATCGGACTTATTTTGGCCGAGATATGCAAGTTATGAAGCTCCAAAAATCTTATTTTTTTTGTTAATGCTGAAAATATTACATGGTCATCTTTGAATGCTCATAACTCGGGTATTTGATGTCGGATCATGGTCATTTTTGGCAAAAAATGAAATTTGCTGGCATGGCCATTTTTAAATGGCAATCTATAATTCTGATCTTAACGAGTCTAAAAAGGTATACCACTCAAAGATCGGACTTATTTTGGCCGAGATATGCAAGTTATGAAGCTCCAAAAATCTTATTTTTTTGTTAATGCTGAAAATATTACATGGTCATCTTTGAATGCTCATAACTCGGGTATTTGATGTCGGATCATGGTCATTTTTGGCAAAAAATGAAATTTGCTGGCATGGCCATTTTTAAATGGCAATCTATAATTCTGATCTTAACGAGTCTAAAAAGGTATACCACTCAAAGATCGGACTTATTTTGGCCGAGATATGCAAGTTATGAAGCTCCAAAAATCTTATTTTTTTGTTAATGCTGAAAATATTACATGGTCATCTTTGAATGCTCATAACTCGGGTATTTGATGTCGGATCATGGTCATTTTTGGCAAAAAATGAAATTTGCTGGCATGGCCATTTTTAAATGGCAATCTATAATTCTGATCTTAACGAGTCTAAAAAGGTATACCACTCAAAGATCGGACTTATTTTGGCCGAGATATGCAAGTTATGAAGCTCCAAAAATCTTATTTTTTTGTTAATGCTGAAAATATTACATGGTCATCTTTGAATGCTCATAACTCGGGTATTTGATGTCGGATCATGGTCATTTTTGGCAAAAAATGAAATTTGCTGGCATGGCCATTTTTAAATGGCAATCTATAATTCTGATCTTAACGAGTCTAAAAAGGTATACCACTCAAAGATCGGACTTATTTTGGCCGAGATATGCAAGTTATGAAGCTCCAAAAATCTTATTTTTTTGTTAATGCTGAAAATATTACATGGTCATCTTTGAATGCTCATAACTCGGGTATTTGATGTCGGATCATGGTCATTTTTGGCAAAAAATGAAATTTGCTGGCATGGCCATTTTTAAATGGCAATCTATAATTCTGATCTTAACGAGTCTAAAAAGGTATACCACTCAAAGATCGGACTTATTTTGGCCGAGATATGCAAGTTATGAAGCTCCAAAAATCTTATTTTTTTGTTAATGCTGAAAATATTACATGGTCATCTTTGAATGCTCATAACTCGGGTATTTGATGTCGGATCATGGTCATTTTTGGCAAAAAATTAAATTTGCTGGCATGGCCATTTTTAAATGGCAATCTATAATTCTGATCTTAACGAGTCTAAAAAGGTATACCACTCAAAGATCGGACTTATTTTGGCCGAGATATGCAAGTTATGAAGCTCCAAAAATCTTATTTTTTTGTTAATGCTGAAAATATTACATGGTCATCTTTGAATGCTCATAACTCGGGTATTTGATGTCGGATCATGGTCATTTTTGGCAAAAAATGAAATTTGCTGGCATGGCCATTTTTAAATGGCAATCTATAATTCTGATCTTAACGAGTCTAAAAAGGTATACCACTCAAAGATCGGACTTATTTTGGCCGAGATATGCAAGTTATGAAGCTCCAAAAATCTTATTTTTTTGTTAATGCTGAAAATATTACATGGTCATCTTTGAATGCTCATAACTCGGGTATTTGATGTCGGATCATGGTCATTTTTGGCAAAAAATGTAAATTTGCTGGCATGGCCATTTTTAAATGGCAATCTATAATTCTGATCTTAACGAGTCTAAAAAGGTATACCACTCAAAGATCGGACTTATTTTGGCCGAGATATGCAAGTTATGAAGCTCCAAAAATCTTATTTTTTTGTTAATGCTGAAAATATTACATGGTCATCTTTGAATGCTCATAACTCGGGTATTTGATGTCGGATCATGGTCATTTTTGGCAAAAAATGAAATTTGCTGGCATGGCCATTTTTAAATGGCAATCTATAATTCTGATCTTAACGAGTCTAAAAAGGTATACCACTCAAAGATCGGACTTATTTTGGCCGAGATATGCAAGTTATGAAGCTCCAAAAATCTTATTTTTTTGTTAATGCTGAAAATATTACATGGTCATCTTTGAATGCTCATAACTCGGGTATTTGATGTCGGATCATGGTCATTTTTGGCAAAAAATGAAATTTGCTGGCATGGCCATTTTTAAATGGCAATCTATAATTCTGATCTTAACGAGTCTAAAAAGGTATACCACTCAAAGATCGGACTTATTTTGGCCGAGATATGCAAGTTATGAAGCTCCAAAAATCTTATTTTTTTGTTAATGCTGAAAATATTACATGGTCATCTTTGAATGCTCATAACTCGGGTATTTGATGTCGGATCATGGTCATTTTTGGCAAAAAATGAAATTTGCTGGCATGGCCATTTTTAAATGGCAATCTATAATTCTGATCTTAACGAGTCTAAAAAGGTATACCACTCAAAGATCGGACTTATTTTGGCCGAGATATGCAAGTTATGAAGCTCCAAAAATCTTATTTTTTTGTTAATGCTGAAAATATTACATGGTCATCTTTGAATGCTCATAACTCGGGTATTTGATGTCGGATCATGGTCATTTTTGGCAAAAAATGAAATTTGCTGGCATGGCCATTTTTAAATGGCAATCTATAATTCTGATCTTAACGAGTCTAAAAAGGTATACCACTCAAAGATCGGACTTATTTTGGCCGAGATATGCAAGTTATGAAGCTCCAAAAATCTTATTTTTTTGTTAATGCTGAAAATATTACATGGTCATCTTTGAATGCTCATAACTCGGGTATTTGATGTCGGATCATGGTCATTTTTGGCAAAAAATTAAATTTGCTGGCATGGCCATTTTTAAATGGCAATCTATAATTCTGATCTTAACGAGTCTAAAAAGGTATACCACTCAAAGATCGGACTTATTTTGGCCGAGATATGCAAGTTATGAAGCTCCAAAAATCTTATTTTTTTGTTAATGCTGAAAATATTACATGGTCATCTTTGAATGCTCATAACTCGGGTATTTGATGTCGGATCATGGTCATTTTTGGCAAAAAATGAAATTTGCTGGCATGGCCATTTTTAAATGGCAATCTATAATTCTGATCTTAACGAGTCTAAAAAGGTATACCACTCAAAGATCGGACTTATTTTGGCCGAGATATGCAAGTTATGAAGCTCCAAAAATCTTATTTTTTTGTTAATGCTGAAAATATTACATGGTCATCTTTGAATGCTCATAACTCGGGTATTTGATGTCGGATCATGGTCATTTTTGGCAAAAAATGAAATTTGCTGGCATGGCCATTTTTAAATGGCAATCTATAATTCTGATCTTAACGAGTCTAAAAAGGTATACCACTCAAAGATCGGACTTATTTTGGCCGAGATATGCAAGTTATGAAGCTCCAAAAATCTTATTTTTTTGTTAATGCTGAAAATATTACATGGTCATCTTTGAATGCTCATAACTCGGGTATTTGATGTCGGATCATGGTCATTTTTGGCAAAAAAATGAAATTTGCTGGCATGGCCATTTTTAAATGGCAATCTATAATTCTGATCTTAACGAGTCTAAAAAGGTATACCACTCAAAGATCGGACTTATTTTGGCCGAGATATGCAAGTTATGAAGCTCCAAAAATCTTATTTTTTTGTTAATGCTGAAAATATTACATGGTCATCTTTGAATGCTCATAACTCGGGTATTTGATGTCGGATCATGGTCATTTTTGGCAAAAAATGAAATTTGCTGGCATGGCCATTTTTAAATGGCAATCTATAATTCTGATCTTAACGAGTCTAAAAAGGTATACCACTCAAAGATCGGACTTATTTTGGCCGAGATATGCAAGTTATGAAGCTCCAAAAATCTTATTTTTTTGTTAATGCTGAAAATATTACATGGTCATCTTTGAATGCTCATAACTCGGGTATTTGATGTCGGATCATGGTCATTTTTGGCAAAAAATGAAATTTGCTGGCATGGCCATTTTTAAATGGCAATCTATAATTCTGATCTTAACGAGTCTAAAAAGGTATACCACTCAAAGATCGGACTTATTTTGGCCGAGATATGCAAGTTATGAAGCTCCAAAAATCTTATTTTTTTGTTAATGCTGAAAATATTACATGGTCATCTTTGAATGCTCATAACTCGGGTATTTGATGTCGGATCATGGTCATTTTTGGCAAAAAATGAAATTTGCTGGCATGGCCATTTTTAAATGGCAATCTATAATTCTGATCTTAACGAGTCTAAAAAGGTATACCACTCAAAGATCGGACTTATTTTGGCCGAGATATGCAAGTTATGAAGCTCCAAAAATCTTATTTTTTTGTTAATGCTGAAAATATTACATGGTCATCTTTGAATGCTCATAACTCGGGTATTTGATGTCGGATCATGGTCATTTTTGGCAAAAAATTAAATTTGCTGGCATGGCCATTTTTAAATGGCAATCTATAATTCTGATCTTAACGAGTCTAAAAAGGTATACCACTCAAAGATCGGACTTATTTTGGCCGAGATATGCAAGTTATGAAGCTCCAAAAATCTTATTTTTTTGTTAATGCTGAAAATATTACATGGTCATCTTTGAATGCTCATAACTCGGGTATTTGATGTCGGATCATGGTCATTTTTGGCAAAAAATGAAATTTGCTGGCATGGCCATTTTTAAATGGCAATCTATAATTCTGATCTTAACGAGTCTAAAAAGGTATACCACTCAAAGATCGGACTTATTTTGGCCGAGATATGCAAGTTATGAAGCTCCAAAAATCTTATTTTTTTGTTAATGCTGAAAATATTACATGGTCATCTTTGAATGCTCATAACTCGGGTATTTGATGTCGGATCATGGTCATTTTTGGCAAAAAATGAAATTTGCTGGCATGGCCATTTTTAAATGGCAATCTATAATTCTGATCTTAACGAGTCTAAAAAGGTATACCACTCAAAGATCGGACTTATTTTGGCCGAGATATGCAAGTTATGAAGCTCCAAAAATCTTATTTTTTTGTTAATGCTGAAAATATTACATGGTCATCTTTGAATGCTCATAACTCGGGTATTTGATGTCGGATCATGGTCATTTTTGGCAAAAAATGAAATTTGCTGGCATGGCCATTTTTAAATGGCAATCTATAATTCTGATCTTAACGAGTCTAAAAAGGTATACCACTCAAAGATCGGACTTATTTTGGCCGAGATATGCAAGTTATGAAGCTCCAAAAATCTTATTTTTTTGTTAATGCTGAAAATATTACATGGTCATCTTTGAATGCTCATAACTCGGGTATTTGATGTCGGATCATGGTCATTTTTGGCAAAAAATGAAATTTGCTGGCATGGCCATTTTTAAATGGCAATCTATAATTCTGATCTTAACGAGTCTAAAAAGGTATACCACTCAAAGATCGGACTTATTTTGGCCGAGATATGCAAGTTATGAAGCTCCAAAAATCTTATTTTTTTGTTAATGCTGAAAATATTACATGGTCATCTTTGAATGCTCATAACTCGGGTATTTGATGTCGGATCATGGTCATTTTTGGCAAAAAATGAAATTTGCTGGCATGGCCATTTTTAAATGGCAATCTATAATTCTGATCTTAACGAGTCTAAAAAGGTATACCACTCAAAGATCGGACTTATTTTGGCCGAGATATGCAAGTTATGAAGCTCCAAAAATCTTATTTTTTTGTTAATGCTGAAAATATTACATGGTCATCTTTGAATGCTCATAACTCGGGTATTTGATGTCGGATCATGGTCATTTTTGGCAAAAAATGAAATTTGCTGGCATGGCCATTTTTAAATGGCAATCTATAATTCTGATCTTAACGAGTCTAAAAAGGTATACCACTCAAAGATCGGACTTATTTTGGCCGAGATATGCAAGTTATGAAGCTCCAAAAATCTTATTTTTTTGTTAATGCTGAAAATATTACATGGTCATCTTTGAATGCTCATAACTCGGGTATTTGATGTCGGATCATGGTCATTTTTGGCAAAAAATGAAATTTGCTGGCATGGCCATTTTTAAATGGCAATCTATAATTCTGATCTTAACGAGTCTAAAAAGGTATACCACTCAAAGATCGGACTTATTTTGGCCGAGATATGCAAGTTATGAAGCTCCAAAAATCTTATTTTTTTGTTAATGCTGAAAATATTACATGGTCATCTTTGAATGCTCATAACTCGGGTATTTGATGTCGGATCATGGTCATTTTTGGCAAAAAATGAAATTTGCTGGCATGGCCATTTTTAAATGGCAATCTATAATTCTGATCTTAACGAGTCTAAAAAGGTATACCACTCAAAGATCGGACTTATTTTGGCCGAGATATGCAAGTTATGAAGCTCCAAAAATCTTAATTTTTTTGTTAATGCTGAAAATATTACATGGTCATCTTTGAATGCTCATAACTCGGGTATTTGATGTCGGATCATGGTCATTTTTGGCAAAAAATGAAATTTGCTGGCATGGCCATTTTTAAATGGCAATCTATAATTCTGATCTTAACGAGTCTAAAAAGGTATACCACTCAAAGATCGGACTTATTTTGGCCGAGATATGCAAGTTATGAAGCTCCAAAAATCTTATTTTTTTGTTAATGCTGAAAATATTACATGGTCATCTTTGAATGCTCATAACTCGGGTATTTGATGTCGGATCATGGTCATTTTTGGCAAAAAATGAAATTTGCTGGCATGGCCATTTTTAAATGGCAATCTATAATTCTGATCTTAACGAGTCTAAAAAGGTATACCACTCAAAGATCGGACTTATTTTGGCCGAGATATGCAAGTTATGAAGCTCCAAAAATCTTATTTTTTTGTTAATGCTGAAAATATTACATGGTCATCTTTGAATGCTCATAACTCGGGTATTTGATGTCGGATCATGGTCATTTTTGGCAAAAAATGAAATTTGCTGGCATGGCCATTTTTAAATGGCAATCTATAATTCTGATCTTAACGAGTCTAAAAAGGTATACCACTCAAAGATCGGACTTATTTTGGCCGAGATATGCAAGTTATGAAGCTCCAAAAATCTTATTTTTTTGTTAATGCTGAAAATATTACATGGTCATCTTTGAATGCTCATAACTCGGGTATTTGATGTCGGATCATGGTCATTTTTGGCAAAAAATGAAATTTGCTGGCATGGCCATTTTTAAATGGCAATCTATAATTCTGATCTTAACGAGTCTAAAAAGGTATACCACTCAAAGATCGGACTTATTTTGGCCGAGATATGCAAGTTATGAAGCTCCAAAAATCTTATTTTTTTGTTAATGCTGAAAATATTACATGGTCATCTTTGAATGCTCATAACTCGGGTATTTGATGTCGGATCATGGTCATTTTTGGCAAAAAATGAAATTTGCTGGCATGGCCATTTTTAAATGGCAATCTATAATTCTGATCTTAACGAGTCTAAAAAGGTATACCACTCAAAGATCGGACTTATTTTGGCCGAGATATGCAAGTTATGAAGCTCCAAAAATCTTATTTTTTTGTTAATGCTGAAAATATTACATGGTCATCTTTGAATGCTCATAACTCGGGTATTTGATGTCGGATCATGGTCATTTTTGGCAAAAAATGAAATTTGCTGGCATGGCCATTTTTAAATGGCAATCTATAATTCTGATCTTAACGAGTCTAAAAAGGTATACCACTCAAAGATCGGACTTATTTTGGCCGAGATATGCAAGTTATGAAGCTCCAAAAATCTTATTTTTTTGTTAATGCTGAAAATATTACATGGTCATCTTTGAATGCTCATAACTCGGGTATTTGATGTCGGATCATGGTCATTTTTGGCAAAAAATGAAATTTGCTGGCATGGCCATTTTTAAATGGCAATCTATAATTCTGATCTTAACGAGTCTAAAAAGGTATACCACTCAAAGATCGGACTTATTTTGGCCGAGATATGCAAGTTATGAAGCTCCAAAAATCTTATTTTTTTGTTAATGCTGAAAATATTACATGGTCATCTTTGAATGCTCATAACTCGGGTATTTGATGTCGGATCATGGTCATTTTTGGCAAAAAATGAAATTTGCTGGCATGGCCATTTTTAAATGGCAATCTATAATTCTGATCTTAACGAGTCTAAAAAGGTATACCACTCAAAGATCGGACTTATTTTGGCCGAGATATGCAAGTTATGAAGCTCCAAAAATCTTATTTTTTTGTTAATGCTGAAAATATTACATGGTCATCTTTGAATGCTCATAACTCGGGTATTTGATGTCGGATCATGGTCATTTTTGGCAAAAAATTAAATTTGCTGGCATGGCCATTTTTAAATGGCAATCTATAATTCTGATCTTAACGAGTCTAAAAAGGTATACCACTCAAAGATCGGACTTATTTTGGCCGAGATATGCAAGTTATGAAGCTCCAAAAATCTTATTTTTTTGTTAATGCTGAAAATATTACATGGTCATCTTTGAATGCTCATAACTCGGGTATTTGATGTCGGATCATGGTCATTTTTGGCAAAAAATGAAATTTGCTGGCATGGCCATTTTTAAATGGCAATCTATAATTCTGATCTTAACGAGTCTAAAAAGGTATACCACTCAAAGATCGGACTTATTTTGGCCGAGATATGCAAGTTATGAAGCTCCAAAAATCTTATTTTTTTGTTAATGCTGAAAATATTACATGGTCATCTTTGAATGCTCATAACTCGGGTATTTGATGTCGGATCATGGTCATTTTTGGCAAAAAATGAAATTTGCTGGCATGGCCATTTTTAAATGGCAATCTATAATTCTGATCTTAACGAGTCTAAAAAGGTATACCACTCAAAGATCGGACTTATTTTGGCCGAGATATGCAAGTTATGAAGCTCCAAAAATCTTATTTTTTTGTTAATGCTGAAAATATTACATGGTCATCTTTGAATGCTCATAACTCGGGTATTTGATGTCGGATCATGGTCATTTTTGGCAAAAAATGAAATTTGCTGGCATGGCCATTTTTAAATGGCAATCTATAATTCTGATCTTAACGAGTCTAAAAAGGTATACCACTCAAAGATCGGACTTATTTTGGCCGAGATATGCAAGTTATGAAGCTCCAAAAATCTTATTTTTTTGTTAATGCTGAAAATATTACATGGTCATCTTTGAATGCTCATAACTCGGGTATTTGATGTCGGATCATGGTCATTTTTGGCAAAAAATGAAATTTGCTGGCATGGCCATTTTTAAATGGCAATCTATAATTCTGATCTTAACGAGTCTAAAAAGGTATACCACTCAAAGATCGGACTTATTTTGGCCGAGATATGCAAGTTATGAAGCTCCAAAAATCTTAATTTTTTTGTTAATGCTGAAAATATTACATGGTCATCTTTGAATGCTCATAACTCGGGTATTTGATGTCGGATCATGGTCATTTTTGGCAAAAAATGAAATTTGCTGGCATGGCCATTTTTAAATGGCAATCTATAATTCTGATCTTAACGAGTCTAAAAAGGTATACCACTCAAAGATCGGACTTATTTTGGCCGAGATATGCAAGTTATGAAGCTCCAAAAATCTTATTTTTTTGTTAATGCTGAAAATATTACATGGTCATCTTTGAATGCTCATAACTCGGGTATTTGATGTCGGATCATGGTCATTTTTGGCAAAAAATGAAATTTGCTGGCATGGCCATTTTTAAATGGCAATCTATAATTCTGATCTTAACGAGTCTAAAAAGGTATACCACTCAAAGATCGGACTTATTTTGGCCGAGATATGCAAGTTATGAAGCTCCAAAAATCTTATTTTTTTGTTAATGCTGAAAATATTACATGGTCATCTTTGAATGCTCATAACTCGGGTATTTGATGTCGGATCATGGTCATTTTTGGCAAAAAATGAAATTTGCTGGCATGGCCATTTTTAAATGGCAATCTATAATTCTGATCTTAACGAGTCTAAAAAGGTATACCACTCAAAGATCGGACTTATTTTGGCCGAGATATGCAAGTTATGAAGCTCCAAAAATCTTATTTTTTTGTTAATGCTGAAAATATTACATGGTCATCTTTGAATGCTCATAACTCGGGTATTTGATGTCGGATCATGGTCATTTTTGGCAAAAAATTAAATTTGCTGGCATGGCCATTTTTAAATGGCAATCTATAATTCTGATCTTAACGAGTCTAAAAAGGTATACCACTCAAAGATCGGACTTATTTTGGCCGAGATATGCAAGTTATGAAGCTCCAAAAATCTTATTTTTTTGTTAATGCTGAAAATATTACATGGTCATCTTTGAATGCTCATAACTCGGGTATTTGATGTCGGATCATGGTCATTTTTGGCAAAAAATGAAATTTGCTGGCATGGCCATTTTTAAATGGCAATCTATAATTCTGATCTTAACGAGTCTAAAAAGGTATACCACTCAAAGATCGGACTTATTTTGGCCGAGATATGCAAGTTATGAAGCTCCAAAAATTATATTTTTTTGTTAATGCTGAAAATATTACATGGTCATCTTTGAATGCTCATAACTCGGGTATTTGATGTCGGATCATGGTCATTTTTGGCAAAAAATGAAATTTGCTGGCATGGCCATTTTTAAATGGCAATCTATAATTCTGATCTTAACGAGTCTAAAAAGGTATACCACTCAAAGATCGGACTTATTTTGGCCGAGATATGCAAGTTATGAAGCTCCAAAAATCTAATTTTTTTGTTAATGCTGAAAATATTACATGGTCATCTTTGAATGCTCATAACTCGGGTATTTGATGTCGGATCATGGTCATTTTTGGCAAAAAATGAAATTTGCTGGCATGGCCATTTTTAAATGGCAATCTATAATTCTGATCTTAACGAGTCTAAAAAGGTATACCACTCAAAGATCGGACTTATTTTGGCCGAGATATGCAAGTTATGAAGCTCCAAAAATCTTATTTTTTTGTTAATGCTGAAAATATTACATGGTCATCTTTGAATGCTCATAACTCGGGTATTTGATGTCGGATCATGGTCATTTTTGGCAAAAAATGAAATTTGCTGGCATGGCCATTTTTAAATGGCAATCTATAATTCTGATCTTAACGAGTCTAAAAAGGTATACCACTCAAAGATCGGACTTATTTTGGCCGAGATATGCAAGTTATGAAGCTCCAAAAATCTTATTTTTTTGTTAATGCTGAAAATATTACATGGTCATCTTTGAATGCTCATAACTCGGGTATTTGATGTCGGATCATGGTCATTTTTGGCAAAAAACTGAAATTTGCTGGCATGGCCATTTTTAAATGGCAATCTATAATTCTGATCTTAACGAGTCTAAAAAGGTATACCACTCAAAGATCGGACTTATTTTGGCCGAGATATGCAAGTTATGAAGCTCCAAAAATCTTATTTTTTTGTTAATGCTGAAAATATTACATGGTCATCTTTGAATGCTCATAACTCGGGTATTTGATGTCGGATCATGGTCATTTTTGGCAAAAAATGAAATTTGCTGGCATGGCCATTTTTAAATGGCAATCTATAATTCTGATCTTAACGAGTCTAAAAAGGTATACCACTCAAAGATCGGACTTATTTTGGCCGAGATATGCAAGTTATGAAGCTCCAAAAATCTTATTTTTTTGTTAATGCTGAAAATATTACATGGTCATCTTTGAATGCTCATAACTCGGGTATTTGATGTCGGATCATGGTCATTTTTGGCAAAAAATGAAATTTGCTGGCATGGCCATTTTTAAATGGCAATCTATAATTCTGATCTTAACGAGTCTAAAAAGGTATACCACTCAAAGATCGGACTTATTTTGGCCGAGATATGCAAGTTATGAAGCTCCAAAAATCTTATTTTTTTGTTAATACTGAAAATATTACATGGTCATCTTTGAATGCTCATAACTCGGGTATTTGATGTCGGATCATGGTCATTTTTGGCAAAAAATGAAATTTGCTGGCATGGCCATTTTTAAATGGCAATCTATAATTCTGATCTTAACGAGTCTAAAAAGGTATACCACTCAAAGATCGGACTTATTTTGGCCGAGATATGCAAGTTATGAAGCTCCAAAAATCTAATTTTTTTGTTAATGCTGAAAATATTACATGGTCATCTTTGAATGCTCATAACTCGGGTATTTGATGTCGGATCATGGTCATTTTTGGCAAAAAATTAAATTTTCTGGCATGGCCATTTTTAAATGGCAATCTATAATTCTGATCTTAACGAGTCTAAAAAGGTATACCACTCAAAGATCGGACTTATTTTGGCCGAGATATGCAAGTTATGAAGCTCCAAAAATCTTATTTTTTTGTTAATGCTGAAAATATTACATGGTCATCTTTGAATGCTCATAACTCGGGTATTTGATGTCGGATCATGGTCATTTTTGGCAAAAAATGAAATTTGCTGGCATGGCCATTTTTAAATGGCAATCTATAATTCTGATCTTAACGAGTCTAAAAAGGTATACCACTCAAAGATCGGACTTATTTTGGCCGAGATATGCAAGTTATGAAGCTCCAAAAATCTTATTTTTTTGTTAATACTGAAAATATTACATGGTCATCTTTGAATGCTCATAACTCGGGTATTTGATGTCGGATCATGGTAATTTTTGGCAAAAAATTAAATTTGCTGGCATGGCCATTTTTAAATGGCAATCTATAATTCTGATCTTAACGAGTCTAAAAAGGTATACCACTCAAAGATCGGACTTATTTTGGCCGAGATATGCAAGTTATGAAGCTCCAAAAATCTTATATTTTTGTTAATGCTGAAAATATTACATGGTCATTTTTGAATGCTCATAACTCGGGTATTTGATGTCGGATCATGGTCATTTTTGGCAAAAAATTAAATTTGCTGGCATGGCCATTTTTAAATGGCAATCTATAATTCTGATCTTAACGAGTCTAAAAAGGTATACCACTCAAAGATCGGACTTATTTTGGCCGAGATATGCAAGTTATGAAGCTCCAAAAATCTTATATTTTTGTTAATGCTGAAAATATTACATGGTCATCTTTGAATGCTCATAACTCGGGTATTTGATGTCGGATCATGGTCATTTTTGGCAAAAAATTAAATTTGCTGGCATGGCCATTTTTAAATGGCAATCTATAATTCTGATCTTAACGAGTCTAAAAAGGTATACCACTCAAAGATCGGACTTATTTTGGCCGAGATATGCCAGTTATGAAGCTCCAAAAATCTTATATTTTTGTTAATGCTGAAAATATTACATGGTCATCTTTGAATGCTCATAACTCGGGTATTTGATGTCGGATCATGGTCATTTTTGGCAAAAAATTAAATTAGCTGGCATGGCCATTTTTAAATGGCAATCTATAATTCTGATCTAAACGAGTCTAAAAAGGTATACCACTCAAAGATCGGACTTATTTTGGCCGAGATATGCAAGTTATGAAGCTCCAAAAATCTTATTTTTTTGTTAATTGAATATTGCAAAAGAAATCTCTCCTTTTTAAATGGCAATCTATAATTCTGATCTTAACGAGTCTAAAAAGGTATACCACTCAAAGATCGGACTTATTTTGGCCGAGATATGCAAGTTATGAAGCTCCAAAAATCTTATTTTTTTGTTAATGCTGAAAATATTACATGGTCATCTTTGAATGCTCATAACTCGGGTATTTGATGTCGGATCATGGTCATTTTTGGCAAAAAATGAAATTTGCTGGCATGGCCATTTTTAAATGGCAATCTATAATTCTGATCTTAACGAGTCTAAAAAGGTATACCACTCAAAGATCGGACTTATTTTGGCCGAGATATGCAAGTTATGAAGCTCCAAAAATCTTATTTTTTTGTTAATGCTGAAAATATTACATGGTCATCTATTGAATGCTCATAACTCGGGTATTTGATGTCGGATCATGGTCATTTTTGGCAAAAAATTAAATTTGCTGGCATGGCCATTTTTAAATGGCAATCTATAATTCTGATCTTAACGAGTCTAAAAAGGTATACCACTCAAAGATCGGACTTATTTTGGCCGAGATATGCAAGTTATGAAGCTCCAAAAATCTTATTTTTTTGTTAATGCTGAAAATATTACATGGTCATCTTTGAATGCTCATAACTCGGGTATTTGATGTCGGATCATGGTCATTTTTGGCAAAAAATGAAATTTGCTGGCATGGCCATTTTTAAATGGCAATCTATAATTCTGATCTTAACGAGTCTAAAAAGGTATACCACTCAAAGATCGGACTTATTTTGGCCGAGATATGCAAGTTATGAAGCTCCAAAAATCTTATTTTTTTGTTAATGCTGAAAATATTACATGGTTCATCTTTGAATGCTCATAACTCGGGTATTTGATGTCGGATCATGGTCATTTTTGGCAAAAAATTAAATTTGCTGGCATGGCCATTTTTAAATGGCAATCTATAATTCTGATCTTAACGAGTCTAAAAAGGTATACCACTCAAAGATCGGACTTATTTTGGCCGAGATATGCAAGTTATGAAGCTCCAAAAATCTTATTTTTTTGTTAATGCTGAAAATATTACATGGTCATCTTTGAATGCTCATAACTCGGGTATTTGATGTCGGATCATGGTCATTTTTGGCAAAAAATGAAATTTGCTGGCATGGCCATTTTTAAATGGCAATCTATAATTCTGATCTTAACGAGTCTAAAAAGGTATACCACTCAAAGATCGGACTTATTTTGGCCGAGATATGCAAGTTATGAAGCTCCAAAAATCTTATTTTTTTGTTAATGCTGAAAATATTACATGGTCATCTTTGAATGCTCATAACTCGGGTATTTGATGTCGGATCATGGTCATTTTTGGCAAAAAATTAAATTTGCTGGCATGGCCATTTTTAAATGGCAATCTATAATTCTGATCTTAACGAGTCTAAAAAGGTATACCACTCAAAGATCGGACTTATTTTGGCCGAGATATGCAAGTTATGAAGCTCCAAAAATCTTATTTTTTTGTTAATGCTGAAAATATTACATGGTCATCTTTGAATGCTCATAACTCGGGTATTTGATGTCGGATCATGGTCATTTTTGGCAAAAAATGAAATTTGCTGGCATGGCCATTTTTAAATGGCAATCTATAATTCTGATCTTAACGAGTCTAAAAAGGTATACCACTCAAAGATCGGACTTATTTTGGCCGAGATATGCAAGTTATGAAGCTCCAAAAATCTTATTTTTTTGTTAATGCTGAAAATATTACATGGTCATCTTTGAATGCTCATAACTCGGGTATTTGATGTCGGATCATGGTCATTTTTGGCAAAAAATTAAATTTGCTGGCATGGCCATTTTTAAATGGCAATCTATAATTCTGATCTTAACGAGTCTAAAAAGGTATACCACTCAAAGATCGGACTTATTTTGGCCGAGATATGCAAGTTATGAAGCTCCAAAAATCTTATTTTTTTGTTAATGCTGAAAATATTACATGGTCATCTTTGAATGCTCATAACTCGGGTATTTGATGTCGGATCATGGTCATTTTTGGCAAAAAATGAAATTTGCTGGCATGGCCATTTTTAAATGGCAATCTATAATTCTGATCTTAACGAGTCTAAAAAGGTATACCACTCAAAGATCGGACTTATTTTGGCCGAGATATGCAAGTTATGAAGCTCCAAAAATCTTATTTTTTTGTTAATGCTGAAAATATTACATGGTCATCTTTGAATGCTCATAACTCGGGTATTTGATGTCGGATCATGGTCATTTTTGGCAAAAAATGAAATTTGCTGGCATGGCCATTTTTAAATGGCAATCTATAATTCTGATCTTAACGAGTCTAAAAAGGTATACCACTCAAAGATCGGACTTATTTTGGCCGAGATATGCAAGTTATGAAGCTCCAAAAATCTTATTTTTTTGTTAATGCTGAAAATATTACATGGTCATCTTTGAATGCTCATAACTCGGGTATTTGATGTCGGATCATGGTCATTTTTGGCAAAAAATGAAATTTGCTGGCATGGCCATTTTTAAATGGCAATCTATAATTCTGATCTTAACGAGTCTAAAAAGGTATACCACTCAAAGATCGGACTTATTTTGGCCGAGATATGCAAGTTATGAAGCTCCAAAAATCTTATTTTTTTGTTAATGCTGAAAATATTACATGGTCATCTTTGAATGCTCATAACTCGGGTATTTGATGTCGGATCATGGTCATTTTTGGCAAAAAATGAAATTTGCTGGCATGGCCATTTTTAAATGGCAATCTATAATTCTGATCTTAACGAGTCTAAAAAGGTATACCACTCAAAGATCGGACTTATTTTGGCCGAGATATGCAAGTTATGAAGCTCCAAAAATCTTATTTTTTTGTTAATGCTGAAAATATTACATGGTCATCTTTGAATGCTCATAACTCGGGTATTTGATGTCGGATCATGGTCATTTTTGGCAAAAAATGAAATTTGCTGGCATGGCCATTTTTAAATGGCAATCTATAATTCTGATCTTAACGAGTCTAAAAAGGTATACCACTCAAAGATCGGACTTATTTTGGCCGAGATATGCAAGTTATGAAGCTCCAAAAATCTTATTTTTTTGTTAATGCTGAAAATATTACATGGTCATCTTTGAATGCTCATAACTCGGGTATTTGATGTCGGATCATGGTCATTTTTGGCAAAAAATGAAATTTGCTGGCATGGCCATTTTTAAATGGCAATCTATAATTCTGATCTTAACGAGTCTAAAAAGGTATACCACTCAAAGATCGGACTTATTTTGGCCGAGATATGCAAGTTATGAAGCTCCAAAAATCTTATTTTTTTGTTAATGCTGAAAATATTACATGGTCATCTTTGAATGCTCATAACTCGGGTATTTGATGTCGGATCATGGTCATTTTTGGCAAAAAATGAAATTTTCTGGCATGGCCATTTTTAAATGGCAATCTATAATTCTGATCTTAACGAGTCTAAAAAGGTATACCACTCAAAGATCGGACTTATTTTGGCCGAGATATGCAAGTTATGAAGCTCCAAAAATCTTATTTTTTTGTTAATGCTGAAAATATTACATGGTCATCTTTGAATGCTCATAACTCGGGTATTTGATGTCGGATCATGGTCATTTTTGGCAAAAAATTAAATTTGCTGGCATGGCCATTTTTAAATGGCAATCTATAATTCTGATCTTAACGAGTCTAAAAAGGTATACCACTCAAAGATCGGACTTATTTTGGCCGAGATATGCAAGTTATGAAGCTCCAAAAATCTTATTTTTTTGTTAATGCTGAAAATATTACATGGTCATCTTTGAATGCTCATAACTCGGGTATTTGATGTCGGATCATGGTCATTTTTGGCAAAAAATGAAATTTGCTGGCATGGCCATTTTTAAATGGCAATCTATAATTCTGATCTTAACGAGTCTAAAAAGGTATACCACTCAAAGATCGGACTTATTTTGGCCGAGATATGCAAGTTATGAAGCTCCAAAAATCTTATTTTTTTTGTTAATGCTGAAAATATTACATGGTCATCTTTGAATGCTCATAACTCGGGTATTTGATGTCGGATCATGGTCATTTTTGGCAAAAAATGAAATTTGCTGGCATGGCCATTTTTAAATGGCAATCTATAATTCTGATCTTAACGAGTCTAAAAAGGTATACCACTCAAAGATCGGACTTATTTTGGCCGAGATATGCAAGTTATGAAGCTCCAAAAATCTTATTTTTTTGTTAATGCTGAAAATATTACATGGTCATCTTTGAATGCTCATAACTCGGGTATTTGATGTCGGATCATGGTCATTTTTGGCAAAAAATGAAATTTGCTGGCATGGCCATTTTTAAATGGCAATCTATAATTCTGATCTTAACGAGTCTAAAAAGGTATACCACTCAAAGATCGGACTTATTTTGGCCGAGATATGCAAGTTATGAAGCTCCAAAAATCTTATTTTTTTGTTAATGCTGAAAATATTACATGGTCATCTTTGAATGCTCATAACTCGGGTATTTGATGTCGGATCATGGTCATTTTTGGCAAAAAATTAAATTTGCTGGCATGGCCATTTTTAAATGGCAATCTATAATTCTGATCTTAACGAGTCTAAAAAGGTATACCACTCAAAGATCGGACTTATTTTGGCCGAGATATGCAAGTTATGAAGCTCCAAAAATCTAATTTTTTTGTTAATGCTGAAAATATTACATGGTCATCTTTGAATGCTCATAACTCGGGTATTTGATGTCGGATCATGGTCATTTTTGGCAAAAAATGAAATTTGCTGGCATGGCCATTTTTAAATGGCAATCTATAATTCTGATCTTAACGAGTCTAAAAAGGTATACCACTCAAAGATCGGACTTATTTTGGCCGAGATATGCAAGTTATGAAGCTCCAAAAATCTTATTTTTTTGTTAATGCTGAAAATATTACATGGTCATCTTTGAATGCTCATAACTCGGGTATTTGATGTCGGATCATGGTCATTTTTGGCAAAAAATGAAATTTGCTGGCATGGCCATTTTTAAATGGCAATCTATAATTCTGATCTTAACGAGTCTAAAAAGGTATACCACTCAAAGATCGGACTTATTTTGGCCGAGATATGCAAGTTATGAAGCTCCAAAAATCTTATTTTTTTGTTAATGCTGAAAATATTACATGGTCATCTTTGAATGCTCATAACTCGGGTATTTGATGTCGGATCATGGTCATTTTTGGCAAAAAATGAAATTTGCTGGCATGGCCATTTTTAAATGGCAATCTATAATTCTGATCCTAACGAGTCTAAAAAGGTATACCACTCAAAGATCGGACTTATTTTGGCCGAGATATGCAAGTTATGAAGCTCCAAAAATCTTATTTTTTTGTTAATGCTGAAAATATTACATGGTCATCTTTGAATGCTCATAACTCGGGTATTTGATGTCGGATCATGGTCATTTTTGGCAAAAATGAAATTTGCTGGCATGGCCATTTTTAAATGGCAATCTATAATTCTGATCTTAACGAGTCTAAAAAGGTATACCACTCAAAGATCGGACTTATTTTGGCCGAGATATGCAAGTTATGAAGCTCCAAAAATCTAATATTTTTTTGTTAATGCTGAAAATATTACATGGTCATCTTTGAATGCTCATAACTCGGGTATTTGATGTCGGATCATGGTCATTTTTGGCAAAAAATGAAATTTGCTGGCATGGCCATTTTTAAATGGCAATCTATAATTCTGATCTTAACGAGTCTAAAAAGGTATACCACTCAAAGATCGGACTTATTTTGGCCGAGATATGCAAGTTATGAAGCTCCAAAAATCTTATTTTTTTGTTAATGCTGAAAATATTACATGGTCATCTTTGAATGCTCATAACTCGGGTATTTGATGTCGGATCATGGTCATTTTTGGCAAAAAATGAAATTTGCTGGCATGGCCATTTTTAAATGGCAATCTATAATTCTGATCTTAACGAGTCTAAAAAGGTATACCACTCAAAGATCGGACTTATTTTGGCCGAGATATGCAAGTTATGAAGCTCCAAAAATCTTATTTTTTTGTTAATGCTGAAAATATTACATGGTCATCTTTGAATGCTCATAACTCGGGTATTTGATGTCGGATCATGGTCATTTTTGGCAAAAAATTAAATTTGCTGGCATGGCCATTTTTAAATGGCAATCTATAATTCTGATCCTAACGAGTCTAAAAAGGTATACCACTCAAAGATCGGACTTATTTTGGCCGAGATATGCAAGTTATGAAGCTCCAAAAATCTTATTTTTTTGTTAATGCTGAAAATATTACATGGTCATCTTTGAATGCTCATAAGCTCGGGTATTTGATGTCGGATCATGGTCATTTTTGGCAAAAAATGAAATTTGCTGGCATGGCCATTTTTAAATGGCAATCTATAATTCTGATCTTAACGAGTCTAAAAAGGTATACCACTCAAAGATCGGACTTATTTTGGCCGAGATATGCAAGTTATGAAGCTCCAAAAATCTAAATTTTTTGTTAATGCTGAAAATATTACATGGTCATTTTTGAATGCTCATAACTCGGGTATTTGATGTCGGATCATGGTCATTTTTGGCAAAAAATGAAATTTGCTGGCATGGCCATTTTTAAATGGCAATCTATAATTCTGATCTTAACGAGTCTAAAAAGGTATACCACTCAAAGATCGGACTTATTTTGGCCGAGATATGCAAGTTATGAAGCTCCAAAAATCTGAATTTTTTTGTTAATGCTGAAAATATTACATGGTCATCTTTGAATGCTCATAACTCGGGTATTTGATGTCGGATCATGGTCATTTTTGGCAAAAAATTAAATTTGCTGGCATGGCCATTTTTAAATGGCAATCTATAATTCTGATCTTAACGAGTCTAAAAAGGTATACCACTCAAAGATCGGACTTATTTTGGCCGAGATATGCAAGTTATGAAGCTCCAAAAATCTAATTTTTTTGTTAATGCTGAAAATATTACATGGTCATCTTTGAATGCTCATAACTCGGGTATTTGATATCGGATCATGGTCATTTTTGGCAAAAAATGAAATTTGCTGGCATGGCCATTTTTAAATGGCAATCTATAATTCTGATCTTAACGAGTCTAAAAAGGTATACCACTCAAAGATCGGACTTATTTTGGCCGAGATATGCAAGTTATGAAGCTCCAAAAATCTTATTTTTTTGTTAATGCTGAAAATATTACATGGTCATCTTTGAATGCTCATAACTCGGGTATTTGATGTCGGATCATGGTCATTTTTGGCAAAAAATGAAATTTGCTGGCATGGCCATTTTTAAATGGCAATCTATAATTCTGATCTTAACGAGTCTAAAAAGGTATACCACTCAAAGATCGGACATATTTTGGCCGAGATATGCAAGTTATGAAGCTCCAAAAATCTTATTTTTTTGTTAATGCTGAAAATATTACATGGTCATCTTTGAATGCTCATAACTCGGGTATTTGATGTCGGATCATGGTCATTTTTGGCAAAAAATGAAATTTGCTGGCATGGCCATTTTTAAATGGCAATCTTTAATTCTGATCTTAACGAGTCTAAAAAGGTATACCACTCAAAGATCGGACTTATTTTGGCCGAGATATGCAAGTTATGAAGCTCCAAAAATCTTATTTTTTTGTTAATGCTGAAAATATTACATGGTCATCTTTGAATGCTCATAACTCGGGTATTTGATGTCGGATCATGGTCATTTTTGGCAAAAAATGAAATTTGCTGGCATGGCCATTTTTAAATGCCAATTTATAATTCTGATCTTAACGAGTCTAAAAAGGTATACCACTCAAAGATCGGACTTATTTTGGCCGAGATATGCAAGTTATGAAGCTCCAAAAATCTTATTTTTTTGTTAATGCTGAAAATATTATATTACATGGTCATCTTTGAATGCTCATAGCTCGGGTATTTGATGTCGGATCATGGTCATTTTTGGCAAAAAATGAAATTTGCTGGCATGGCCATTTTTAAATGGCAATCTATAATTCTGATCTTAACGAGTCTAAAAAGGTATACCACTCAAAGATCGGACTTATTTTGGCCGAGATATGCAAGTTATGAAGCTCCAAAAATCTAATTTTTTTGTTAATGCTGAAAATATTACATGGTCATTTTTGAATGCTCATAACTCGGGTATTTGATGTCGGATCATGGTCATTTTTGGCAAAAAATGAAATTTGCTGGCATGGCCATTTTTAAATGGCAATCTATAATTCTGATCTTAACGAGTCTAAAAAGGTATACCACTCAAAGATCGGACTTATTTTGGCCGAGATATGCAAGTTATGAAGCTCCAAAAATCTTAATTTTTTTGTTAATGCTGAAAATATTACATGGTCATTTTTGAATGCTCATAACTCGGGTATTTGATGTCGGATCATGGTAATTTTTGGCAAAAAATTAAATTTGCTGGCATGGCCATTTTTAAATGGCAATCTATAATTCTGATCTTAACGAGTCTAAAAAGGTATACCACTCAAAGATCGGACTTATTTTGGCCGAGATATGCAAGTTATGAAGCTCCAAAAATCTTATTTTTTTGTTAATGCTGAAAATATTACATGGTCATCTTTGAATGCTCATAACTCGGGTATTTGATGTCGGATCATGGTCATTTTTGGCAAAAAATGAAATTTGCTGGCATGGCCATTTTTAAATGGCAATCTATAATTCTGATCTTAACGAGTCTAAAAAGGTATACCACTCAAAGATCGGACTTATTTTGGCCGAGATATGCAAGTTATGAAGCTCCAAAAATCTTATTTTTTTGTTAATGCTGAAAATATTACATGGTCATCTTTGAATGCTCATAACTCGGGTATTTGATGTCGGATCATGGTCATTTTTGGCAAAAAATGAAATTTGCTGGCATGGCCATTTTTAAATGGCAATCTATAATTCTGATCTTAACGAGTCTAAAAAGGTATACCACTCAAAGATCGGACTTATTTTGGCCGAGATATGCAAGTTATGAAGCTCCAAAAATCTTATTTTTTTGTTAATGCTGAAAATATTACATGGTCATCTTTGAATGCTCATAACTCGGGTATTTGATGTCGGATCATGGTCATTTTTGGCAAAAAATGAAATTTGCTGGCATGGCCATTTTTAAATGGCAATCTATAATTCTGATCTTAACGAGTCTAAAAAGGTATACCACTCAAAGATCGGACTTATTTTGGCCGAGATATGCAAGTTATGAAGCTCCAAAAATCTAATTTTTTTGTTAATGCTGAAAATATTACATGGTCATCTTTGAATGCTCATAACTCGGGTATTTGATGTCGGATCATGGTCATTTTTGGCAAAAAATGAAATTTGCTGGCATGGCCATTTTTAAATGGCAATCTATAATTCTGATCTTAACGAGTCTAAAAAGGTATACCACTCAAAGATCGGACTTATTTTGGCCGAGATATGCAAGTTATGAAGCTCCAAAAATCTTATTTTTTTGTTAATGCTGAAAATATTACATGGTCATCTTTGAATGCTCATAACTCGGGTATTTGATGTCGGATCATGGTCATTTTTGGCAAAAAATGAAATATGCTGGCATGGCCATTTTTAAATGGCAATCTATAATTCTGATCTTAACGAGTCTAAAAAGGTATACCACTCAAAGATCGGACTTATTTTGGCCGAGATATGCAAGTTATGAAGCTCCAAAAATCTTATTTTTTTGTTAATGCTGAAAATATTACATGGTCATCTTTGAATGCTCATAACTCGGGTATTTGATGTCGGATCATGGTCATTTTTGGCAAAAAATGAAATTTGCTGGCATGGCCATTTTTAAATGGCAATCTATAATTCTGATCTTAACGAGTCTAAAAAGGTATACCACTCAAAGATCGGACTTATTTTGGCCGAGATATGCAAGTTATGAAGCTCCAAAAATCTTATTTTTTTGTTAATGCTGAAAATATTACATGGTCATCTTTGAATGCTCATAACTCGGGTATTTGATGTCGGATCATGGTCATTTTTGGCAAAAAATGAAATTTGCTGGCATGGCCATTTTTAAATGGCAATCTATAATTCTGATCTTAACGAGTCTAAAAAGGTATACCACTCAAAGATCGGACTTATTTTGGCCGAGATATGCAAGTTATGAAGCTCCAAAAATCTTATTTTTTTGTTAATGCTGAAAATATTACATGGTCATCTTTGAATGCTCATAACTCGGGTATTTGATGTCGGATCATGGTCATTTTTGGCAAAAAATGAAATTTGCTGGCATGGCCATTTTTAAATGGCAATCTATAATTCTGATCTTAACGAGTCTAAAAAGGTATACCACTCAAAGATCGGACTTATTTTGGCCGAGATATGCAAGTTATGAAGCTCCAAAAATCTTATTTTTTTGTTAATGCTGAAAATATTACATGGTCATCTTTGAATGCTCATAACTCGGGTATTTGATGTCGGATCATGGTCATTTTTGGCAAAAAATTAAATTTGCTGGCATGGCCATTTTTAAATGGCAATCTATAATTCTGATCTTAACGAGTCTAAAAAGGTATACCACTCAAAGATCGGACTTATTTTGGCCGAGATATGCAAGTTATGAAGCTCCAAAAATCTTATTTTTTTGTTAATGCTGAAAATATTACATGGTCATCTTTGAATGCTCATAACTCGGGTATTTGATGTCGGATCATGGTCATTTTTGGCAAAAAATTAAATTTGCTGGCATGGCCATTTTTAAATGGCAATCTATAATTCTGATCTTAACGAGTCTAAAAAGGTATACCACTCAAAGATCGGACTTATTTTGGCCGAGATATGCAAGTTATGAAGCTCCAAAAATCTTATTTTTTTGTTAATGCTGAAAATATTACATGGTCATCTTTGAATGCTCATAACTCGGGTATTTGATGTCGGATCATGGTCATTTTTGGCAAAAAATTAAATTTGCTGGCATGGCCATTTTTAAATGGCAATCTATAATTCTGATCTTAACGAGTCTAAAAAGGTATACCACTCAAAGATCGGACTTATTTTGGCCGAGATATGCAAGTTATGAAGCTCCAAAAATCTTATTTTTTTGTTAATGCTGAAAATATTACATGGTCATCTTTGAATGCTCATAACTCGGGTATTTGATGTCGGATCATGGTCATTTTTGGCAAAAAATGAAATTTGCTGGCATGGCCATTTTTAAATGGCAATCTATAATTCTGATCTTAACGAGTCTAAAAAGGTATACCACTCAAAGATCGGACTTATTTTGGCCGAGATATGCAAGTTATGAAGCTCCAAAAATCTTATTTTTTTGTTAATGCTGAAAATATTACATGGTCATCTTTGAATGCTCATAACTCGGGTATTTGATGTCGGATCATGGTCATTTTTGGCAAAAAATGAAATTTGCTGGCATGGCCATTTTTAAATGGCAATCTATAATTCTGATCTTAACGAGTCTAAAAAGGTATACCACTCAAAGATCGGACTTATTTTGGCCGAGATATGCAAGTTATGAAGCTCCAAAAATCTTATTTTTTTGTTAATGCTGAAAATATTACATGGTCATCTTTGAATGCTCATAACTCGGGTATTTGATGTCGGATCATGGTCATTTTTGGCAAAAAATGAAATTTGCTGGCATGGCCATTTTTAAATGGCAATCTATAATTCTGATCTTAACGAGTCTAAAAAGGTATACCACTCAAAGATCGGACTTATTTTGGCCGAGATATGCAAGTTATGAAGCTCCAAAAATCGTATTTTTTTGTTAATGCTGAAAATATTACATGGTCATCTTTGAATGCTCATAACTCGGGTATTTGATGTCGGATCATGGTCATTTTTGGCAAAAAATGAAATTTGCTGGCATGGCCATTTTTAAATGGCAATCTATAATTCTGATCTTAACGAGTCTAAAAAGGTATACCACTCAAAGATCGGACTTATTTTGGCCGAGATATGCAAGTTATGAAGCTCCAAAAATCTTATTTTTTTGTTAATGCTGAAAATATTACATGGTCATCTTTGAATGCTCATAACTCGGGTATTTGATGTCGGATCATGGTCATTTTTGGCAAAAAATTAAATTTGCTGGCATGGCCATTTTTAAATGGCAATCTATAATTCTGATCTTAACGAGTCTAAAAAGGTATACCACTCAAAGATCGGACTTATTTTGGCCGAGATATGCAAGTTATGAAGCTCCAAAAATCTTATTTTTTTGTTAATGCTGAAAATATTACATGGTCATCTTTGAATGCTCATAACTCGGGTATTTGATGTCGGATCATGGTCATTTTTGGCAAAAAATTAAATTTGCTGGCATGGCCATTTTTAAATGGCAATCTATAATTCTGATCTTAACGAGTCTAAAAAGGTATACCACTCAAAGATCGGACTTATTTTGGCCGAGATATGCAAGTTATGAAGCTCCAAAAATCTTATTTTTTTGTTAATGCTGAAAATATTACATGGTCATCTTTGAATGCTCATAACTCGGGTATTTGATGTCGGATCATGGTCATTTTTGGCAAAAAATGAAATTTGCTGGCATGGCCATTTTTAAATGGCAATCTATAATTCTGATCTTAACGAGTCTAAAAAGGTATACCACTCAAAGATCGGACTTATTTTGGCCGAGATATGCAAGTTATGAAGCTCCAAAAATCTAATTTTTTTGTTAATGCTGAAAATATTACATGGTCATCTTTGAATGCTCATAACTCGGGTATTTGATGTCGGATCATGGTCATTTTTGGCAAAAAATGAAATTTGCTGGCATGGCCATTTTTAAATGGCAATCTATAATTCTGATCTTAACGAGTCTAAAAAGGTATACCACTCAAAGATCGGACTTATTTTGGCCGAGATATGCAAGTTATGAAGCTCCAAAAATCTTATTTTTTTGTTAATGCTGAAAATATTACATGGTCATCTTTGAATGCTCATAACTCGGGTATTTGATGTCGGATCATGGTCATTTTTGGCAAAAAATGAAATTTGCTGGAATGGCCATTTTTAAATGGCAATCTATAATTCTGATCTTAACGAGTCTAAAAAGGTATACCACTCAAAGATCGGACTTATTTTGGCCGAGATATGCAAGTTATGAAGCTCCAAAAATCTTATTTTTTTGTTAATGCTGAAAATATTACATGGTCATCTTTGAATGCTCATAACTCGGGTATTTGATGTCGGATCATGGTCATTTTTGGCAAAAAATGAAATTTGCTGGCATGGCCATTTTTAAATGGCAATCTATAATTCTGATCTTAACGAGTCTAAAAAGGTATACCACTCAAAGATCGGACTTATTTTGGCCGAGATATGCAAGTTATGAAGCTCCAAAAATCTAATTTTTTTGTTAATGCTGAAAATATTACATGGTCATCTTTGAATGCTCATAACTCGGGTATTTGATGTCGGATCATGGTCATTTTTGGCAAAAAATGAAATTTGCTGGCATGGCCATTTTTAAATGGCAATCTATAATTCTGATCTTAACGAGTCTAAAAAGGTATACCACTCAAAGATCGGACTTATTTTGGCCGAGATATGCAAGTTATGAAGCTCCAAAAATCTAATTTTTTTGTTAATGCTGAAAATATTACATGGTCATCTTTGAATGCTCATAACTCGGGTATTTGATGTCGGATCATGGTCATTTTTGGCAAAAAATGAAATTTGTCTGGCATGGCCATTTTTAAATGGCAATCTATAATTCTGATCTTAACGAGTCTAAAAAGGTATACCACTCAAAGATCGGACTTATTTTGGCCGAGATATGCAAGTTATGAAGCTCCAAAAATCTTATTTTTTTGTTAATGCTGAAAATATTACATGGTCATCTTTGAATGCTCATAACTCGGGTATTTGATGTCGGATCATGGTCATTTTTGGCAAAAAATGAAATTTGCTGGCATGGCCATTTTTAAATGGCAATCTATAATTCTGATCTTAACGAGTCTAAAAAGGTATACCACTCAAAGATCGGACTTATTTTGGCCGAGATATGCAAGTTATGAAGCTCCAAAAATCTTATTTTTTTGTTAATGCTGAAAATATTACATGGTCATCTTTGAATGCTCATAACTCGGGTATTTGATGTCGGATCATGGTCATTTTTGGCAAAAAATGAAATTTGCTGGCATGGCCATTTTTAAATGGCAATCTATAATTCTGATCTTAACGAGTCTAAAAAGGTATACCACTCAAAGATCGGACTTATTTTGGCCGAGATATGCAAGTTATGAAGCTCCAAAAATCTAATTTTTTTGTTAATGCTGAAAATATTACATGGTCATCTTTGAATGCTCATAACTCGGGTATTTGATGTCGGATCATGGTCATTTTTGGCAAAAAATGAAATTTGCTGGCATGGCCATTTTTAAATGGCAATCTATAATTCTGATCTTAACGAGTCTAAAAAGGTATACCACTCAAAGATCGGACTTATTTTGGCCGAGATATGCAAGTTATGAAGCTCCAAAAATCTTATTTTTTTGTTAATGCTGAAAATATTACATGGTCATCTTTGAATGCTCATAACTCGGGTATTTGATGTCGGATCATGGTCATTTTTGGCAAAAAATGAAATTTGCTGGCATGGCCATTTTTAAATGGCAATCTATAATTCTGATCTTAACGAGTCTAAAAAGGTATACCACTCAAAGATCGGACTTATTTTGGCCGAGATATGCAAGTTATGAAGCTCCAAAAATCTTATTTTTTTGTTAATGCTGAAAATATTACATGGTCATCTTTGAATGCTCATAACTCGGGTATTTGATGTCGGATCATGGTCATTTTTGGCAAAAAATTAAATTTTCTGGCATGGCCATTTTTAAATGGCAATCTATAATTCTGATCTTAACGAGTCTAAAAAGGTATACCACTCAAAGATCGGACTTATTTTGGCCGAGATATGCAAGTTATGAAGCTCCAAAAATCTAATTTTTTTGTTAATGCTGAAAATATTACATGGTCATCTTTGAATGCTCATAACTCGGGTATTTGATGTCGGATCATGGTCATTTTTGGCAAAAAATGAAATTTGCTGGCATGGCCATTTTTAAATGGCAATCTATAATTCTGATCTTAACGAGTCTAAAAAGGTATACCACTCAAAGATCGGACTTATTTTGGCCGAGATATGCAAGTTATGAAGCTCCAAAAATCTTATTTTTTTGTTAATGCTGAAAATATTACATGGTCATCTTTGAATGCTCATAACTCGGGTATTTGATGTCGGATCATGGTCATTTTTGGCAAAAAATTAAATTTGCTGGCATGGCCATTTTTAAATGGCAATCTATAATTCTGATCTTAACGAGTCTAAAAAGGTATACCACTCAAAGATCGGACTTATTTTGGCCGAGATATGCAAGTTATGAAGCTCCAAAAATCTTATTTTTTTGTTAATGCTGAAAATATTACATGGTCATCTTTGAATGCTCATAACTCGGGTATTTGATGTCGGATCATGGTCATTTTTGGCAAAAAATGAAATTTGCTGGCATGGCCATTTTTAAATGGCAATCTATAATTCTGATCTTAACGAGTCTAAAAAGGTATACCACTCAAAGATCGGACTTATTTTGGCCGAGATATGCAAGTTATGAAGCTCCAAAAATCTTATTTTTTTGTTAATGCTGAAAATATTACATGGTCATCTTTGAATGCTCATAACTCGGGTATTTGATGTCGGATCATGGTCATTTTTGGCAAAAAATGAAATTTGCTGGCATGGCCATTTTTAAATGGCAATCTATAATTCTGATCTTAACGAGTCTAAAAAGGTATACCACTCAAAGATCGGACTTATTTTGGCCGAGATATGCAAGTTATGAAGCTCCAAAAATCTAATTTTTTTGTTAATGCTGAAAATATTACATGGTCATCTTTGAATGCTCATAACTCGGGTATTTGATGTCGGATCATGGTCATTTTTGGCAAAAAATGAAATTTGCTGGCATGGCCATTTTTAAATGGCAATCTATAATTCTGATCTTAACGAGTCTAAAAAGGTATACCACTCAAAGATCGGACTTATTTTGGCCGAGATATGCAAGTTATGAAGCTCCAAAAATCTTATTTTTTTGTTAATGCTGAAAATATTACATGGTCATCTTTGAATGCTCATAACTCGGGTATTTGATGTCGGATCATGGTCATTTTTGGCAAAAAATGAAATTTGCTGGCATGGCCATTTTTAAATGGCAATCTATAATTCTGATCTTAACGAGTCTAAAAAGGTATACCACTCAAAGATCGGACTTTTTTTGGCCGAGATATGCAAGTTATGAAGCTCCAAAAATCTTATTTTTTTGTTAATGCTGAAAATATTACATGGTCATCTTTGAATGCTCATAACTCGGGTATTTGATGTCGGATCATGGTCATTTTTGGCAAAAAATGAAATTTGCTGGCATGGCCATTTTTAAATGGCAATCTATAATTCTGATCTTAACGAGTCTAAAAAGGTATACCACTCAAAGATCGGACTTATTTTGGCCGAGATATGCAAGTTATGAAGCTCCAAAAATCTAATTTTTTTGTTAATGCTGAAAATATTACATGGTCATTTTTGAATGCTCATAACTCGGGTATTTGATGTCGGATCATGGTCATTTTTGGCAAAAAATGAAATTTGCTGGCATGGCCATTTTTAAATGGCAATCTATAATTCTGATCTTAATGAGTCTAAAAAGGTATACCATTCAAAGATCGGACTTATTTTGGCCGAAATATGCAAGTTATGAAGCTCCAAAAATCTAATTTTTTTGTTAATGCTGAAAATATTACATGGTCATCTTTGAATGCTCATAACTCGGGTATTTGATGTCGGATCATGGTCATTTTTGGCAAAAAATGAAATTTTCTGGCATGGCCATTTTTAAATGGCAATCTATAATTCTGATCTTAACGAGTCTAAAAAGGTATACCACTCAAAGATCGGACTTATTTTGGCCGAGATATGCAAGTTATGAAGCTCCAAAAATCTTATTTTTTTGTTAATGCTGAAAATATTACATGGTCATCTTTGAATGCTCATAACTCGGGTATTTGATGTCGGATCATGGTCATTTTTGGCAAAAAATGAAATTTGCTGGCATGGCCATTTTTAAATGGCAATCTATAATTCTGATCTTAACGAGTCTAAAAAGGTATACCACTCAAAGATCGGACTTATTTTGGCCGAGATATGCAAGTTATGAAGCTCCAAAAATCTAATTTTTTGTTAATGCTGAAAATATTACATGGTCATCTTTGAATGCTCATAACTCGGGTATTTGATGTCGGATCATGGTCATTTTTGGCAAAAAATGAAATTTTCTGGCATGGCCATTTTTAAATGGCAATCTATAATTCTGATCTTAACGAGTCTAAAAAGGTATACCACTCAAAGATCGGACTTATTTTGGCCGAGATATGCAAGTTATGAAGCTCCAAAAATCTTATTTTTTTGTTAATGCTGAAAATATTACATGGTCATCTTTGAATGCTCATAACTCGGGTATTTGATGTCGGATCATGGTCATTTTTGGCAAAAAATTAAATTTGCTGGCATGGCCATTTTTAAATGGCAATCTATAATTCTGATCTTAACGAGTCTAAAAAGGTATACCACTCAAAGATCGGACTTATTTTGGCCGAGATATGCAAGTTATGAAGCTCCAAAAATCTAATTTTTTTGTTAATGCTGAAAATATTACATGGTCATCTTTGAATGCTCATAACTCGGGTATTTGATGTCGGATCATGGTCATTTTTGGCAAAAAATGAAATTTGCTGGCATGGCCATTTTTAAATGGCAATCTATAATTCTGATCTTAACGAGTCTAAAAAGGTATACCACTCAAAGATCGGACTTATTTTGGCCGAGATATGAAAGTTATGAAGCTCCAAAAATCTTATTTTTTTGTTAATGCTGAAAATATTACATGGTCATCTTTGAATGCTCATAACTCGGGTATTTGATGTCGGATCATGGTCATTTTTGGCAAAAAATGAAATTTGCTGGCATGGCCATTTTTAAATGGCAATCTATAATTCTGATCTTAACGAGTCTAAAAAGGTATACCACTCAAAGATCGGACTTATTTTGGCCGAGATATGCAAGTTATGAAGCTCCAAAAATCGTATTTTTTTGTTAATGCTGAAAATATTACATGGTCATCTTTGAATGCTCATAACTCGGGTATTTGATGTCGGATCATGGTCATTTTTGGCAAAAAATTAAATTTTCTGGCATGGCCATTTTTAAATGGCAATCTATAATTCTGATCTTAACGAGTCTAAAAAGGTATACCACTCAAAGATCGGACTTATTTTGGCCGAGATATGCAAGTTATGAAGCTCCAAAAATCGTATTTTATTGTTAATGCTGAAAATATTACATGGTCATCTTTGAATGCTCATAACTCGGGTATTTGATGTCGGATCATGGTCATTTTTGGCAAAAAATGAAATTAGCTGGCATGGCCATTTTTAAATGGCAATCTATAATTCTGATCTTAACGAGTCTAAAAAGGTATACCACTCAAAGATCGGACTTTTTTTGGCCGAGATATGCAAGTTATGAAGCTCCAAAAATCTTATTTTTTTGTTAATGCTGAAAATATTACATGGTCATCTTTGAATGCTCATAACTCGGGTATTTGATGTCGGATCATGGTCATTTTTGGCAAAAAATTAAATTTGCTGGCATGGCCATTTTTAAATGGCAATCTATAATTCTGATCTTAACGAGTCTAAAAAGGTATACCACTCAAAGATCGGACTTATTTTGGCCGAGATATGCAAGTTATGAAGCTCCAAAAATCTAATTTTTTTGTTAATGCTGAAAATATTACATGGTCATTTTTGAATGCTCATAACTCGGGTATTTGATGTCGGATCATGGTCATTTTTGGCAAAAAATGAAATTTGCTGGCATGGCCATTTTTAAATGGCAATCTATAATTCTGATCTTAACGAGTCTAAAAAGGTATACCACTCAAAGATCGGACTTATTTTGGCCGAGATATGCAAGTTATGAAGCTCCAAAAATCTAATTTTTTTGTTAATGCTGAAAATATTACATGGTCATCTTTGAATGCTCATAACTCGGGTATTTGATGTCGGATCATGGTCATTTTTGGCAAAAAATTAAATTTTCTGGCATGGCCATTTTTAAATGGCAATCTATAATTCTGATCTTAACGAGTCTAAAAAGGTATACCACTCAAAGATCGGACTTATTTTGGCCGAGATATGCAAGTTATGAAGCTCCAAAAATCTTATTTTTTTGTTAATGCTGAAAATATTACATGGTCATCTTTGAATGCTCATAACTCGGGTATTTGATGTCGGATCATGGTCATTTTTGGCAAAAAATTAAATTTGCTGGCATGGCCATTTTTAAATGGCAATCTATAATTCTGATCTTAACGAGTCTAAAAAGGTATACCACTCAAAGATCGGACTTATTTTGGCCGAGATATGCAAGTTATGAAGCTCCAAAAATCTAATTTTTTTGTTAATGCTGAAAATATTACATGGTCATCTTTGAATGCTCATAACTCGGGTATTTGATGTCGGATCATGGTCATTTTTGGCAAAAAATTAAATTTTCTGGCATGGCCATTTTTAAATGGCAATCTATAATTCTGATCTTAACGAGTCTAAAAAGGTATACCACTCAAAGATCGGACTTATTTTGGCCGAGATATGCAAGTTATGAAGCTCCAAAAATCTTATTTTTTTGTTAATGCTGAAAATATTACATGGTCATTTTTGAATGCTCATAACTCGGGTATTTGATGTCGGATCATGGTCATTTTTGGCAAAAAATGAAATTAGCTGGCATGGCCATTTTTAAATGGCAATCTATAATTCTGATCTTAACGAGTCTAAAAAGGTATACCACTCAAAGATCGGACTTATTTTGGCCGAGATATGCAAGTTATGAAGCTCCAAAAATCGAATTTTTTTGTTAATGCTGAAAATATTACATGGTCATCTTTGAATGCTCATAACTCGGGTATTTGATGTCGGATCATGGTCATTTTTGGAAAAAAATGAAATTTGCTGGCATGGCCATTTTTAAATGGCAATCTATAATTCTGATCTTAACGAGTCTAAAAAGGTATACCACTCAAAGATCGGACTTATTTTGGCCGAGATATGCAAGTTATGAAGCTCCAAAAATCTAATTTTTTTGTTAATGCTGAAAATATTACATGGTCATCTTTGAATGCTCATAACTCGGGTATTTGATGTCGGATCATGGTCATTTTTGGCAAAAAATTAAATTTTCTGGCATGGCCATTTTTAAATGGCAATCTATAATTCTGATCTTAACGAGTCTAAAAAGGTATACCACTCAAAGATCGGACTTATTTTGGCCGAGATATGCAAGTTATGAAGCTCCAAAAATCTTATTTTTTTGTTAATGCTGAAAATATTACATGGTCATCTTTGAATGCTCATAACTCGGGTATTTGATGTCGGATCATGGTCATTTTTGGCAAAAAATTAAATTTGCTGGCATGGCCATTTTTAAATGGCAATCTATAATTCTGATCTTAACGAGTCTAAAAAGGTATACCACTCAAAGATCGGACTTATTTTGGCCGAGATATGCAAGTTATGAAGCTCCAAAAATCTAATTTTTTTGTTAATGCTGAAAATATTACATGGTCATCTTTGAATGCTCATAACTCGGGTATTTGATGTCGGATCATGGTCATTTTTGGCAAAAAATGAAATTTGCTGGCATGGCCATTTTTAAATGGCAATCTATAATTCTGATCTTAACGAGTCTAAAAAGGTATACCACTCAAAGATCGGACTTATTTTGGCCGAGATATGCAAGTTATGAAGCTCCAAAAATCTTATTTTTTTGTTAATGCTGAAAATATTACATGGTCATCTTTGAATGCTCATAACTCGGGTATTTGATGTCGGATCATGGTCATTTTTGGCAAAAAATGAAATTTGCTGGCATGGCCATTTTTAAATGGCAATCTATAATTCTGATCTTAACGAGTCTAAAAAGGTATACCACTCAAAGATCGGACTTATTTTGGCCGAGATATGCAAGTTATGAAGCTCCAAAAATCTTATTTTTTTGTTAATGCTGAAAATATTACATGGTCATCTTTGAATGCTCATAACTCGGGTATTTGATGTCGGATCATGGTCATTTTTGGCAAAAAATGAAATTTGCTGGCATGGCCATTTTTAAATGGCAATCTATAATTCTGATCTTAACGAGTCTAAAAAGGTATACCACTCAAAGATCGGACTTATTTTGGCCGAGATATGCAAGTTATGAAGCTCCAAAAATCTTATTTTTTTGTTAATGCTGAAAATATTACATGGTCATCTTTGAATGCTCATAACTCGGGTATTTGATGTCGGATCATGGTCATTTTTGGCAAAAAATGAAATTTGCTGGCATGGCCATTTTTAAATGGCAATCTATAATTCTGATCTTAACGAGTCTAAAAAGGTATACCACTCAAAGATCGGACTTATTTTGGCCGAGATATGCAAGTTATGAAGCTCCAAAAATCTTATTTTTTTGTTAATGCTGAAAATATTACATGGTCATCTTTGAATGCTCATAACTCGGGTATTTGATGTCGGATCATGGTCATTTTTGGCAAAAAATTAAATTTGCTGGCATGGCCACTTTTAAATGGCAATCTATAATTCTGATCTTAACGAGTCTAAAAAGGTATACCACTCAAAGATCGGACTTATTTTGGCCGAGATATGCAAGTTATGAAGCTCCAAAAATCTTATTTTTTTGTTAATGCTGAAAATATTACATGGTCATCTTTGAATGCTCATAACTCGGGTATTTGATGTCGGATCATGGTCATTTTTGGCAAAAAATGAAATTTGCTGGCATGGCCATTTTTAAATGGCAATCTATAATTCTGATCTTAACGAGTCTAAAAAGGTATACCACTCAAAGATCGGACTTATTTTGGCCGAGATATGCAAGTTATGAAGCTCCAAAAATCTTATTTTTTTGTTAATGCTGAAAATATTACATGGTCATCTTTGAATGCTCATAACTCGGGTATTTGATGTCGGATCATGGTCATTTTTGGCAAAAAATTAAATTTGCTGGCATGGCCATTTTTAAATGGCAATCTATAATTCTGATCTTAACGAGTCTAAAAAGGTATACCACTTAAAGATCGGACTTATTTTGGCCGAGATATGCAAGTTATGAAGCTCCAAAAATCTTATTTTTTTGTTAATGCTGAAAATATTACATGGTCATCTTTGAATGCTCATAACTCGGGTATTTGATGTCGGATCATGGTCATTTTTGGCAAAAAATTAAATTTGCTGGCATGGCCATTTTTAAATGGCAATCTATAATTCTGATCTTAACGAGTCTAAAAAGGTATACCACTCAAAGATCGGACTTATTTTGGCCGAGATATGCAAGTTATGAAGCTCCAAAAATCTTATTTTTTTGTTAATGCTGAAAATATTACATGGTCATCTTTGAATGCTCATAACTCGGGTATTTGATGTCGGATCATGGTCATTTTTGGCAAAAAATTAAATTTGCTGGCATGGCCATTTTTAAATGGCAATCTATAATTCTGATCTTAACGAGTCTAAAAAGGTATACCACTCAAAGATCGGACTTATTTTGGCCGAGATATGCAAGTTATGAAGCTCCAAAAATCTTATTTTTTTGTTAATGCTGAAAATATTACATGGTCATCTTTGAATGCTCATAACTCGGGTATTTGATGTCGGATCATGGTCATTTTTGGCAAAAAATTAAATTTTCTGGCATGGCCACTTTTAAATGGCAATCTATAATTCTGATCTTAACGAGTCTAAAAAGGTATACCACTCAAAGATCGGACTTATTTTGGCCGAGATATGCAAGTTATGAAGCTCCAAAAATCTTATTTTTTTGTTAATGCTGAAAATATTACATGGTCATCTTTGAATGCTCATAACTCGGGTATTTGATGTCGGATCATGGTCATTTTTGGCAAAAAATGAAATTTGCTGGCATGGCCATTTTTAAATGGCAATCTATAATTCTGATCTTAACGAGTCTAAAAAGGTATACCACTCAAAGATCGGACTTATTTTGGCCGAGATATGCAAGTTATGAAGCTCCAAAAATCTTATTTTTTTGTTAATGCTGAAAATATTACATGGTCATCTTTGAATGCTCATAACTCGGGTATTTGATGTCGGATCATGGTCATTTTTGGCAAAAAATGAAATTTGCTGGCATGGCCATTTTTAAATGGCAATCTATAATTCTGATCTTAACGAGTCTAAAAAGGTATACCACTCAAAGATCGGACTTATTTTGGCCGAGATATGCAAGTTATGAAGCTCCAAAAATCTTATTTTTTTGTTAATGCTGAAAATATTACATGGTCATCTTTGAATGCTCATAACTCGGGTATTTGATGTCGGATCATGGTCATTTTTGGCAAAAAATGAAATTAGCTGGCATGGCCATTTTTAAATGGCAATCTATAATTCTGATCTTAACGAGTCTAAAAAGGTATACCACTCAAAGATCGGACTTATTTTGGCCGAGATATGCAAGTTATGAAGCTCCAAAAATCTTATTTTTTTGTTAATGCTGAAAATATTACATGGTCATCTTTGAATGCTCATAACTCGGGTATTTGATGTCGGATCATGGTCATTTTTGGCAAAAAATGAAATTTGCTGGCATGGCCATTTTTAAATGGCAATCTATAATTCTGATCTTAACGAGTCTAAAAAGGTATACCACTCAAAGATCGGACTTATTTTGGCCGAGATATGCAAGTTATGAAGCTCCAAAAATCTTATTTTTTTGTTAATGCTGAAAATATTACATGGTCATCTTTGAATGCTCATAACTCGGGTATTTGATGTCGGATCATGGTCATTTTTGGCAAAAAATTAAATTTGCTGGCATGGCCATTTTTAAATGGCAATCTATAATTCTGATCTTAACGAGTCTAAAAAGGTATACCACTCAAAGATCGGACTTATTTTGGCCGAGATATGCAAGTTATGAAGCTCCAAAAATCTTATTTTTTTGTTAATGCTGAAAATATTACATGGTCATCTTTGAATGCTCATAACTCGGGTATTTGATGTCGGATCATGGTCATTTTTGGCATAAAATTAAATTTGCTGGCATGGCCATTTTTAAATGGCAATCTATAATTCTGATCTTAACGAGTCTAAAAAGGTATACCACTCAAAGATCGGACTTATTTTGGCCGAGATATGCAAGTTATGAAGCTCCAAAAATCTTATTTTTTTGTTAATGCTGAAAATATTACATGGTCATCTTTGAATGCTCATAACTCGGGTATTTGATGTCGGATCATGGTCATTTTTGGCAAAAAATGAAATTTGCTGGCATGGCCATTTTTAAATGGCAATCTATAATTCTGATCTTAACGAGTCTAAAAAGGTATACCACTCAAAGATCGGACTTATTTTGGACGAGATATGCAAGTTATGAAGCTCCAAAAATCTTTTTTTTGTTAATGCTGAAAATATTACATGGTCATTTTTGAATGCTCATAACTCGGGTATTTGATGTCGGATCATGGTCATTTTTGGCAAAAAATGAAATTTGCTGGCAATGGCCATTTTTAAATGGCAATCTAAAATTCTGATCTTAACGAGTCTAAAAAGGTATACCACTCAAAGATCGGACTTATTTTGGCCGAGATATGCAAGTTATGAAGCTCCAAAAATCTTATTTTTTTGTTAATGCTGAAAATATTACATTGTCATCTTTGAATGCTCATAACTCGGGTATTTGATGTCGGATCATGGTCATTTTTGGCAAAAAATGAAATTTGCTGGCATGGCCATTTTTAAATGGCAATCTATAATTCTGATCTTAACGAGTCTAAAAAGGTATACCACTCAAAGATCGGACTTATTTTGGACGAGATATGCAAGTTATGAAGCTCCAAAAATCTTATTTTTTTGTTAATGCTGAAAATATTACATGGTCATCTTTGAATGCTCATAACTCGGGTATTTGATGTCGGATCATGGTCATTTTTGGCAAAAAATTAAATTTGCTGGCATGGCCATTTTTAAATGGCAATTTATAATTCTGATCTTAACGAGTCTAAAATGGTATACCACTCAAAGATCGGACTTATTTTGGCCGAGATATGCAAGTTATGAAGCTCCAAAAATCTTATTTTTTTGTTAATGCTGAAAATATTACATGGTCATTTTTGAATGTTCATAACTCGGGTATTTGATGTCGGATCATGGTCATTTTTGGCAAAAAATTAAATTTGCTGGCATGGCCATTTTTAAATGGCAATCTATAATTCTGATCTTAACGAGTCTAAAAAGGTATACCACTCAAAGATTGGACTTATTTTGGCCGAGATATGCAAGTTATGAAGCTCCAAAAATCGTATTTTTTTTTTAATGCTGAAAATATTACATGGTCATCTTTGAATGCTCATAACTCGGGTATTTGATGTCGGATCATGGTCATTTTTGGCAAAAAATTAAATTTGCTGGCATGGCCATTTTTAAATGGCAATCTATAATTCTGATCTTAACGAGTCTAAAAAGGTATACCACTCAAAGATCGGACTTATTTTGGACGAGATATGCAAGTTATGAAGCTCCAAAAATCTTATTTTTTTGTTAATGCTGAAAATATTACATGGTCATCTTTGAATGCTCATAACTCGGGTATTTGAAATCGGATCATGGTCATTTTTGGCAAAAAATGAAATTTGCTGGCATGGCCATTTTTAAATGGCAATCTATAATTCTGATCTTAACGAGTCTAAAAAGGTATACCACTCAAAGATCGGACTTATTTTGGCCGAGATATGCAAGTTATGAAGCTCCAAAAATCTTATTTTTTTGTTAATGCTGAAAATATTACATGGTCATCTTTGAATGCTCATAACTCGGGTATTTGATGTCGGATCATGGTAATTTTTGGCAAAAAATTAAATTTGCTGGCATGGCCATTTTTAAAAGGCAATCTATAATTCTGATCTTAACGAGTCTAAAAAGGTATACCACTCAAAGATCGGACTTATTTTGGCCGAGATATGCAAGTTATGAAGCTCCAAAAATCTTATTTTTTTGTTAATGCTGAAAATTTTACATGGTCATTTTTGAATGCTCATAACTCGGGTATTTGATGTCGGATCATGGTCATTTTTGGCAAAAAATGAAATGCTGGCATGGCCATTTTTAAATGGCAATCTATAATTCTGATCTTAACGAGTCTAAAAAGGTATACCCCTCAAAGATCGGACTTATTTTGGCCGAGATATGCAAGTTATGAAGCTCCAAAAATCTTATTTTTTTGTTAATGCTGAAAATATTACATGGTCATCTTTGAATGCTCATAACTCGGGTATTTGATGTCGGATCATGGTCATTTTTGGCAAAAAATGAAATTTGCTGGCATGGCCATTTTTAAATGGCAATCTATAATTCTGATCTTAACGAGTCTAAAAAGGTATACCACTCAAAGATCGGACTTATTTTGGCCGAGATATGCAAGTTATGAAGCTCCAAAAATCTTATTTTTTTGTTAATGCTGAAAATATTACATGGTCATCTTTGAATGCTCATAACTCGGGTATTTGATGTCGGATCATGGTCATTTTTGGCAAAAAATTAAATTTGCTGGCATGGCCATTTTTAAATGGCAATCTATAATTCTGATCTTAACGAGTCTAAAAAGGTATACCACTCAAAGATCGGACTTATTTTGGACGAGATATGCAAGTTATGAAGCTCCAAAAATCTTATTTTTTTGTTAATGCTGAAAATATTACATGGTCATCTTTGAATGCTCATAACTCGGGTATTTGATGTCGGATCATGGTCATTTTTGGCAAAAAATGAAATTAGCTGGCATGGCCATTTTTAAATGGCAATCTATAATTCTGATCTTAACGAGTCTAAAAAGGTATACCACTCAAAGATCGGACTTATTTTGGCCGAAATATGCAAGTTATGAAGCTCCAAAAATCTAATTTTTTTGTTAATGCTGAAAATATTACATGGTCATCTTTGAATGCTCATAACTCGGGTATTTGATGTCGGATCATGGTCATTTTTGGCAAAAAATGAAATTTGCTGGCATGGCCATTTTTAAATGGCAATCTATAATTCTGATCTTAACGAGTCTAAAAAGGTATACCACTCAAAGATCGGACTTATTTTGGCCGAGATATGCAAGTTATGAAGCTCCAAAAATCTAATTTTTTTGTTAATGCTGAAAATATTACATGGTCATCTTTGAATGCTCATAACTCGGGTATTTGATGTCGGATCATGGTCATTTTTGGCAAAAAATGAAATTTGCTGGCATGGCCATTTTTAAATGGCAATCTATAATTCTGATCTTAACGAGTCTAAAAAGGTATACCACTCAAAGATCGGACTTATTTTGGCCGAGATATGCAAGTTATGAAGCTCCAAAAATCTTATTTTTTTGTTAATGCTGAAAATATTACATGGTCATCTTTGAATGCTCATAACTCGGGTATTTGATGTCGGATCATGGTCATTTTTGGCAAAAAATGAAATTTGCTGGCATGGCCATTTTTAAATGGCAATCTATAATTCTGATCTTAACGAGTCTAAAAAGGTATACCACTCAAAGATCGGACTTATTTTGGCCGAGATATGCAAGTTATGAAGCTCCAAAAATCTTATTTTTTTGTTAATGCTGAAAATATTACATGGTCATCTTTGAATGCTCATAACTCGGGTATTTGATGTCGGATCATGGTCATTTTTGGCAAAAAATGAAATTTGCTGGCATGGCCATTTTTAAATGGCAATCTATAATTCTGATCTTAACGAGTCTAAAAAGGTATACCACTCAAAGATCGGACTTATTTTGGCCGAGATATGCAAGTTATGAAGCTCCAAAAATCTTATTTTTTTGTTAATGCTGAAAATATTACATGGTCATCTTTGAATGCTCATAACTCGGGTATTTGATGTCGGATCATGGTAATTTTTGGCAAAAAATTAAATTTGCTGGCATGGCCATTTTTAAATGGCAATCTATAATTCTGATCTTAACGAGTCTAAAAAGGTATACCACTCAAAGATCGGACTTATTTTGGCCGAGATATGCAAGTTATGAAGCTCCAAAATTCTTATTTTTTTGTTAATGCTGAAAATATTACATGGTCATCTTTGAATGCTCATAACTCGGGTATTTGATGTCGGATCATGGTCATTTTTGGCAAAAAATGAAATTTGCTGGCATGGCCATTTTTAAATGGCAATCTATAATTCTGATCTTAACGAGTCTAAAAAGGTATACCACTCAAAGATCGGACTTATTTTGGCCGAGATATGCAAGTTATGAAGCTCCAAAAATCAAATTTTTTTTGTTAATGCTGAAAATATTACATGGTCATCTTTGAATGCTCATAACTCGGGTATTTGATGTCGGATCATGGTCATTTTTGGCAAAAAATGAAATTTTCTGGCATGGCCATTTTTAAATGGCAATCTATAATTCTGATCTTAACGAGTCTAAAAAGGTATACCACTCAAAGATCGGACTTATTTTGGCCGAGATATGCAAGTTATGAAGCTCCAAAAATCTTATTTTTTTGTTAATGCTGAAAATATTACATGGTCATCTTTGAATGCTCATAACTCGGGTATTTGATGTCGGATCATGGTCATTTTTGGCAAAAAATGAAATTTGCTGGCATGGCCATTTTTAAATGGCAATCTATAATTCTGATCTTAACGAGTCTAAAAAGGTATACCACTCAAAGATCGGACTTATTTTGGCCGAGATATGCAAGTTATGAAGCTCCAAAAATCTTATTTTTTTGTTAATGCTGAAAATATTACATGGTCATCTTTGAATGCTCATAACTCGGGTATTTGATGTCGGATCATGGTCATTTTTGGCAAAAAATTAAATTTGCTGGCATGGCCATTTTTAAATGGCAATCTATAATTCTGATCTTAACGAGTCTAAAAAGGTATACCACTCAAAGATCGGACTTATTTTGGCCGAGATATGCAAGTTATGAAGCTCCAAAATTCTTATTTTTTTGTTAATGCTGAAAATATTACATGGTCATCTTTGAATGCTCATAACTCGGGTATTTGATGTCGGATCATGGTCATTTTTGGCAAAAAATGAAATTTGCTGGCATGGCCATTTTTAAATGGCAATCTATAATTCTGATCTTAACGAGTCTAAAAAGGTATACCACTCAAAGATCGGACTTATTTTGGCCGAGATATGCAAGTTATGAAGCTCCAAAAATCTAATTTTTTTGTTAATGCTGAAAATATTACATGGTCATCTTTGAATGCTCATAACTCGGGTATTTGATGTCGGATCATGGTCATTTTTGCAAAAAATGAAATTTTCTGGCATGGCCATTTTTAAATGGCAATCTATAATTCTGATCTTAACGAGTCTAAAAAGGTATACCACTCAAAGATCGGACTTATTTTGGCCGAGATATGCAAGTTATGAAGCTCCAAAAATCTTATTTTTTTGTTAATGCTGAAAATATTACATGGTCATCTTTGAATGCTCATAACTCGGGTATTTGATGTCGGATCATGGTCATTTTTGGCAAAAAATGAAATTTGCTGGCATGGCCATTTTTAAATGGCAATCTATAATTCTGATCTTAACGAGTCTAAAAAGGTATACCACTCAAAGATCGGACTTATTTTGGCCGAGATATGCAAGTTATGAAGCTCCAAAAATCTTATTTTTTTGTTAATGCTGAAAATATTACATGGTCATCTTTGAATGCTCATAACTCGGGTATTTGATGTCGGATCATGGTCATTTTTGGCAAAAAATGAAATTTGCTGGCATGGCCATTTTTAAATGGCAATCTATAATTCTGATCTTAACGAGTCTAAAAAGGTATACCACTCAAAGATCGGACTTATTTTGGCCGAGATATGCAAGTTATGAAGCTCCAAAAATTTTAATTTTTTTGTTAATGCTGAAAATATTACATGGTCATCTTTGAATGCTCATAACTCGGGTATTTGATGTCGGATCATGGTAATTTTTGGCAAAAAATTAAATTTGCTGGCATGGCCATTTTTAAATGGCAATCTATAATTCTGATCTTAACGAGTCTAAAAAGGTATACCACTCAAAGATCGGACTTATTTTGGCCGAGATATGCAAGTTATGAAGCTCCAAAATTCTTATTTTTTTGTTAATGCTGAAAATATTACATGGTCATCTTTGAATGCTCATAACTCGGGTATTTGATGTCGGATCATGGTCATTTTTGGCAAAAAATGAAATTTGCTGGCATGGCCATTTTTAAATGGCAATCTATAATTCTGATCTTAACGAGTCTAAAAAGGTATACCACTCAAAGATCGGACTTATTTTGGCCGAGATATGCAAGTTATGAAGCTCCAAAAATCTAATTTTTTTGTTAATGCTGAAAATATTACATGGTCATCTTTGAATGCTCATAACTCGGGTATTTGATGTCGGATCATGGTCATTTTTGGCAAAAAATGAAATTTGCTGGCATGGCCATTTTTAAATGGCAATCTATAATTCTGATCTTAACGAGTCTAAAAAGGTATACCACTCAAAGATCGGACTTATTTTGGCCGAGATATGCAAGTTATGAAGCTCCAAAAATCTAATTTTTTTGTTAATGCTGAAAATATTACATGGTCATCTTTGAATGCTCATAACTCGGGTATTTGATGTCGGATCATGGTCATTTTTGGCAAAAAATGAAATTTGCTGGCATGGCCATTTTTAAATGGCAATCTATAATTCTGATCTTAACGAGTCTAAAAAGGTATACCACTCAAAGATCGGACTTATTTTGGCCGAGATATGCAAGTTATGAAGCTCCAAAAATCTTATTTTTTTGTTAATGCTGAAAATATTACATGGTCATCTTTGAATGCTCATAACTCGGGTATTTGATGTCGGATCATGGTCATTTTTGGCAAAAAATGAAATTTGCTGGCATGGCCATTTTTAAATGGCAATCTATAATTCTGATCTTAACGAGTCTAAAAAGGTATACCACTCAAAGATCGGACTTATTTTGGCCGAGATATGCAAGTTATGAAGCTCCAAAAATCTTATTTTTTTGTTAATGCTGAAAATATTACATGGTCATCTTTGAATGCTCATAACTCGGGTATTTGATGTCGGATCATGGTCATTTTTGGCAAAAAATGAAATTTGCTGGCATGGCCATTTTTAAATGGCAATCTATAATTCTGATCTTAACGAGTCTAAAAAGGTATACCACTCAAAGATCGGACTTATTTTGGCCGAGATATGCAAGTTATGAAGCTCCAAAAATCTTATTTTTTTGTTAATGCTGAAAATATTACATGGTCATCTTTGAATGCTCATAACTCGGGTATTTGATGTCGGATCATGGTCATTTTTGGCAAAAAATTAAATTTGCTGGCATGGCCATTTTTAAATGGCAATCTATAATTCTGATCTTAACGAGTCTAAAAAGGTATACCACTCAAAGATCGGACTTATTTTGGCCGAGATATGCAAGTTATGAAGCTCCAAAAATCTTATTTTTTTGTTAATGCTGAAAATATTACATGGTCATCTTTGAATGCTCATAACTCGGGTATTTGATGTCGGATCATGGTCATTTTTGGCAAAAAATGAAATTTGCTGGCATGGCCATTTTTAAATGGCAATCTATAATTCTGATCTTAACGAGTCTAAAAAGGTATACCACTCAAAGATCGGACTTATTTTGGCCGAGATATGCAAGTTATGAAGCTCCAAAAATCTAATTTTTTTGTTAATGCTGAAAATATTACATGGTCATCTTTGAATGCTCATAACTCGGGTATTTGATGTCGGATCATGGTCATTTTTGGCAAAAAATGAAATTTTCTGGCATGGCCATTTTTAAATGGCAATCTATAATTCTGATCTTAACGAGTCTAAAAAGGTATACCACTCAAAGATCGGACTTATTTTGGCCGAGATATGCAAGTTATGAAGCTCCAAAAATCTTATTTTTTTGTTAATGCTGAAAATATTACATGGTCATCTTTGAATGCTCATAACTCGGGTATTTGATGTCGGATCATGGTCATTTTTGGCAAAAAATGAAATTTGCTGGCATGGCCATTTTTAAATGGCAATCTATAATTCTGATCTTAACGAGTCTAAAAAGGTATACCACTCAAAGATCGGACTTATTTTGGCCGAGATATGCAAGTTATGAAGCTCCAAAAATCTTATTTTTTTGTTAATGCTGAAAATATTACATGGTCATCTTTGAATGCTCATAACTCGGGTATTTGATGTCGGATCATGGTCATTTTTGGCAAAAAATGAAATTTGCTGGCATGGCCATTTTTAAATGGCAATCTATAATTCTGATCTTAACGAGTCTAAAAAGGTATACCACTCAAAGATCGGACTTATTTTGGCCGAGATATGCAAGTTATGAAGCTCCAAAAATCTTATTTTTTTGTTAATGCTGAAAATATTACATGGTCATCTTTGAATGCTCATAACTCGGGTATTTGATGTCGGATCATGGTCATTTTTGGCAAAAAATTAAATTTGCTGGCATGGCCATTTTTAAATGGCAATCTATAATTCTGATCTTAACGAGTCTAAAAAGGTATACCACTCAAAGATCGGACTTATTTTGGCCGAGATATGCAAGTTATGAAGCTCCAAAAATCTTATTTTTTTGTTAATGCTGAAAATATTACATGGTCATCTTTGAATGCTCATAACTCGGGTATTTGATGTCGGATCATGGTCATTTTTGGCAAAAAATTAAATTTGCTGGCATGGCCATTTTTAAATGGCAATCTATAATTCTGATCTTAACGAGTCTAAAAAGGTATACCACTCAAAGATCGGACTTATTTTGGCCGAGATATGCAAGTTATGAAGCTCCAAAAATCTTATTTTTTTGTTAATGCTGAAAATATTACATGGTCATCTTTGAATGCTCATAACTCGGGTATTTGATGTCGGATCATGGTCATTTTTGGCAAAAAATGAAATTTGCTGGCATGGCCATTTTTAAATGGCAATCTATAATTCTGATCTTAACGAGTCTAAAAAGGTATACCACTCAAAGATCGGACTTATTTTGGCCGAGATATGCAAGTTATGAAGCTCCAAAAATCTTATTTTTTTGTTAATGCTGAAAATATTACATGGTCATCTTTGAATGCTCATAACTCGGGTATTTGATGTCGGATCATGGTCATTTTTGGCAAAAAATGAAATTTGCTGGCATGGCCATTTTTAAATGGCAATCTATAATTCTGATCTTAACGAGTCTAAAAAGGTATACCACTCAAAGATCGGACTTATTTTGGCCGAGATATGCAAGTTATGAAGCTCCAAAAATCTTATTTTTTTGTTAATGCTGAAAATATTACATGGTCATCTTTGAATGCTCATAACTCGGGTATTTGATGTCGGATCATGGTCATTTTTGGCAAAAAATGAAATTTGCTGGCATGGCCATTTTTAAATGGCAATCTATAATTCTGATCTTAACGAGTCTAAAAAGGTATACCACTCAAAGATCGGACTTATTTTGGCCGAGATATGCAAGTTATGAAGCTCCAAAAATCTTATTTTTTTGTTAATGCTGAAAATATTACATGGTCATCTTTGAATGCTCATAACTCGGGTATTTGATGTCGGATCATGGTCATTTTTGGCAAAAAATTAAATTTGCTGGCATGGCCATTTTTAAATGGCAATCTATAATTCTGATCTTAACGAGTCTAAAAAGGTATACCACTCAAAGATCGGACTTATTTTGGCCGAGATATGCAAGTTATGAAGCTCCAAAAATCTTATTTTTTTGTTAATGCTGAAAATATTACATGGTCATCTTTGAATGCTCATAACTCGGGTATTTGATGTCGGATCATGGTCATTTTTGGCAAAAAATGAAATTTGCTGGCATGGCCATTTTTAAATGGCAATCTATAATTCTGATCTTAACGAGTCTAAAAAGGTATACCACTCAAAGATCGGACTTATTTTGGCCGAGATATGCAAGTTATGAAGCTCCAAAAATCTTATTTTTTTGTTAATGCTGAAAATATTACATGGTCATCTTTGAATGCTCATAACTCGGGTATTTGATGTCGGATCATGGTCATTTTTGGCAAAAAATGAAATTTTCTGGCATGGCCATTTTTAAATGGCAATCTATAATTCTGATCTTAACGAGTCTAAAAAGGTATACCACTCAAAGATCGGACTTATTTTGGCCGAGATATGCAAGTTATGAAGCTCCAAAAATCTTATTTTTTTGTTAATGCTGAAAATATTACATGGTCATCTTTGAATGCTCATAACTCGGGTATTTGATGTCGGATCATGGTCATTTTTGGCAAAAAATGAAATTTGCTGGCATGGCCATTTTTAAATGGCAATCTATAATTCTGATCTTAACGAGTCTAAAAAGGTATACCACTCAAAGATCGGACTTATTTTGGCCGAGATATGCAAGTTATGAAGCTCCAAAAATCTTATTTTTTTGTTAATGCTGAAAATATTACATGGTCATCTTTGAATGCTCATAACTCGGGTATTTGATGTTTGATCATGGTCATTTTTGGCAAAAAATGAAATTTGCTGGCATGGCCATTTTTAAATGGCAATCTATAATTCTGATCTTAACGAGTCTAAAAAGGTATACCACTCAAAGATCGGACTTATTTTGGCCGAGATATGCAAGTTATGAAGCTCCAAAAATCTTATTTTTTTGTTAATGCTGAAAATATTACATGGTCATCTTTGAATGCTCATAACTCGGGTATTTGATGTCGGATCATGGTCATTTTTGGCAAAAAATTAAATTTGCTGGCATGGCCATTTTTAAATGGCAATCTATAATTCTGATCTTAACGAGTCTAAAAAGGTATACCACTCAAAGATCGGACTTATTTTGGCCGAGATATGCAAGTTATGAAGCTCCAAAAATCTTATTTTTTTGTTAATGCTGAAAATATTACATGGTCATCTTTGAATGCTCATAACTCGGGTATTTGATGTCGGATCATGGTCATTTTTGGCAAAAAATTAAATTTGCTGGCATGGCCATTTTTAAATGGCAATCTATAATTCTGATCTTAACGAGTCTAAAAAGGTATACCACTCAAAGATCGGACTTATTTTGGCCGAGATATGCAAGTTATGAAGCTCCAAAAATCTTATTTTTTTGTTAATGCTGAAAATATTACATGGTCATCTTTGAATGCTCATAACTCGGGTATTTGATGTCGGATCATGGTCATTTTTGGCAAAAAATGAAATTTGCTGGCATGGCCATTTTTAAATGGCAATCTATAATTCTGATCTTAACGAGTCTAAAAAGGTATACCACTCAAAGATCGGACTTATTTTGGCCGAGATATGCAAGTTATGAAGCTCCAAAAATCTTATTTTTTTGTTAATGCTGAAAATATTACATGGTCATCTTTGAATGCTCATAACTCGGGTATTTGATGTCGGATCATGGTCATTTTTGGCAAAAAATGAAATTTGCTGGCATGGCCATTTTTAAATGGCAATCTATAATTCTGATCTTAACGAGTCTAAAAAGGTATACCACTCAAAGATCGGACTTATTTTGGCCGAGATATGCAAGTTATGAAGCTCCAAAAATCTTATTTTTTTGTTAATGCTGAAAATATTACATGGTCATCTTTGAATGCTCATAACTCGGGTATTTGATGTCGGATCATGGTCATTTTTGGCAAAAAATTAAATTTGCTGGCATGGCCATTTTTAAATGGCAATCTATAATTCTGATCTTAACGAGTCTAAAAAGGTATACCACTCAAAGATCGGAATTATTTTGGCCGAGATATGCAAGTTATGAAGCTCCAAAAATCTTATTTTTTTGTTAATGCTGAAAATATTACATGGTCATCTTTGAATGCTCATAACTCGGGTATTTGATGTCGGATCATGGTCATTTTTGGCAAAAAATGAAATTTGCTGGCATGGCCATTTTTAAATGGCAATCTATAATTCTGATCTTAACGAGTCTAAAAAGGTATACCACTCAAAGATCGGACTTATTTTGGCCGAGATATGCAAGTTATGAAGCTCCAAAAATCTTATTTTTTTGTTAATGCTGAAAATATTACATGGTCATCTTTGAATGCTCATAACTCGGGTATTTGATGTCGGATCATGGTCATTTTTGGCAAAAAATGAAATTTGCTGGCATGGCCATTTTTAAATGGCAATCTATAATTCTGATCTTAACGAGTCTAAAAAGGTATACCACTCAAAGATCGGACTTATTTTGGCCGAGATATGCAAGTTATGAAGCTCCAAAAATCTAATTTTTTTGTTAATGCTGAAAATATTACATGGTCATCTTTGAATGCTCATAACTCGGGTATTTGATGTCGGATCATGGTCATTTTTGGCAAAAAATGAAATTTGCTGGCATGGCCATTTTTAAATGGCAATCTATAATTCTGATCTTAACGAGTCTAAAAAGGTATACCACTCAAAGATCGGACTTATTTTGGCCGAGATATGCAAGTTATGAAGCTCCAAAAATCTTATTTTTTTGTTAATGCTGAAAATATTACATGGTCATCTTTGAATGCTCATAACTCGGGTATTTGATGTCGGATCATGGTCATTTTTGGCAAAAAATGAAATTTGCTGGCATGGCCATTTTTAAATGGCAATCTATAATTCTGATCTTAACGAGTCTAAAAAGGTATACCACTCAAAGATCGGACTTATTTTGGACGAGATATGCAAGTTATGAAGCTCCAAAAATCTTATTTTTTTGTTAATGCTGAAAATATTACATGGTCATCTTTGAATGCTCATAACTCGGGTATTTGATGTCGGATCATGGTCATTTTTGGCAAAAAATGAAATTTGCTGGCATGGCCATTTTTAAATGGCAATCTATAATTCTGATCTTAACGAGTCTAAAAAGGTATACCACTCAAAGATCGGACTTATTTTGGCCGAGATATGCAAGTTATGAAGCTCCAAAAATCTTATTATTTTGTTAATGCTGAAAATATTACATGGCAAAAAATGAAATTTGCTGGCATGGCCATTTTTAAATGGCAATCTATAATTCTGATCTTAACGAGTCTAAAAAGGTATACCACTCAAAGATCGGACTTATTTTGGCCGAGATATGCAAGTTATGAAGCTCCAAAAATCTTATTTTTTTGTTAATGCTGAAAATATTACATGGTCATCTTTGAATGCTCATAACTCGGGTATTTGATGTCGGATCATGGTCATTTTTGGCAAAAAATGAAATTTGCTGGCATGGCCATTTTTAAATGGCAATCTATAATTCTGATCTTAACGAGTCTAAAAAGGTATACCACTCAAAGATCGGACTTATGTTGGCCGAGATATGCAAGTTATGAAGCTCCAAAAATCTTATTTTTTTGTTAATGCTGAAAATATTACATGGTCATCTTTGAATGCTCATAACTCGGGTATTTGATGTCGGATCATGGTCATTTTTGGCAAAAAATTAAATTTGCTGGCATGGCCATTTTTAAATGGCAATCTATAATTCTGATCTTAACGAGTCTAAAAAGGTATACCACTCAAAGATCGGACTTATTTTGGCCGAGATATGCAAGTTATGAAGCTCCAAAAATCTTATTTTTTTGTTAATGCTGAAAATATTACATGGTCATCTTTGAATGCTCATAACTCGGGTATTTGATGTCGGATCATGGTCATTTTTGGCAAAAAATGAAATTTGCTGGCATGGCCATTTTTAAATGGCAATCTATAATTCTGATCTTAACGAGTCTAAAAAGGTATACCACTCAAAGATCGGACTTATTTTGGCCGAGATATGCAAGTTATGAAGCTCCAAAAATCTTATTTTTTTGTTAATGCTGAAAATATTACATGGTCATCTTTGAATGCTCATAACTCGGGTATTTGATGTCGGATCATGGTCATTTTTGGCAAAAAATGAAATTTGCTGGCATGGCCATTTTTAAATGGCAATCTATAATTCTGATCTTAACGAGTCTAAAAAGGTATACCACTCAAAGATCGGACTTATTTTGGCCGAGATATGCAAGTTATGAAGCTCCAAAAATCTTATTTTTTTGTTAATGCTGAAAATATTACATGGTCATCTTTGAATGCTCATAACTCGGGTATTTGATGTCGGATCATGGTCATTTTTGGCAAAAAATGAAATTTGCTGGCATGGCCATTTTTAAATGGCAATCTATAATTCTGATCTTAACGAGTCTAAAAAGGTATACCACTCAAAGATCGGACTTATTTTGGCCGAGATATGCAAGTTATGAAGCTCCAAAAATCTAATTTTTTTGTTAATGCTGAAAATATTACATGGTCATCTTTGAATGCTCATAACTCGGGTATTTGATGTCGGATCATGGTCATTTTTGGCAAAAAATGAAATTTGCTGGCATGGCCATTTTTAAATGGCAATCTATAATTCTGATCTTAACGAGTCTAAAAAGGTATACCACTCAAAGATCGGACTTATTTTGGCCGAGATATGCAAGTTATGAAGCTCCAAAAATCTTATTTTTTTGTTAATGCTGAAAATATTACATGGTCATCTTTGAATGCTCATAACTCGGGTATTTGATGTCGGATCATGGTCATTTTTGGCAAAAAATGAAATTTTCTGGCATGGCCATTTTTAAATGGCAATCTATAATTCTGATCTTAACGAGTCTAAAAAGGTATACCACTCAAAGATCGGACTTATTTTGGCCGAGATATGCAAGTTATGAAGCTCCAAAAATCTTATTTTTTTGTTAATGCTGAAAATATTACATGGTCATCTTTGAATGCTCATAACTCGGGTATTTGATGTCGGATCATGGTCATTTTTGGCAAAAAATTAAATTTGCTGGCATGGCCATTTTTAAATGGCAATCTATAATTCTGATCTTAACGAGTCTAAAAAGGTATACCACTCAAAGATCGGACTTATTTTGGCCGAGATATGCAAGTTATGAAGCTCCAAAAATCTTATTTTTTTGTTAATGCTGAAAATATTACATGGTCATCTTTGAATGCTCATAACTCGGGTATTTGATGTCGGATCATGGTCATTTTTGGCAAAAAATGAAATTTGCTGGCATGGCCATTTTTAAATGGCAATCTATAATTCTGATCTTAACGAGTCTAAAAAGGTATACCACTCAAAGATCGGACTTATTTTGGCCGAGATATGCAAGTTATGAAGCTCCAAAAATCTTATTTTTTTGTTAATGCTGAAAATATTACATGGTCATCTTTGAATGCTCATAACTCGGGTATTTGATGTCGGATCATGGTCATTTTTGGCAAAAAATGAAATTTGCTGGCATGGCCATTTTTAAATGGCAATCTATAATTCTGATCTTAACGAGTCTAAAAAGGTATACCACTCAAAGATCGGACTTATTTTGGCCGAGATATGCAAGTTATGAAGCTCCAAAAATCTTATTTTTTTGTTAATGCTGAAAATATTACATGGTCATCTTTGAATGCTCATAACTCGGGTATTTGATGTCGGATCATGGTCATTTTTGGCAAAAATATGAAATTTGCTGGCATGGCCATTTTTAAATGGCAATCTATAATTCTGATCTTAACGAGTCTAAAAAGGTATACCACTCAAAGATCGGACTTATTTTGGCCGAGATATGCAAGTTATGAAGCTCCAAAAATCTTATTTTTTTGTTAATGCTGAAAATATTACATGGTCATCTTTGAATGCTCATAACTCGGGTATTTGATGTCGGATCATGGTCATTTTTGGCAAAAAATGAAATTTGCTGGCATGGCCATTTTTAAATGGCAATCTATAATTCTGATCTTAACGAGTCTAAAAAGGTATACCACTCAAAGATCGGACTTATTTTGGCCGAGATATGCAAGTTATGAAGCTCCAAAAATCTTATTTTTTTGTTAATGCTGAAAATATTACATGGTCATCTTTGAATGCTCATAACTCGGGTATTTGATGTCGGATCATGGTCATTTTTGGCAAAAAATGAAATTTGCTGGCATGGCCATTTTTAAATGGCAATCTATAATTCTGATCTTAACGAGTCTAAAAAGGTATACCACTCAAAGATCGGACTTATTTTGGCCGAGATATGCAAGTTATGAAGCTCCAAAAATCTTATTTTTTTGTTAATGCTGAAAATATTACATGGTCATCTTTGAATGCTCATAACTCGGGTATTTGATGTCGGATCATGGTCATTTTTGGCAAAAAATGAAATTTGCTGGCATGGCCATTTTTAAATGGCAATCTATAATTCTGATCTTAACGAGTCTAAAAAGGTATACCACTCAAAGATCGGACTTATTTTGGCCGAGATATGCAAGTTATGAAGCTCCAAAAATCTTATTTTTTTGTTAATGCTGAAAATATTACATGGTCATCTTTGAATGCTCATAACTCGGGTATTTGATGTCGGATCATGGTCATTTTTGGCAAAAATATGAAATTTGCTGGCATGGCCATTTTTAAATGGCAATCTATAATTCTGATCTTAACGAGTCTAAAAAGGTATACCACTCAAAGATCGGACTTATTTTGGCCGAGATATGCAAGTTATGAAGCTCCAAAAATCTTATTTTTTTGTTAATGCTGAAAATATTACATGGTCATCTTTGAATGCTCATAACTCGGGTATTTGATGTCGGATCATGGTCATTTTTGGCAAAAAATGAAATTTGCTGGCATGGCCATTTTTAAATGGCAATCTATAATTCTGATCTTAACGAGTCTAAAAAGGTATACCACTCAAAGATCGGACTTATTTTGGCCGAGATATGCAAGTTATGAAGCTCCAAAAATCTTATTTTTTTGTTAATGCTGAAAATATTACATGGTCATCTTTGAATGCTCATAACTCGGGTATTTGATGTCGGATCATGGTCATTTTTGGCAAAAAATGAAATTTGCTGGCATGGCCATTTTTAAATGGCAATCTATAATTCTGATCTTAACGAGTCTAAAAAGGTATACCACTCAAAGATCGGACTTATTTTGGCCGAGATATGCAAGTTATGAAGCTCCAAAAATCTTATTTTTTTGTTAATGCTGAAAATATTACATGGTCATCTTTGAATGCTCATAACTCGGGTATTTGATGTCGGATCATGGTCATTTTTGGCAAAAAATGAAATTTGCTGGCATGGCCATTTTTAAATGGCAATCTATAATTCTGATCTTAACGAGTCTAAAAAGGTATACCACTCAAAGATCGGACTTATTTTGGCCGAGATATGCAAGTTATGAAGCTCCAAAAATCTTATTTTTTTGTTAATGCTGAAAATATTACATGGTCATCTTTGAATGCTCATAACTCGGGTATTTGATGTCGGATCATGGTCATTTTTGGCAAAAAATGAAATTTGCTGGCATGGCCATTTTTAAATGGCAATCTATAATTCTGATCTTAACGAGTCTAAAAAGGTATACCACTCAAAGATCGGACTTATTTTGGCCGAGATATGCAAGTTATGAAGCTCCAAAAATCTTATTTTTTTGTTAATGCTGAAAATATTACATGGTCATCTTTGAATGCTCATAACTCGGGTATTTGATGTCGGATCATGGTCATTTTTGGCAAAAAATGAAATTTGCTGGCATGGCCATTTTTAAATGGCAATCTATAATTCTGATCTTAACGAGTCTAAAAAGGTATACCACTCAAAGATCGGACTTATTTTGGCCGAGATATGCAAGTTATGAAGCTCCAAAAATCTTATTTTTTTGTTAATGCTGAAAATATTACATGGTCATCTTTGAATGCTCATAACTCGGGTATTTGATGTCGGATCATGGTCATTTTTGGCAAAAAATTAAATTTGCTGGCATGGCCATTTTTAAATGGCAATCTATAATTCTGATCTTAACGAGTCTAAAAAGGTATACCACTCAAAGATCGGACTTATTTTGGCCGAGATATGCAAGTTATGAAGCTCCAAAAATCTTATTTTTTTGTTAATGCTGAAAATATTACATGGTCATCTTTGAATGCTCATAACTCGGGTATTTGATGTCGGATCATGGTCATTTTTGGCAAAAAATGAAATTTGCTGGCATGGCCATTTTTAAATGGCAATCTATAATTCTGATCTTAACGAGTCTAAAAAGGTATACCACTCAAAGATCGGACTTATTTTGGCCGAGATATGCAAGTTATGAAGCTCCAAAAATCTTATTTTTTTGTTAATGCTGAAAATATTACATGGTCATCTTTGAATGCTCATAACTCGGGTATTTGATGTCGGATCATGGTCATTTTTGGCAAAAAATGAAATTTGCTGGCATGGCCATTTTTAAATGGCAATCTATAATTCTGATCTTAACGAGTCTAAAAAGGTATACCACTCAAAGATCGGACTTATTTTGGCCGAGATATGCAAGTTATGAAGCTCCAAAAATCTAATTTTTTTGTTAATGCTGAAAATATTACATGGTCATCTTTGAATGCTCATAACTCGGGTATTTGATGTCGGATCATGGTCATTTTTGGCAAAAAATGAAATTTGCTGGCATGGCCATTTTTAAATGGCAATCTATAATTCTGATCTTAACGAGTCTAAAAAGGTATACCACTCAAAGATCGGACTTATTTTGGCCGAGATATGCAAGTTATGAAGCTCCAAAAATCTTAATTTTTTTGTTAATGCTGAAAATATTACATGGTCATCTTTGAATGCTCATAACTCGGGTATTTGATGTCGGATCATGGTCATTTTTGGCAAAAAATTAAATTTGCTGGCATGGCCATTTTTAAATGGCAATCTATAATTCTGATCTTAACGAGTCTAAAAAGGTATACCACTCAAAGATCGGACTTATTTTGGCCGAGATATGCAAGTTATGAAGCTCCAAAAATCTAATTTTTTTGTTAATGCTGAAAATATTACATGGTCATCTTTGAATGCTCATAACTCGGGTATTTGATGTCGGATCATGGTCATTTTTGGCAAAAAATTAAATTTGCTGGCATGGCCATTTTTAAATGGCAATCTATAATTCTGATCTTAACGAGTCTAAAAAGGTATACCACTCAAAGATCGGACTTATTTTGGCCGAGATATGCAAGTTATGAAGCTCCAAAAATCTTAATTTTTTGTTAATGCTGAAAATATTACATGGTCATCTTTGAATGCTCATAACTCGGGTATTTGATGTCGGATCATGGTCATTTTTGGCAAAAATATGAAATTTGCTGGCATGGCCATTTTTAAATGGCAATCTAAAATTCTGATCTTAACGAGTCTAAAAAGGTATACCACTCAAAGATCGGACTTATTTTGGCCGAGATATGCAAGTTATGAAGCTCCAAAAATCTTATTTTTTTGTTAATGCTGAAAATATTACATGGTCATCTTTGAATGCTCATAACTCGGGTATTTGATGTCGGATCATGGTCATTTTTGGCAAAAAATGAAATTTGCTGGCATGGCCATTTTTAAATGGCAATCTATAATTCTGATCTTAACGAGTCTAAAAAGGTATACCACTCAAAGATCGGACTTATTTTGGCCGAGATATGCAAGTTATGAAGCTCCAAAAATCTTATTTTTTTGTTAATGCTGAAAATATTACATGGTTATCTTTGAATGCTCATAACTCGGGTATTTGATGTCGGATCATGGTCATTTTTGGCAAAAAATGAAATTTGCTGGCATGGCCATTTTTAAATGGCAATCTATAATTCTGATCTTAACGAGTCTAAAAAGGTATACCACTCAAAGATCGGACTTATTTTGGCCGAGATATGCAAGTTATGAAGCTCCAAAAATCTTATTTTTTTGTTAATGCTGAAAATATTACATGGTCATCTTTGAATGCTCATAACTCGGGTATTTGATGTCGGATCATGGTCATTTTTGGCAAAAAATGAAATTTGCTGGCATGGCCATTTTTAAATGGCAATCTATAATTCTGATCTTAACGAGTCTAAAAAGGTATACCACTCAAAGATCGGACTTATTTTGGCCGAGATATGCAAGTTATGAAGCTCCAAAAATCTTATTTTTTTGTTAATGCTGAAAATATTACATGGTCATCTTTGAATGCTCATAACTCGGGTATTTGATGTCGGATCATGGTCATTTTTGGCAAAAAATGAAATTTGCTGGCATGGCCATTTTTAAATGGCAATCTAAAATTCTGATCTTAACGAGTCTAAAAAGGTATACCACTCAAAGATCGGACTTATTTTGGCCGAGATATGCAAGTTATGAAGCTCCAAAAATCTTATTTTTTTGTTAATGCTGAAAATATTACATGGTCATCTTTGAATGCTCATAACTCGGGTATTTGATGTCGGATCATGGTCATTTTTGGCAAAAAATGAAATTAGCTGGCATGGCCATTTTTAAATGGCAATCTATAATTCTGATCTTAACGAGTCTAAAAAGGTATACCACTCAAAGATCGGACTTATTTTGGCCGAGATATGCAAGTTATGAAGCTCCAAAAATCTTATTTTTTTGTTAATGCTGAAAATATTACATGGTCATCTTTGAATGCTCATAACTCGGGTATTTGATGTCGGATCATGGTCATTTTTGGCAAAAAATGAAATTTGCTGGCATGGCCATTTTTAAATGGCAATCTATAATTCTGATCTTAACGAGTCTAAAAAGGTATACCACTCAAAGATCGGACTTATTTTGGCCGAGATATGCAAGTTATGAAGCTCCAAAAATCTAATTTTTTTGTTAATGCTGAAAATATTACATGGTCATCTTTGAATGCTCATAACTCGGGTATTTGATGTCGGATCATGGTCATTTTTGGCAAAAAATGAAATTTGCTGGCATGGCCATTTTTAAATGGCAATCTATAATTCTGATCTTAACGAGTCTAAAAAGGTATACCACTCAAAGATCGGACTTATTTTGGCCGAGATATGCAAGTTATGAAGCTCCAAAAATCTAATTTTTTTGTTAATGCTGAAAATATTACATGGTCTATCTTTGAATGCTCATAACTCGGGTATTTGATGTCGGATCATGGTCATTTTTGGCAAAAAATTAAATTTGCTGGCATGGCCATTTTTAAATGGCAATCTATAATTCTGATCTTAACGAGTCTAAAAAGGTATACCACTCAAAGATCGGACTTATTTTGGCCGAGATAAGCAAGTTATGAAGCTCCAAAAATCTTATTTTTTTGTTAATGCTGAAAATATTACATGGTCATCTTTGAATGCTCATAACTCGGGTATTTGATGTCGGATCATGGTCATTTTTGGCATAAAATTAAATTTGCTGGCATGGCCATTTTTAAATGGCAATCTATAATTCTGATCTTAACGAGTCTAAAAAGGTATACCACTCAAAGATCGGACTTATTTTGGCCGAGATATGCAAGTTATGAAGCTCCAAAAATCTTATTTTTTTGTTAATGCTGAAAATATTACATGGTCATCTTTGAATGCTCATAACTCGGGTATTTGATGTCGGATCATGGTCATTTTTGGCAAAAAATGAAATTTGCTGGCATGGCCATTTTTAAATGGCAATCTATAATTCTGATCTTAACGAGTCTAAAAAGGTATACCACTCAAAGATCGGACTTATTTTGGCCGAGATATGCAAGTTATGAAGCTCCAAAAATCTAATTTTTTTGTTAATGCTGAAAATATTACATGGTCATCTTTGAATGCTCATAACTCGGGTATTTGATGTCGGATCATGGTCATTTTTGGCAAAAAATGAAATTTGCTGGCATGGCCATTTTTAAATGGCAATCTATAATTCTGATCTTAACGAGTCTAAAAAGGTATACCACTCAAAGATCGGACATATTTTGGCCGAGATATGCAAGTTATGAAGCTCCAAAAATTATATTTTTTTGTTTATGCTGAAAATATTACATGGTCATCTTTGAATGCTCATAACTCGGGTATTTGATGTCGGATCATGGTCATTTTTGGCAAAAAATGAAATTTGCTGGCATGGCCATTTTTAAATGGCAATCTATAATTCTGATCTTAACGAGTCTAAAAAGGTATACCACTCAAAGATCGGACTTATTTTGGCCGAGATATGCAAGTTATGAAGCTCCAAAAATCTAATTTTTTTGTTAATGCTGAAAATATTACATGGTCATCTTTGAATGCTCATAACTCGGGTATTTGATGTCGGATCATGGTCATTTTTGGCAAAAAATGAAATTTGCTGGCATGGCCATTTTTAAATGGCAATCTATAATTCTGATCTTAACGAGTCTAAAAAGGTATACCACTCAAAGATCGGACTTATTTTGGCCGAGATATGCAAGTTATGAAGCTCCAAAAATCTTATTTTTTTGTTAATGCTGAAAATATTACATGGTCATCTTTGAATGCTCATAACTCGGGTATTTGATGTCGGATCATGGTCATTTTTGGCAAAAAATGAAATAAGTTGGCATGGCCATTTTTAAATGGCAATCTATAATTCTGATCTTAACGAGTCTAAAAAGGTATACCACTCAAAGATCGGACTTATTTTGGCCGAGATATGCAAGTTATGAAGCTCCAAAAATCTTATTTTTTTGTTAATGCTGAAAATATTACATGGTCATCTTTGAATGCTCATAACTCGGGTATTTGATGTCGGATCATGGTCATTTTTGGCAAAAAATTAAATTTGCTGGCATGGCCATTTTTAAATGGCAATCTATAATTCTGATCTTAACGAGTCTAAAAAGGTATACCACTCAAAGATCGGACTTATTTTGGCCGAGATATGCAAGTTATGAAGCTCCAAAAATCTTATTTTTTTGTTAATGCTGAAAATATTACATGGTCATCTTTGAATGCTCATAACTCGGGTATTTGATGTCGGATCATGGTCATTTTTGGCAAAAAATGAAATTTGCTGGCATGGCCATTTTTAAATGGCAATCTATAATTCTGATCTTAACGAGTCTAAAAAGGTATACCACTCAAAGATCGGACTTATTTTGGCCGAGATATGCAAGTTATGAAGCTCCAAAAATCTTATTTTTTTGTTAATGCTGAAAATATTACATGGTCATCTTTGAATGCTCATAACTCGGGTATTTGATGTCGGATCATGGTCATTTTTGGCAAAAAATGAAATTTGCTGGCATGGCCATTTTTAAATGGCAATCTATAATTCTGATCTTAACGAGTCTAAAAAGGTATACCACTCAAAGATCGGACTTATTTTGGCCGAGATATGCAAGTTATGAAGCTCCAAAAATCTTATTTTTTTGTTAATGCTGAAAATATTACATGGTCATCTTTGAATGCTCATAACTCGGGTATTTGATGTCGGATCATGGTCATTTTTGGCAAAAAATGAAATTTGCTGGCATGGCCATTTTTAAATGGCAATCTATAATTCTGATCTTAACGAGTCTAAAAAGGTATACCACTCAAAGATCGGACTTATTTTGGCCGAGATATGCAAGTTATGAAGCTCCAAAAATCTTATTTTTTTGTTAATGCTGAAAATATTACATGGTCATCTTTGAATGCTCATAACTCGGGTATTTGATGTCGGATCATGGTCATTTTTGGCAAAAAATTAAATTTTGCTGGCATGGCCATTTTTAAATGGCAATCTATAATTCTGATCTTAACGAGTCTAAAAAGGTATACCACTCAAAGATCGGACTTATTTTGGCCGAGATATGCAAGTTATGAAGCTCCAAAAATCTTATTTTTTTGTTAATGCTGAAAATATTACATGGTCATCTTTGAATGCTCATAACTCGGGTATTTGATGTCGGATCATGGTCATTTTTGGCAAAAAATTAAATTTGCTGGCATGGCCATTTTTAAATGGCAATCTATAATTCTGATCTTAACGAGTCTAAAAAGGTATACCACTCAAAGATCGGACTTATTTTGGCCGAGATATGCAAGTTATGAAGCTCCAAAAATCTAATTTTTTTGTTAATGCTGAAAATATTACATGGTCATCTTTGAATGCTCATAACTCGGGTATTTGATGTCGGATCATGGTCATTTTTGGCAAAAAATGAAATTTGCTGGCATGGCCATTTTTAAATGGCAATCTATAATTCTGATCTTAACGAGTCTAAAAAGGTATACCACTCAAAGATCGGACTTATTTTGGCCGAGATATGCAAGTTATGAAGCTCCAAAAATCTTATTTTTTTGTTAATGCTGAAAATATTACATGGTCATCTTTGAATGCTCATAACTCGGGTATTTGATGTCGGATCATGGTCATTTTTGGCAAAAAATGAAATTTGCTGGCATGGCCATTTTTAAATGGCAATCTATAATTCTGATCTTAACGAGTCTAAAAAGGTATACCACTCAAAGATCGGACTTATTTTGGCCGAGATATGCAAGTTATGAAGCTCCAAAAATCTAATTTTTTTGTTAATGCTGAAAATATTACATGGTCATCTTTGAATGCTCATAACTCGGGTATTTGATGTCGGATCATGGTCATTTTTGGCAAAAAATGAAATTTGCTGGCATGGCCATTTTTAAATGGCAATCTATAATTCTGATCTTAACGAGTCTAAAAAGGTATACCACTCAAAGATCGGACTTATTTTGGCCGAGATATGCAAGTTATGAAGCTCCAAAAATCTTATTTTTTTGTTAATGCTGAAAATATTACATGGTCATCTTTGAATGCTCATAACTCGGGTATTTGATGTCGGATCATGGTCATTTTTGGCAAAAAATGAAATTTGCTGGCATGGCCATTTTTAAATGGCAATCTATAATTCTGATCTTAACGAGTCTAAAAAGGTATACCACTCAAAGATCGGACTTATTTTGGCCGAGATATGCAAGTTATGAAGCTCCAAAAATCTTATTTTTTTGTTAATGCTGAAAATATTACATGGTCATCTTTGAATGCTCATAACTCGGGTATTTGATGTCGGATCATGGTCATTTTTGGCAAAAAATGAAATTTGCTGGCATGGCCATTTTTAAATGGCAATCTATAATTCTGATCTTAACGAGTCTAAAAAGGTATACCACTCAAAGATCGGACTTATTTTGGCCGAGATATGCAAGTTATGAAGCTCCAAAAATCTTATTTTTTTGTTAATGCTGAAAATATTACATGGTCATCTTTGAATGCTCATAACTCGGGTATTTGATGTCGGATCATGGTCATTTTTGGCAAAAAATGAAATTTGCTGGCATGGCCATTTTTAAATGGCAATCTATAATTCTGATCTTAACGAGTCTAAAAAGGTATACCACTCAAAGATCGGACTTATTTTGGCCGAGATATGCAAGTTATGAAGCTCCAAAAATCTTATTTTTTTGTTAATGCTGAAAATATTACATGGTCATCTTTGAATGCTCATAACTCGGGTATTTGATGTCGGATCATGGTCATTTTTGGCAAAAAATGAAATTTGCTGGCATGGCCATTTTTAAATGGCAATCTATAATTCTGATCTTAACGAGTCTAAAAAGGTATACCACTCAAAGATCGGACTTATTTTGGCCGAGATATGCAAGTTATGAAGCTCCAAAAATCTATATTTTTTTGTTAATGCTGAAAATATTACATGGTCATCTTTGAATGCTCATAACTCGGGTATTTGATGTCGGATCATGGTCATTTTTGGCAAAAAATGAAATTTGCTGGCATGGCCATTTTTAAATGGCAATCTATAATTCTGATCTTAACGAGTCTAAAAAGGTATACCACTCAAAGATCGGACTTATTTTGGCCGAGATATGCAAGTTATGAAGCTCCAAAAATCTTATTTTTTTGTTAATGCTGAAAATATTACATGGTCATCTTTGAATGCTCATAACTCGGGTATTTGATGTCGGATCATGGTCATTTTTGGCAAAAAATGAAATTTGCTGGCATGGCCATTTTTAAATGGCAATCTATAATTCTGATCTTAACGAGTCTAAAAAGGTATACCACTCAAAGATCGGACTTATTTTGGCCGAGATATGCAAGTTATGAAGCTCCAAAAATCTTATTTTTTTGTTAATGCTGAAAATATTACATGGTCATCTTTGAATGCTCATAACTCGGGTATTTGATGTCGGATCATGGTCATTTTTGGCAAAAAATGAAATTTGCTGGCATGGCCATTTTTAAATGGCAATCTATAATTCTGATCTTAACGAGTCTAAAAAGGTATACCACTCAAAGATCGGACTTATTTTGGCCGAGATATGCAAGTTATGAAGCTCCAAAAATCTTATTTTTTTGTTAATGCTGAAAATATTACATGGTCATCTTTGAATGCTCATAACTCGGGTATTTGATGTCGGATCATGGTCATTTTTGGCAAAAAATTAAATTTGCTGGCATGGCCATTTTTAAATGGCAATCTATAATTCTGATCTTAACGAGTCTAAAAAGGTATACCACTCAAAGATCGGACTTATTTTGGCCGAGATATGCAAGTTATGAAGCTCCAAAAATCTTATTTTTTTGTTAATGCTGAAAATATTACATGGTCATCTTTGAATGCTCATAACTCGGGTATTTGATGTCGGATCATGGTCATTTTTGGCAAAAAATGAAATTTGCTGGCATGGCCATTTTTAAATGGCAATCTATAATTCTGATCTTAACGAGTCTAAAAAGGTATACCACTCAAAGATCGGACTTATTTTGGCCGAGATATGCAAGTTATGAAGCTCCAAAAATCTTATTTTTTTGTTAATGCTGAAAATATTACATGGTCATCTTTGAATGCTCATAACTCGGGTATTTGATGTCGGATCATGGTCATTTTTGGCAAAAAAATTAAATTTGCTGGCATGGCCATTTTTAAATGGCAATCTATAATTCTGATCTTAACGAGTCTAAAAAGGTATACCACTCAAAGATCGGACTTATTTTGGCCGAGATATGCAAGTTATGAAGCTCCAAAAATCTTATTTTTTTGTTAATGCTGAAAATATTACATGGTCATCTTTGAATGCTCATAACTCGGGTATTTGATGTCGGATCATGGTCATTTTTGGCAAAAAATGAAATTTGCTGGCATGGCCATTTTTAAATGGCAATCTATAATTCTGATCTTAACGAGTCTAAAAAGGTATACCACTCAAAGATCGGACTTATTTTGGCCGAGATATGCAAGTTATGAAGCTCCAAAAATCTTATTTTTTTGTTAATGCTGAAAATATTACATGGTCATCTTTGAATGCTCATAACTCGGGTATTTGATGTCGGATCATGGTCATTTTTGGCAAAAAATGAAATTTGCTGGCATGGCCATTTTTAAATGGCAATCTATAATTCTGATCTTAACGAGTCTAAAAAGGTATACCACTCAAAGATCGGACTTATTTTGGCCGAGATATGCAAGTTATGAAGCTCCAAAAATCTTATTTTTTTGTTAATGCTGAAAATATTACATGGTCATCTTTGAATGCTCATAACTCGGGTATTTGATGTCGGATCATGGTCATTTTTGGCAAAAAATGAAATTTGCTGGCATGGCCATTTTTAAATGGCAATCTATAATTCTGATCTTAACGAGTCTAAAAAGGTATACCACTCAAAGATCGGACTTATTTTGGCCGAGATATGCAAGTTATGAAGCTCCAAAAATCTTATTTTTTTGTTAATGCTGAAAATATTACATGGTCATCTTTGAATGCTCATAACTCGGGTATTTGATGTCGGATCATGGTCATTTTTGGCAAAAAATGAAATTTGCTGGCATGGCCATTTTTAAATGGCAATCTATAATTCTGATCTTAACGAGTCTAAAAAGGTATACCACTCAAAGATCGGACTTATTTTGGCCGAGATATGCAAGTTATGAAGCTCCAAAAATCTTATTTTTTTGTTAATGCTGAAAATATTACATGGTCATCTTTGAATGCTCATAACTCGGGTATTTGATGTCGGATCATGGTCATTTTTGGCAAAAAATGAAATTTGCTGGCATGGCCATTTTTAAATGGCAATCTATAATTCTGATCTTAACGAGTCTAAAAAGGTATACCACTCAAAGATCGGACTTATTTTGGCCGAGATATGCAAGTTATGAAGCTCCAAAAATCTATATTTTTTTGTTAATGCTGAAAATATTACATGGTCATCTTTGAATGCTCATAACTCGGGTATTTGATGTCGGATCATGGTCATTTTTGGCAAAAAATGAAATTTGCTGGCATGGCCATTTTTAAATGGCAATCTATAATTCTGATCTTAACGAGTCTAAAAAGGTATACCACTCAAAGATCGGACTTATTTTGGCCGAGATATGCAAGTTATGAAGCTCCAAAAATCTTATTTTTTTGTTAATGCTGAAAATATTACATGGTCATCTTTGAATGCTCATAACTCGGGTATTTGATGTCGGATCATGGTCATTTTTGGCAAAAAATGAAATTTGCTGGCATGGCCATTTTTAAATGGCAATCTATAATTCTGATCTTAACGAGTCTAAAAAGGTATACCACTCAAAGATCGGACTTATTTTGGCCGAGATATGCAAGTTATGAAGCTCCAAAAATCTTATTTTTTTGTTAATGCTGAAAATATTACATGGTCATCTTTGAATGCTCATAACTCGGGTATTTGATGTCGGATCATGGTCATTTTTGGCAAAAAATGAAATTTGCTGGCATGGCCATTTTTAAATGGCAATCTATAATTCTGATCTTAACGAGTCTAAAAAGGTATACCACTCAAAGATCGGACTTATTTTGGCCGAGATATGCAAGTTATGAAGCTCCAAAAATCTTATTTTTTTGTTAATGCTGAAAATATTACATGGTCATCTTTGAATGCTCATAACTCGGGTATTTGATGTCGGATCATGGTCATTTTTGGCAAAAAATGAAATTTGCTGGCATGGCCATTTTTAAATGGCAATCTATAATTCTGATCTTAACGAGTCTAAAAAGGTATACCACTCAAAGATCGGACTTATTTTGGCCGAGATATGCAAGTTATGAAGCTCCAAAAATCTTATTTTTTTGTTAATGCTGAAAATATTACATGGTCATCTTTGAATGCTCATAACTCGGGTATTTGATGTCGGATCATGGTCATTTTTGGCAAAAAATGAAATTTGCTGGCATGGCCATTTTTAAATGGCAATCTATAATTCTGATCTTAACGAGTCTAAAAAGGTATACCACTCAAAGATCGGACTTATTTTGGCCGAGATATGCAAGTTATGAAGCTCCAAAAATCTTATTTTTTTGTTAATGCTGAAAATATTACATGGTCATCTTTGAATGCTCATAACTCGGGTATTTGATGTCGGATCATGGTCATTTTTGGCAAAAAATGAAATTTGCTGGCATGGCCATTTTTAAATGGCAATCTATAATTCTGATCTTAACGAGTCTAAAAAGGTATACCACTCAAAGATCGGACTATTTTGGCCGAGATATGCAAGTTATGAAGCTCCAAAAATCTTATTTTTTTGTTAATGCTGAAAATATTACATGTTCATCTTTGAATGCTCATAACTCGGGTATTTGATGTCGGATCATGGTCATTTTTGGCAAAAAATGAAATTTGCTGGCATGGCCATTTTTAAATGGCAATCTATAATTCTGATCTTAACGAGTCTAAAAAGGTATACCACTCAAAGATCGGACTTATTTTGGCCGAGATATGCAAGTTATGAAGCTCCAAAAATCTAATTTTTTTGTTAATGCTGAAAATATTACATGGTCATCTTTGAATGCTCATAACTCGGGTATTTGATGTCGGATCATGGTCATTTTTGGCAAAAAATGAAATTTGCTGGCATGGCCATTTTTAAATGGCAATCTATAATTCTGATCTTAACGAGTCTAAAAAGGTATACCACTCAAAGATCGGATTATTTTGGCCGAGATATGCAAGTTATGAAGCTCCAAAAATCTTATTTTTTTGTTAATGCTGAAAATATTACATGGTCATCTTTGAATGCTCATAACTCGGGTATTTGATGTCGGATCATGGTAATTTTTGGCAAAAAATGAAATTTGCCGGCATGGCCATTTTTAAATGGCAATCTATAATTCTGATCTTAACGAGTCTAAAAAGGTATACCACTCAAAGATCGGACTTATTTTGGCCGAGATATGCAAGTTATGAAGCTCCAAAAATCTTATTTTTTTGTTAATGCTGAAAATATTACATGGTCATCTTTGAATGCTCATAACTCGGATATTTGATGTCGGATCATGGTCATTTTTGGCAAAAAATGAAATTTTCTCGCATGGCCATTTTTAAATGGCAATCTATAATTCTGATCTTAACGAGTCTAAAAAGGTATACCACTCAAAGATCGGACTTATTTTGGCCGAGATATGCAAGTTATGAAGCTCCGAAAATCTTATTTTTTTGTTAATGCTGAAAATATTACATGTTCATCTTTGAATGCTCATAACTCGGGAATTTGATGTCGCATCATGGTCATTTTTGGCAAAAAATTAAATTTGCTGGCATGGCCATTTTTAAATGGCAATCTATAATTCTGATCTTAACGAGTCTAAAAAGGTATACTACTCAAAGATCGGACTTATTTTGGCTGAGATATGCAAGTTATGAAGCTCCAAAAATCTTATTTTTTTGTTAATGCTGAAAATATTACATGGTTATCTTTGAATGCTCATAACTCGGGTATTTGATGTCGGATCATGGTCATTTTTGGCAAAAAATGAAATTTGCTGGCATGGCCATTTTTAAATGGCAATCTATAATTCTGATCTTTACGAGTCTAAAAAGGTATACCACTCAAAGATCGGACTTATTTTGGCCGAGATATGCAAGTTATGAAGCTCCGAAAATCTTATTTTTTTGTTAATGCTGAAAATATTACAAGTTCATCTTTGAATGCTCATAACTCGGGAATTTGATGTCGCATCATGGTCATTTTTGGCAAAAAATTAAATTTGCTGGCATGGCCATTTTTAAATGGCAATCTATAATTCTGATCTTAACGAGTCTAAAAAGGTATACCACTCAAAGATCGGACTTATTTTGGCCGAGATATGCAAGTTATGAAGCTCCAAAAATCTTATTTTTTTGTTAATGCTGAAAATATTACATGGTCATCTTTGAATGCTCATAACTCGGGTATTTGATGTCGGATCATGGTCATTTTTGGCAAAAAAATGAAATTTGCTAGCATGGCCATTTTTAAATGGCAATCTATAATTCTGATCTTAACGAGTCTAAAAAGGTATTCCACTCAAAGATCGGACTTATTTTGGCCGAGATATGCAAGTTATGAAGCTCCAAAAATCTTATTTTTTTGTTAATACTGAAAATATTACTTGGTCATCTTTGAATGCTCATAACTCGGGTATTTGATGTCGAATCATGGTCATTTTTGGCAAAAAATGAAATTTGCTGGCATGGCCATTTTTAATCGGCAATCTATAATTCTGATCTTAACGAGTCTAAAAAGGTATACCACTCAAAGATCGGATTATTTTGGGAGAGATATGCAAGTTATGAAGCTCCAAAAATCTTATTTTTTTGTTAATGCTGAAAATATTACATGTTCATCTTTGAATGCTCATAACTCGGGTATTTCATGTCGCATCATGGTCATTTTTGGCAAAAAATTAAATTTGCTGGCATGGCCATTTTTAAATGGCAATCTATAATTCTGATCTTAACGAGTCTAAAAAGGTATACCACTCAAAGATCGGACTTATTTTGGCCGAGATATGCAAGTTATGAAGCTCCAAAAATCTTATTTTTTTGTTAATGCTGAAAATATTACATGGTCATCTTTGAATGCTCATAACTCGGGTATTTGATGTCGGATCATGGTCATTTTTGGCAAAAAATGAAATTTGCTGGCATGGCCATTTTTAAATGGCAATCTATAATTCTGATCTTAACGAGTCTAAAAAGGTATTCCACTCAAAGATCGGACTTATTTTGGCCGAGATATGCAAGTTATGAAGCTCCAAAAATCTTATTTTTTTGTTAATACTGAAAATATTACTTGGTCATCTTTGAATGCTCATAACTCGGGTATTTGATGTCGAATCATGGTCATTTTTGGCAAAAAATGAAATTTGCTGGCATGGCCATTTTTAAATGGCAATCTATAATTCTGATCTTAACGAGTCTAAAAAGGTATACCACTCAAAGATCGGATTATTTTGGCCGAGATATGCAAGTTATGAAGCTCCAAAAATCTTATTTTTTTGTTATTGCTGAAAATATTACATGGTCATCTTTGAATGCTCATAACTCGGGTATTTGATGTCGGATCATGGTCATTTTTGGCAAAAAATTAAATTTGCTGGCATGGCCATTTTTAAATGGCAATCTATAATTCTGATCTTAACGAGTCTAAAAAGGTATACCACTCAAAGATCGGAGTTATTTTTGGAAGAGAAATGTACAAGTTATGAAGCTCCAAAAATCTTATTTTTTTGTTGTAATGCTGAAAATATTACATGTTCATCTTTGAATGCTCATAACTCGGGTATTTGATGTCGCATCATGGTCATTTTTGGCAAAAAATTAAATTTGCTAGCATGGCCATTTTTAAATGGCAATCTATAATTCTGATCTTAACGAGTCTAAAAAGGTATACCACTCAAAGATCGGACTTATTTTGGCCGAGATATGCAAGTTATGAAGCTCCAAAAATCTAATTTTTTTGTTAATGCTGAAAATATTACATGGTCATCTTTGAATGCTCATAACTCAGGTATTTGATGTCGGATCATGGTCATTTTTGGCAAAAAATGAAATTTGCTAGCATGGCCATTTTTAAATGGCAATCTATAATTCTGATCTTAACGAGTCTAAAAAGGTATACCACTCAAAGATCGGACTTATTTTGGCCGAGATATGCAAGTTATGAAGCTCCAAAAGTCTTTTTTTTTCGTTAATGCTGAAAATATTACATGGTCATCTTTGAATGCTCATAACTCGGGTATTTGATGTCGGATCATGGTCATTTTTGGCAAAAAATTAAATAAGCTAGCATGGCCATTTTTAAATGGCAATCTATAATTCTGATCTTAACGAGTCTAAAAAGGTATACCACTCAAAGATCGGACTTATTTTGGCCGAGATATGCAAGTTATGAAGCTCCAAAAATCTTATTTTTTTGTTAATGCTGAAAATATTACATGGTTATCTTTGAATGCTCATAACTCCCGGTATTTGATGTCGGATCATGGTCATTTTTGGCAAAAAATGAAATTTGCTGGCATGGCCATTTTTAAATGGCAATCTATAATTCTGATATTTACGAGTCTAAAAGAGTATACCACTCAAAGATCGGACTTATTTTGGCCGAGATATGCAAGTTATGAAGCTCAAAAAATCTTATTTTTTTGTTAATGCTGAAAATATTACATGGTCATCTTTGAATGCTCATAACTCAGGTATTTGATGTCGGATCATGGTCATTTTTGGCAAAAAGTTAAATTTGCTGGCATGGCCATTTTTAAATGGCAATCTATAATTCTGATCTTAACGAGTCTAAAAAGGTATACCACTCAAAGATCGGACTTATTTTGGCCGAGATATGCAAGTTATGAAGCTCCAAAAATCTTATATTTTTGTTAATGCTGAAAATATTACATGGTCATTTTTGAATGCTCATAGCTCAGGTATTTGATGTCGGATCATGGTCATTTTTTGGCAAAAAATTAAATTAGCTGGCATGGCCGTTTTTAAATGGCAATCTATAATTCTGATCTTAACGAGTCTAAAAAGGTATACCACTCAAAGATCGGACTTATTTTGGCCGAGATATGCAAGTTATGAAGCTCCAAAAATCTAATTTTTTTGTTAATGCTGAAAATATTACATGGTCATCTTTGAATGCTCATAACTCGGGTATTTGATGTCGGATCATGGTCATTTTTGGCAAAAAATGAAATTTTCTCACATGGCCATTTTTAAATGGCAATCTAAAATTCTGATCTTAACGAGTCTAAAAAGGTATACCACTCAAAGATCGGACTTATTTTGGCCGAGATATGCAAGTTATGAAGCTCCAAAAATCTTATTTTTTTGTTAATACTGAAAATATTACATGTTCATCTTTGAATGCTCATAACTCGGGTATTTGATGTCGCATCATGGTCATTTTTGGCAAAAAATGAAATTTGCTGGCATGGCCATTTTTAAATGACGGTCTATAATTCTGATCTTAACGAGTCTAAAAAGGTATACCACTCAAAGATCGGACTTATTTTGGCCGAGATATGCAAGTTATGAAGCTCCAAAAATCTTATTTTTTTGTTAATGCTGAAAATATTACATGGTCATCTTTGAATGCTCATTACTCGGGTATTTGATGTCGGATCATGGTCATTTTTGGCAAAAAATAAAATTTTCTGGCATGGCCATTTTTAAATGGCAATCTATAATTCTGATCTTAACGAGTCTAAACAGGTATACCACTCAAAGATCGGACTTATTTTGGCCGAGATATGCAAGTTATGAAGCTCCAAAAATCTTATTTTTTTGTTAATGCTGAAAATATTACATGGTCATCTTTGAATGCTCATAACTCGGGTATTTGATGTCGGATCATGGTCATTTTTGGCAAAAAAATTAAATTTTCACTGGCATGGCCATTTTTAAATGGCGCTCCCACATTCTGATCTTAACGAGTTTAAAAAGGTATACCACTCAAAGATCGGACTTATTTGTGAAAAAAATATGCAAGTTATGAAGCTCCAAAAATCTTATATTTTTGTTAATGCTGAAAATATTACATGGTCATTTTTGAATGCTCATAGCTCGGGTATTTGATGTCGGATCATGGTCATTTTTGGCAAAAAATTAAATTTTCTGGCATGGCCGTTTTTAAATGGCAATCTATAATTCTGATCTTAACGAGTGTTAAAAGGTATACCACTCAAAGATCGGACTTATTTTGGCCGAGATATGCAAGTTATGAAGCTCCAAAAATCTTATTTATTTGTTAATGCTGAAAATATTACATGGTTATCTTTGAATGCTCATAACTCAGGTATTTGATGTCGAATCATGGTCATTTTTGGCAAAAAATGAAATTTGCTGGCAACAACATTTTTAAATGGCAATTTATAATTCTGATCTCAACGAGTCTAAAAAGGTATACCACTCAAAGATCGGACTTATTTTGGCCGAGATATGCAAGTTATGAAGCTCCAAAAATCTTATTTTTTTGTTAATGCTGAAAATATTACATGGTCATCTTTGAATGCTCATAACTCGGGTATTTGATGTCGGATCATGGTAATTTTTGGCAAAAAATGAAATTTGCTGGCATGGCCATTTTTAAATGGCAATCTATAATTCTGATCTTAACGAGTCTAAAAAGGTATACCACTCAAAGATCAGAGTTATTTTGGCCGAGATATGCCAGTTATGAAGCTCCAAAAATCTTATATTTTTGTTAATGCTGAAAATATTACATGGTCATTTTGAATGCTCATGGAGTCGGGTATTTGATGTCGGATCATGGTCATTTTTGGCAAAAAATTAAATAAGCTGGCATGGCCGTTTTTAAATGGCAATCTATAATTCTGGTCTTAACGAGTCTAAAAAGGTATACCTCTCCAAAAGATCGGACTTATTTTGGCCGAGATAATGCAAGTTATGAAGCTCCAAAAATCTTATTTTTTTGTTAATGCTGAAAATATTACATGGTCATCTTTGAATGCTCATAACTCGGATATTTGATGTCGGATCATGGTCATTTTTGGCAAAAACTTAAATTTTCCTCGCATGGCCATTTTTAAATGGCAATCTATAATTCTGATCTTAACGAGTCTAAAAAGGTATACCACTCAAAGATCGGACTTATTTTGGCCGAGATATGCAAGTTATGAAGCTCCAAAAATCTTGTTTTTTTGTTAATGCTGAAAATATTACATGGTCATCTTTGAATGCTCATAACTCGGGTATTTGATGTCGGATCATGGTCATTTTTGGCAAAAAATTAAATTTATATCGCGTGAACATTTTTAAATGGCAATCTATAATTCTGATCTTAACGAGTCTAAAAAGGTATACCACTCAAAGATCGGACTTATTTTAGTACAGACTCATGCAAGTTATGAAAATGACTCCAAAAATCTTATTTTTTTTTGTTAATGCTGAAAATATTACATGGTCATCTTTGAATGCTCATAACTCGAATTAATTTGATGTCGGATCATGGTCATTTTTGGCAAAAAAATGAAATTTGCTGGCATGGCCATTTTTAAATGGCAATCTATAATTCTGATCTTAACGAGTCTAAAGAATTATACCACCCAAAAGATCGGACTTATTTTGGCCGAGATATGCAAGTTATGAAGCTCCAAAAAATCTTATTTATTTGTTAATGCTGAAAATATTACATGGTTATCTTTGAATGCTCATAACTCGGAGTATTTGATGTCGAATCATGGTCATTTTTGGCAAAAAATGAAATTTGCTGGCATGGCCATTTTTAAATGGCAATCTATAATTCTGATCTTAACGAGTCTAAAAAGGTATACCACTCAAAGATCGGACTTATTTTGGCCGAGATATGCAAGTTATGAAGCTCCAAAAATCTTATTTTTTTGTTAATGCTGAAAATATTACATGGTCATCTTTGAATGCTCATAACTCGGGTATTTGATGTCGGATCATGGTCATTTTTGGCAAAAAATGAAATTTGCTGGCATGGCCATTTTTAAATGGCAATCTATAATTCTGATCTTAACGAGTCTAAAAAGGTATACCACTCAAAGATCGGACTTATTTTGGCCGAGATATGCAAGTTATGAAGCTCCAAAAATCTTATTTTTTTGTTAATGCTGAAAATATTACATGGTCATCTTTGAATGCTCATAACTCGGGTATTTGATGTCGGATCATGGTCATTTTTGGCAAAAAATTAAATTTGCTGGCATGGCCATTTTTAAATGGCAATCTATAATTCTGATCTTAACGAGTCTAAAAAGGTATACCACTCAAAGATCGGACTTATTTTGGCCGAGATATGCAAGTTATGAAGCTCCAAAAATCTTATTTTTTTGTTAATGCTGAAAATATTACATGGTCATCTTTGAATGCTCATAACTCGGGTATTTGATGTCGGATCATGGTCATTTTTGGCAAAAAATGAAATTTGCTGGCATGGCCATTTTTAAATGGCAATCTATAATTCTGATCTTAACGAGTCTAAAAAGGTATACCACTCAAAGATCGGACTTATTTTGGCCGAGATATGCAAGTTATGAAGCTCCAAAAATCTTATTTTTTTGTTAATGCTGAAAATATTACATGGTCATCTTTGAATGCTCATAACTCGGGTATTTGATGTCGGATCATGGTCATTTTTGGCAAAAATTAAATTTGCTGGCATGGCCATTTTTAAATGGCAATCTATAATTCTGATCTTAACGAGTCTAAAAAGGTATACCACTCAAAGATCGGACTTATTTTGGCCGAGATATGCAAGTTATGAAGCTCCAAAAATCTTATTTTTTTGTTAATGCTGAAAATATTACATGGTCATCTTTGAATGCTCATAACTCGGGTATTTGATGTCGGATCATGGTCATTTTTGGCAAAAAATGAAATTTGCTGGCATGGCCATTTTTAAATGGCAATCTATAATTCTGATCTTAACGAGTCTAAAAAGGTATACCACTCAAAGATCGGACTTATTTTGGCCGAGATATGCAAGTTATGAAGCTCCAAAAATCTTATTTTTTTGTTAATGCTGAAAATATTACATGGTCATCTTTGAATGCTCATAACTCGGGTATTTGATGTCGGATCATGGTCATTTTTGGCAAAAAATTAAATTTGCTGGCATGGCCATTTTTAAATGGCAATCTATAATTCTGATCTTAACGAGTCTAAAAAGGTATACCACTCAAAGATCGGACTTATTTTGGCCGAGATATGCAAGTTATGAAGCTCCAAAAATCTTATTTTTTTGTTAATGCTGAAAATATTACATGGTCATCTTTGAATGCTCATAACTCGGGTATTTGATGTCGGATCATGGTCATTTTTGGCAAAAAATTAAATTTGCTGGCATGGCCATTTTTAAATGGCAATCTATAATTCTGATCTTAACGAGTCTAAAAAGGTATACCACTCAAAGATCGGACTTATTTTGGCCGAGATATGCAAGTTATGAAGCTCCAAAAATCTTATTTTTTTGTTAATGCTGAAAATATTACATGGTCATCTTTGAATGCTCATAACTCGGGTATTTGATGTCGGATCATGGTCATTTTTGGCAAAAAATGAAATTTGCTGGCATGGCCATTTTTAAATGGCAATCTATAATTCTGATCTTAACGAGTCTAAAAAGGTATACCACTCAAAGATCGGACTTATTTTGGCCGAGATATGCAAGTTATGAAGCTCCAAAAATCTTATTTTTTTGTTAATGCTGAAAATATTACATGGTCATCTTTGAATGCTCATAACTCGGGTATTTGATGTCGGATCATGGTCATTTTTGGCAAAAAATTAAATTTGCTGGCATGGCCATTTTTAAATGGCAATCTATAATTCTGATCTTAACGAGTCTAAAAAGGTATACCACTCAAAGATCGGACTTATTTTGGCCGAGATATGCAAGTTATGAAGCTCCAAAAATCTTATTTTTTTGTTAATGCTGAAAATATTACATGGTCATCTTTGAATGCTCATAACTCGGGTATTTGATGTCGGATCATGGTCATTTTTGGCAAAAAATTAAATTTGCTGGCATGGCCATTTTTAAATGGCAATCTATAATTCTGATCTTAACGAGTCTAAAAAGGTATACCACTCAAAGATCGGACTTATTTTGGCCGAGATATGCAAGTTATGAAGCTCCAAAAATCTTATTTTTTTGTTAATGCTGAAAATATTACATGGTCATCTTTGAATGCTCATAACTCGGGTATTTGATGTCGGATCATGGTCATTTTTGGCAAAAAATGAAATTTGCTGGCATGGCCATTTTTAAATGGCAATCTATAATTCTGATCTTAACGAGTCTAAAAAGGTATACCACTCAAAGATCGGACTTATTTTGGCCGAGATATGCAAGTTATGAAGCTCCAAAAATCTTATTTTTTTGTTAATGCTGAAAATATTACATGGTCATCTTTGAATGCTCATAACTCGGGTATTTGATGTCGGATCATGGTCATTTTTGGCAAAAAATGAAATTTGCTGGCATGGCCATTTTTAAATGGCAATCTATAATTCTGATCTTAACGAGTCTAAAAAGGTATACCACTCAAAGATCGGACTTATTTTGGCCGAGATATGCAAGTTATGAAGCTCCAAAAATCTTATTTTTTTGTTAATGCTGAAAATATTACATGGTCATCTTTGAATGCTCATAACTCGGGTATTTGATGTCGGATCATGGTCATTTTTGGCAAAAAATTAAATTTGCTGGCATGGCCATTTTTAAATGGCAATCTATAATTCTGATCTTAACGAGTCTAAAAAGGTATACCACTCAAAGATCGGACTTATTTTGGCCGAGATATGCAAGTTATGAAGCTCCAAAAATCTTATTTTTTTGTTAATGCTGAAAATATTACATGGTCATCTTTGAATGCTCATAACTCGGGTATTTGATGTCGGATCATGGTCATTTTTGGCAAAAAATGAAATTTGCTGGCATGGCCATTTTTAAATGGCAATCTATAATTCTGATCTTAACGAGTCTAAAAAGGTATACCACTCAAAGATCGGACTTATTTTGGCCGAGATATGCAAGTTATGAAGCTCCAAAAATCTTATTTTTTTGTTAATGCTGAAAATATTACATGGTCATCTTTGAATGCTCATAACTCGGGTATTTGATGTCGGATCATGGTCATTTTTGGCAAAAAATGAAATTTGCTGGCATGGCCATTTTTAAATGGCAATCTATAATTCTGATCTTAACGAGTCTAAAAAGGTATACCACTCAAAGATCGGACTTATTTTGGCCGAGATATGCAAGTTATGAAGCTCCAAAAATCTTATTTTTTTGTTAATGCTGAAAATATTACATGGTCATCTTTGAATGCTCATAACTCGGGTATTTGATGTCGGATCATGGTCATTTTTGGCAAAAAATGAAATTTGCTGGCATGGCCATTTTTAAATGGCAATCTATAATTCTGATCTTAACGAGTCTAAAAAGGTATACCACTCAAAGATCGGACTTATTTTGGCCGAGATATGCAAGTTATGAAGCTCCAAAAATCTTATTTTTTTGTTAATGCTGAAAATATTACATGGTCATCTTTGAATGCTCATAACTCGGGTATTTGATGTCGGATCATGGTCATTTTTGGCAAAAAATGAAATTTGCTGGCATGGCCATTTTTAAATGGCAATCTATAATTCTGATCTTAACGAGTCTAAAAAGGTATACCACTCAAAGATCGGACTTATTTTGGCCGAGATATGCAAGTTATGAAGCTCCAAAAATCTTATTTTTTTGTTAATGCTGAAAATATTACATGGTCATCTTTGAATGCTCATAACTCGGGTATTTGATGTCGGATCATGGTCATTTTTGGCAAAAAATTAAATTTGCTGGCATGGCCATTTTTAAATGGCAATCTATAATTCTGATCTTAACGAGTCTAAAAAGGTATACCACTCAAAGATCGGACTTATTTTGGCCGAGATATGCAAGTTATGAAGCTCCAAAAATCTTATTTTTTTGTTAATGCTGAAAATATTACATGGTCATCTTTGAATGCTCATAACTCGGGTATTTGATGTCGGATCATGGTCATTTTTGGCAAAAAATTAAATTTGCTGGCATGGCCATTTTTAAATGGCAATCTATAATTCTGATCTTAACGAGTCTAAAAAGGTATACCACTCAAAGATCGGACTTATTTTGGCCGAGATATGCAAGTTATGAAGCTCCAAAAATCTTATTTTTTTGTTAATGCTGAAAATATTACATGGTCATCTTTGAATGCTCATAACTCGGGTATTTGATGTCGGATCATGGTCATTTTTGGCAAAAAATGAAATTTGCTGGCATGGCCATTTTTAAATGGCAATCTATAATTCTGATCTTAACGAGTCTAAAAAGGTATACCACTCAAAGATCGGACTTATTTTGGCCGAGATATGCAAGTTATGAAGCTCCAAAAATCTTATTTTTTTGTTAATGCTGAAAATATTACATGGTCATCTTTGAATGCTCATAACTCGGGTATTTGATGTCGGATCATGGTCATTTTTGGCAAAAAATGAAATTTGCTGGCATGGCCATTTTTAAATGGCAATCTATAATTCTGATCTTAACGAGTCTAAAAAGGTATACCACTCAAAGATCGGACTTATTTTGGCCGAGATATGCAAGTTATGAAGCTCCAAAAATCTTATTTTTTTGTTAATGCTGAAAATATTACATGGTCATCTTTGAATGCTCATAACTCGGGTATTTGATGTCGGATCATGGTCATTTTTGGCAAAAAATGAAATTTGCTGGCATGGCCATTTTTAAATGGCAATCTATAATTCTGATCTTAACGAGTCTAAAAAGGTATACCACTCAAAGATCGGACTTATTTTGGCCGAGATATGCAAGTTATGAAGCTCCAAAAATCTTATTTTTTTGTTAATGCTGAAAATATTACATGGTCATCTTTGAATGCTCATAACTCGGGTATTTGATGTCGGATCATGGTCATTTTTGGCAAAAAATTAAATTTGCTGGCATGGCCATTTTTAAATGGCAATCTATAATTCTGATCTTAACGAGTCTAAAAAGGTATACCACTCAAAGATCGGACTTATTTTGGCCGAGATATGCAAGTTATGAAGCTCCAAAAATCTTATTTTTTTGTTAATGCTGAAAATATTACATGGTCATCTTTGAATGCTCATAACTCGGGTATTTGATGTCGGATCATGGTCATTTTTGGCAAAAAATGAAATTTGCTGGCATGGCCATTTTTAAATGGCAATCTATAATTCTGATCTTAACGAGTCTAAAAAGGTATACCACTCAAAGATCGGACTTATTTTGGCCGAGATATGCAAGTTATGAAGCTCCAAAAATCTTATTTTTTTGTTAATGCTGAAAATATTACATGGTCATCTTTGAATGCTCATAACTCGGGTATTTGATGTCGGATCATGGTCATTTTTGGCAAAAAATGAAATTTGCTGGCATGGCCATTTTTAAATGGCAATCTATAATTCTGATCTTAACGAGTCTAAAAAGGTATACCACTCAAAGATCGGACTTATTTTGGCCGAGATATGCAAGTTATGAAGCTCCAAAAATCTTATTTTTTTGTTAATGCTGAAAATATTACATGGTCATCTTTGAATGCTCATAACTCGGGTATTTGATGTCGGATCATGGTCATTTTTGGCAAAAAATGAAATTTGCTGGCATGGCCATTTTTAAATGGCAATCTATAATTCTGATCTTAACGAGTCTAAAAAGGTATACCACTCAAAGATCGGACTTATTTTGGCCGAGATATGCAAGTTATGAAGCTCCAAAAATCTTATTTTTTTGTTAATGCTGAAAATATTACATGGTCATCTTTGAATGCTCATAACTCGGGTATTTGATGTCGGATCATGGTCATTTTTGGCAAAAATTGAAATTTGCTGGCATGGCCATTTTTAAATGGCAATCTATAATTCTGATCTTAACGAGTCTAAAAAGGTATACCACTCAAAGATCGGACTTATTTTGGCCGAGATATGCAAGTTATGAAGCTCCAAAAATCTTATTTTTTTGTTAATGCTGAAAATATTACATGGTCATCTTTGAATGCTCATAACTCGGGTATTTGATGTCGGATCATGGTCATTTTTGGCAAAAAATTAAATTTGCTGGCATGGCCATTTTTAAATGGCAATCTATAATTCTGATCTTAACGAGTCTAAAAAGGTATACCACTCAAAGATCGGACTTATTTTGGCCGAGATATGCAAGTTATGAAGCTCCAAAAATCTTATTTTTTTGTTAATGCTGAAAATATTACATGGTCATCTTTGAATGCTCATAACTCGGGTATTTGATGTCGGATCATGGTCATTTTTGGCAAAAAATGAAATTTGCTGGCATGGCCATTTTTAAATGGCAATCTATAATTCTGATCTTAACGAGTCTAAAAAGGTATACCACTCAAAGATCGGACTTATTTTGGCCGAGATATGCAAGTTATGAAGCTCCAAAAATCTTATTTTTTTGTTAATGCTGAAAATATTACATGGTCATCTTTGAATGCTCATAACTCGGGTATTTGATGTCGGATCATGGTCATTTTTGGCAAAAAATGAAATTTGCTGGCATGGCCATTTTTAAATGGCAATCTATAATTCTGATCTTAACGAGTCTAAAAAGGTATACCACTCAAAGATCGGACTTATTTTGGCCGAGATATGCAAGTTATGAAGCTCCAAAAATCTTATTTTTTTGTTAATGCTGAAAATATTACATGGTCATCTTTGAATGCTCATAACTCGGGTATTTGATGTCGGATCATGGTCATTTTTGGCAAAAAATTAAATTTGCTGGCATGGCCATTTTTAAATGGCAATCTATAATTCTGATCTTAACGAGTCTAAAAAGGTATACCACTCAAAGATCGGACTTATTTTGGCCGAGATATGCAAGTTATGAAGCTCCAAAAATCTTATTTTTTTGTTAATGCTGAAAATATTACATGGTCATCTTTGAATGCTCATAACTCGGGTATTTGATGTCGGATCATGGTCATTTTTGGCAAAAAATTAAATTTGCTGGCATGGCCATTTTTAAATGGCAATCTATAATTCTGATCTTAACGAGTCTAAAAAGGTATACCACTCAAAGATCGGACTTATTTTGGCCGAGATATGCAAGTTATGAAGCTCCAAAAATCTTATTTTTTTGTTAATGCTGAAAATATTACATGGTCATCTTTGAATGCTCATAACTCGGGTATTTGATGTCGGATCATGGTCATTTTTGGCAAAAAATGAAATTTGCTGGCATGGCCATTTTTAAATGGCAATCTATAATTCTGATCTTAACGAGTCTAAAAAGGTATACCACTCAAAGATCGGACTTATTTTGGCCGAGATATGCAAGTTATGAAGCTCCAAAAATCTTATTTTTTTGTTAATGCTGAAAATATTACATGGTCATCTTTGAATGCTCATAACTCGGGTATTTGATGTCGGATCATGGTCATTTTTGGCAAAAAATGAAATTTGCTGGCATGGCCATTTTTAAATGGCAATCTATAATTCTGATCTTAACGAGTCTAAAAAGGTATACCACTCAAAGATCGGACTTATTTTGGCCGAGATATGCAAGTTATGAAGCTCCAAAAATCTTATTTTTTTGTTAATGCTGAAAATATTACATGGTCATCTTTGAATGCTCATAACTCGGGTATTTGATGTCGGATCATGGTCATTTTTGGCAAAAAATTAAATTTGCTGGCATGGCCATTTTTAAATGGCAATCTATAATTCTGATCTTAACGAGTCTAAAAAGGTATACCACTCAAAGATCGGACTTATTTTGGCCGAGATATGCAAGTTATGAAGCTCCAAAAATCTTATTTTTTTGTTAATGCTGAAAATATTACATGGTCATCTTTGAATGCTCATAACTCGGGTATTTGATGTCGGATCATGGTCATTTTTGGCAAAAAATGAAATTTGCTGGCATGGCCATTTTTAAATGGCAATCTATAATTCTGATCTTAACGAGTCTAAAAAGGTATACCACTCAAAGATCGGACTTATTTTGGCCGAGATATGCAAGTTATGAAGCTCCAAAAATCTTATTTTTTTGTTAATGCTGAAAATATTACATGGTCATCTTTGAATGCTCATAACTCGGGTATTTGATGTCGGATCATGGTCATTTTTGGCAAAAAATTAAATTTGCTGGCATGGCCATTTTTAAATGGCAATCTATAATTCTGATCTTAACGAGTCTAAAAAGGTATACCACTCAAAGATCGGACTTATTTTGGCCGAGATATGCAAGTTATGAAGCTCCAAAAATCTTATTTTTTTGTTAATGCTGAAAATATTACATGGTCATCTTTGAATGCTCATAACTCGGGTATTTGATGTCGGATCATGGTCATTTTTGGCAAAAAATTAAATTTGCTGGCATGGCCATTTTTAAATGGCAATCTATAATTCTGATCTTAACGAGTCTAAAAAGGTATACCACTCAAAGATCGGACTTATTTTGGCCGAGATATGCAAGTTATGAAGCTCCAAAAATCTTATTTTTTTGTTAATGCTGAAAATATTACATGGTCATCTTTGAATGCTCATAACTCGGGTATTTGATGTCGGATCATGGTCATTTTTGGCAAAAAATTAAATTTGCTGGCATGGCCATTTTTAAATGGCAATCTATAATTCTGATCTTAACGAGTCTAAAAAGGTATACCACTCAAAGATCGGACTTATTTTGGCCGAGATATGCAAGTTATGAAGCTCCAAAAATCTTATTTTTTTGTTAATGCTGAAAATATTACATGGTCATCTTTGAATGCTCATAACTCGGGTATTTGATGTCGGATCATGGTCATTTTTGGCAAAAAATTAAATTTGCTGGCATGGCCATTTTTAAATGGCAATCTATAATTCTGATCTTAACGAGTCTAAAAAGGTATACCACTCAAAGATCGGACTTATTTTGGCCGAGATATGCAAGTTATGAAGCTCCAAAAATCTTATTTTTTTGTTAATGCTGAAAATATTACATGGTCATCTTTGAATGCTCATAACTCGGGTATTTGATGTCGGATCATGGTCATTTTTGGCAAAAAATGAAATTTGCTGGCATGGCCATTTTTAAATGGCAATCTATAATTCTGATCTTAACGAGTCTAAAAAGGTATACCACTCAAAGATCGGACTTATTTTGGCCGAGATATGCAAGTTATGAAGCTCCAAAAATCTTATTTTTTTGTTAATGCTGAAAATATTACATGGTCATCTTTGAATGCTCATAACTCGGGTATTTGATGTCGGATCATGGTCATTTTTGGCAAAAAATGAAATTTGCTGGCATGGCCATTTTTAAATGGCAATCTATAATTCTGATCTTAACGAGTCTAAAAAGGTATACCACTCAAAGATCGGACTTATTTTGGCCGAGATATGCAAGTTATGAAGCTCCAAAAATCTTATTTTTTTGTTAATGCTGAAAATATTACATGGTCATCTTTGAATGCTCATAACTCGGGTATTTGATGTCGGATCATGGTCATTTTTGGCAAAAAATGAAATTTGCTGGCATGGCCATTTTTAAATGGCAATCTATAATTCTGATCTTAACGAGTCTAAAAAGGTATACCACTCAAAGATCGGACTTATTTTGGCCGAGATATGCAAGTTATGAAGCTCCAAAAATCTTATTTTTTTGTTAATGCTGAAAATATTACATGGTCATCTTTGAATGCTCATAACTCGGGTATTTGATGTCGGATCATGGTCATTTTTGGCAAAAAATTAAATTTGCTGGCATGGCCATTTTTAAATGGCAATCTATAATTCTGATCTTAACGAGTCTAAAAAGGTATACCACTCAAAGATCGGACTTATTTTGGCCGAGATATGCAAGTTATGAAGCTCCAAAAATCTTATTTTTTTGTTAATGCTGAAAATATTACATGGTCATCTTTGAATGCTCATAACTCGGGTATTTGATGTCGGATCATGGTCATTTTTGGCAAAAAATTAAATTTGCTGGCATGGCCATTTTTAAATGGCAATCTATAATTCTGATCTTAACGAGTCTAAAAAGGTATACCACTCAAAGATCGGACTTATTTTGGCCGAGATATGCAAGTTATGAAGCTCCAAAAATCTTATTTTTTTGTTAATGCTGAAAATATTACATGGTCATCTTTGAATGCTCATAACTCGGGTATTTGATGTCGGATCATGGTCATTTTTGGCAAAAAATTAAATATTGCTGGCATGGCCATTTTTAAATGGCAATCTATAATTCTGATCTTAACGAGTCTAAAAAGGTATACCACTCAAAGATCGGACTTATTTTGGCCGAGATATGCAAGTTATGAAGCTCCAAAAATCTTATTTTTTTGTTAATGCTGAAAATATTACATGGTCATCTTTGAATGCTCATAACTCGGGTATTTGATGTCGGATCATGGTCATTTTTGGCAAAAAATTGAAATTTGCTGGCATGGCCATTTTTAAATGGCAATCTATAATTCTGATCTTAACGAGTCTAAAAAGGTATACCACTCAAAGATCGGACTTATTTTGGCCGAGATATGCAAGTTATGAAGCTCCAAAAATCTTATTTTTTTGTTAATGCTGAAAATATTACATGGTCATCTTTGAATGCTCATAACTCGGGTATTTGATGTCGGATCATGGTCATTTTTGGCAAAAAATTAAATTTGCTGGCATGGCCATTTTTAAATGGCAATCTATAATTCTGATCTTAACGAGTCTAAAAAGGTATACCACTCAAAGATCGGACTTATTTTGGCCGAGATATGCAAGTTATGAAGCTCCAAAAATCTTATTTTTTTGTTAATGCTGAAAATATTACATGGTCATCTTTGAATGCTCATAACTCGGGTATTTGATGTCGGATCATGGTCATTTTTGGCAAAAAATTAAATTTGCTGGCATGGCCATTTTTAAATGGCAATCTATAATTCTGATCTTAACGAGTCTAAAAAGGTATACCACTCAAAGATCGGACTTATTTTGGCCGAGATATGCAAGTTATGAAGCTCCAAAAATCTAATTTTTTTGTTAATGCTGAAAATATTACATGGTCATCTTTGAATGCTCATAACTCGGATATTTGATGTCGGATCATGGTCATTTTTGGCAAAAAATTTAATTTTCTCGCATGGCCATTTTTAAATGGCAATCTAAAATTCTGATCTTAACGAGTCTAAAAATGTATACCACTCAAAGATCGGACTTATTTTGGCCGAGAGGAAAAAGTTATGAAGCTCCAAAAATCTTATTTTTTTGTTAATGCTGAAAATATTACATGGTCATCTTTGAATGCTCATAACTCGGGTATTTGATGTCGGATCAAAGTCATTTTTGGCAAAAAATGAAATTAACTGGCATGGCCATTTTTAAATGGCAATCTATAATTCTGATCATAACGAGTCTAAAAAGGTATACCACTCAAAGGTCGCATTTATTTTGGCCGAGACATGCAAGTTATGAAGCTCCAAAATTGTTATTTTTTTGTCAAGAATGCTGAAAAATATTACATGGTCATTTTTGAATGCTCATAACTCGGGTTTTTGATGTCGGATCATGGTCATTTTTGGCAAAAAATTAAATTTGCTGGCATGGCCATTTTTAAATGGCAGCCCATAATTCTGATCTTAACGAGTCTAAAAAGGTATACCACTCAAAGATCGGAATCATATTGGCCGAGATATGCAAGTTATGAAGCTCCAAAAATCTTATTTTTTTGTTAATGCTGAAAATATTACATGGTCATCTTTGAATGCTCATAAACTCGGGTATTTGATGTCGGATCATTATGGTCATTTTTGGCAAAAATTGAAATTTGCTGGCATGGCCATTTTTAAATGGCAATCTATAATTCTGATCTTAACGAGTCTAAAAAGGTATACCACTCAAAGATCGGACTTATTTTGGCCGAGATATGCAAGTTATGAAGCTCCAAAAATCTTATTTTTTGTTAATGCTGAAAATATTACATGGTCATCTGTGAATGCTCATTACTCGGGTATTTGATGTCGGATCATGGTCATTTTTGGCAAAAAATTAAATTTTCTGTCATGGCCATTTTTAAATGGCAATCTATAATTCTGATCTTAACGAGTCTAAAAAGGTATACCACTCAAAGATCGGACTTATTTTGGCCGAGATATCCAAGTTATGAAGCTCCAAAAATCTTATTTTTTTGTTAATGCTGAAAATATTACATGGTTATCTTTGAATGCTCATAACTCGGGTATTTTATGTCGGATCATGGTCATTTTTGGCAAAAAATGAAATTTGCTGGCATGGCCATTTTTAAATGGCAATCTATAATTCTGATCTTAACGAGTCTAAAAAGGTATACCACTCAAAGATCGGACTTATTTTGGCCGAGATATGCAAGTTATGAAGCTCCAAAAATCTTATTTTTTTGTTAATGCTGAAAATATTACATGGTCATCTTTGAATGCTCATTACTCAGGTATTTGATGTCGGATCATGGTCATTTTTGGCAAAAAATTCAATTTTCTGGCATGGCCATTTTTAAATGGCAATCTATAATTCTGATCATAACGAGTCTAAAAAGGTATACCACTCAAAGGTCGCACTTATTTTGGCCGAGACATGCAAGTTATGAAGCTCCAAAAATTTTATTTTTTTGTTAATGCTGAAAATATTACATGGTCATTTTTGAATGCTCATAACTCGGGTTTTTGATGTCGGATCATGGTCATTTTTGGCAAAAAATGAAATTTGCTGGCATGGCCATTTTTAAATGGCAATCTATAATTCTGATCTTAACGAGTCTAAAAAGGTATACCACTCAAAGATCGGACTTATTTTGGCCGAGATATGCAAGTTATGAAGCTCCAAAAATCTTATTTTTTTGTTAATGCTGAAAATATTACATGGTCATCTTTGAATGCTCATAACTCGGGTATTTGATGTCGGATCATGGTCATTTTTGGCAAAAATTGAAATTTGCTGGCATGGCCATTTTTAAATGGCAATCTATAATTCTGATCTTAACGAGTCTAAAAAGGTATACCACTCAAAGATCGGACTTACCCTGGACCGAGATATGCAAGTTATGAAGCTCCAAAAATCTTATTTTTTTGTTAATGCTGAAAATATTACATGGTCATCTTTGAATGCTCATTACTCGGGTATTTGATGTCGGATCATGGTCGTTTTTGGCAAAAAATTAAATTTGCTGTCATGGCCATTTTTAAATGGCAATTTATAATTCTGATCTTAACGAGACTAAAAAGGTATACCACTCAAAGATCGGACTTATTTTGGCCGAGATATGCAAGTTATGAAGCTCCAAAAATCTTATTTTTTTGTTAATGCTGAAAATCTTACATGGTCATCTTTGAATGCTCATAACTCGGGTATTTGATGTCGGATCATGGTCATTTTTGGCAAAAAATGAAATTTGCTGGCATGGCCATTTTTAAATGGCAATCTATAATTCTGATCTTAACGAGTCTAAAAAGGTATACCACCCAAAGATCGGACTTATTTTGGCCGAGATATGTAAGTTATGAAGCTCCAAAAATCTCATTTTTTTGTTAATGCTGAAAATATTACATGGTCATCTTTTTTGAATGCCTACAACTCGGGTATTTGATGTCGGATCATGGTCATTTTTGGCAAAAAATGAAATTTGCTGGCATGGCCGTTTTTAAATGGTAACTTAAAATTCTGATCTTAACGAGTCTAAAAAGGTATACCACTCAAAGATCGGACTTATTTTGGCCGAGATATGCAAGTTATGAAGCTCCAAAAATTTTATTTTTTTGTTAATGCTGAAAATATTACATGGTCATTTTTGAATGCTCCTAACTCGGGTATTTGATGTCGGATCATGGTCATTTTTGGCAAAAAATGAAATTTTCTGGCATGGCCATCTATAATTCTGATCTTAACGAGACTAAAAAGGTATACCACTCAAAGATCGGACTTATTTTGGCCGAGATATGCAAGTTATGAAGCTCCAAAAATCTTATTTTTTTGTTAATGCTGAAAATATTACATGGTCATCTTTGAATGCTCATAACTCGGGTATTTGATGTCGGATCATGGTCATTTTTGGCAAAAAATGAAATTTGCTGGCATGGCCATTTTTAAATGGCAATCTATAATTCTGATCTTAACGAGTCTAAAAAAGGTATACCACCCAAAGATCGGACTTATTTTGGCCGAGATATGCAAGTTATGAAGCTCCAAAAATCTTATTTTTTTGTTAATGCTGAAAATATTACATGGTCATCTTTGAATGCTCATAACTCGGGTATTTGGTATTTGATGTCGGATCATGGTCATTTTTGGCAAAAAATGAAATTTGCTGGCATGGCCATTTTTAAATGGCAATCTAAAATTCTGATCTTAACGAGTCTAAAAAGGTATACCACTCAAAGATCGGACTTATTTTGGCCGAGATATGCAAGTTATGAAGCTCCAAAAATTTTATTTTTTTGTTAATGCTGAAAATATTACATGGTCATTTTTGAATGCTCCTTACTTGGGTATTTGATGTCGGATCATGGTCATTTTTGAAAAAAAATGAAATTTTTCAGTAATGGCCATTAAAAAAAAAAAAACTATAATTCTGATCTTAACGAGACTAAAAAAGGTATACCACTCAAAGATCGGACTTATTTTGGCCGAGATATGCAAGTTATGAAGCTCCAAAAATCTTATTTTTTCGTTAATGCTGAAAATATTACATGGTCATCTTTGAATGCTCATAACTCGGGTATTTGATGTCGGATCATGGTCATTTTTGGCAAAAAATGAAATTTGCTGGCATGGCCATTTTAAAATGGCAATCTATAATTCTGATCTTAACGAGTCTAAAAAGGTATACCACTCAAAGATCGGACTTATTTTGGCCGAGATATGCAAGTTATGAAGCTCCAAAAATCTTATTTTTTTGTTAATGCTCAAAATATTACATGGTCATCTTTGAATGCTCATAACTCGGTGGATTAGGTATTTGATGTCGGATCATGGTCATTTTTGGCAAAAAAATGAAATTTGCTGGCATGGCCATTTTTAAATGGCAATCTAAAAATTCTGATCTTAACGAGTCTAAAAAGGTATACCACTTTAAAGATCGGACTTATTTTGGCCGAGATATGGTTTTTATGAAGCACCAAAAATTTTATTTTTTTGTTAATGCTGAAAATATTACATGGTCATTTTTGAATGCTCCTAACTCGCCTATTTGATGTTGTTTGATCATGGTCATTTTTTGGTAAAAAAAATGAAATTTTTCTGGCATGGCCATTTGTTTTTTTTCTCCTATAATTCTGATCTAAACGAGTCTAAAAAGGTATACCACTCAAAGATCAAACTTATTTTGGCCGAGATATGCAAGTTATGAAGCTCCAAAAATCTTACTTTTTTGTTAATGCTGAAAATATTACATGGTCATCTTTGAATGCTCATAACTCGGGTATTTGATGTCGGATCATGGTCATTTTTGGCAAAAAATTAAATTTGTTGGCATGGCCATTTAAAAATGGCAATCTATAATTCTGATCTTAACGAGTCTAAAAAGGTATACCACTCAAAGATCGGACTTATTTTGGCCGAGATATGCAAGTTATGAAGCTCCAAAAATCTTATTTTTTTGTTAATGCTGAAAATATTACATGGTCATCTTTGAATGCTCATAACTCGGGTATTTGATGTCGGATCATGGTCATTTTTGGCAAAAAACGAAATTTGCTGGCATGGCCATTTTTAAATGGCAATCTATAATTCTGATCTTTACGAGTCTAAAAAGGTATACCACTCAAAGATCGGACTTATTTTGGCCGAGATATGCAGGTTATGAAGCTCCAAAAATCTTATTTTTTTGTTAATGCTGAAAATATTACATGGTCATCTTTGAATGCTCATAACTCGGGTATTTGATGTCGGATCATGGTCATTTTTGGCAAAAAATGAAATAAGCTGGCATGACCATTTTTAAATGGCAATCTATAATTCTGATCTTAACGAGTCTAAAAAGGTATACCACTCAAAGATCGGACTTATTTTGGCCGAGATATGCAAGTTATGAAGCTCCAAAAATCTTATTTTTTTGTTAATGCTGAAAATATTACATGGTCATCTTTGAATGCTCATAACTCGGGTATTTGATGTCGGATCATGGTCATTTTTGGCAAAAAATGAAATTTGCTGGCATGGCCATTTTTAAATGGCAATCTATAATTCTGATCTTAACGAGTCTAAAAAGGTATACCACTCAAAGATCGGACTTATTTTGGCCGAGATATGCAAGTTATGAAGCTCCAAAAATCTTATTTTTTTGTTAATGCTGAAAATATTACATGGTCATCTTTGAATGCTCATAACTCGGGTATTTGATGTCGGATCATGGTAATTTTTTGGCAAAAAATGAAATTTGCTGGCATGGCCATTTTTAAATGGCAATCTATAATTCTGATCCATACGAGTCTAAAAAGGTATACCACTCAAAGATCGGACTTATTTTGGCCGAGATATGCAGGTTATGAAGCCCCAAAAATCTTATTTTTTTGTTAATGCTGAAAATATTACATGGTCATCTTTGAATGCTCATAAATCTTGGGTATTTTGATGTCGGATCATGGTCATTTTTGACAAAAAATGAAATAAGCTGGCATGACCATTTTTAAATGGCAATCTATAATTCTGATCTTAACGAGTCTAAAAAGGTATACCACTCAAAGATCGGACTTATTTTGGCCGAGATATGCAAGTTAAGTGAAGCTCCAAAAATTTGAATTTTTTGTTAATGCTGAAAATATTACATGGTCATCTTTGAATGCTCATAGCTCGGGTATTTGATGTCGGATCATGGTCATTTTTAGCAAAAAATGAAAAAAGCTGGCATGGCCATTTTTAAATGGCAATCCATAATTCTGATCTTAACGAGTCCAAAAAGGTATACCACTCAAAGATCAGACTTATTTTGGCCGAGATATGCAAGTTATGAAGCTCCAAAAAATTGAATTTTTTGTTAATGCTGAAAATATTACATGGTCATCTTTGAATGCTCATTACTAAGGTATTTGATGTCGGATCATGGTCATTTTTGGCAAAAAATTAAATTTTCTGGCATGGCCATTTTTAAATGGCAATCTATAATTCTGATCTTAACGAGTCCAAAAAGGTATACCACTCAAAGATCAGACTTATTTTGGCCGAGATATGCAAGTTATGAAGCTCCAAAAATTGAATTTTTTTGTTAATGCTGAAAATATTACATGGTCATTTTTGAATGCTCATAGCTCGGGTATTTGATGTCGGATCATGGTCATTTTTGGCAAAAAATTAAATTAGCTGGCATGGCCGTTTTTAAATGGCAATCTATAATTCTGATCTTAACGAGTCTAAAAAGGTATACCACTCAAAGATCGGACTTATTTTGGCCGAGATATGCAAGTTATGAAGCTCCAAAAATCTAATTTTTTTGTTAATGCTGAAAATATTACATGGTCATCTTTGAATGCTCATAACTCGGATATTTGATGTCGGATCATGGTCATTTTTGGCAAAAAATTAAATTTTCTCGCATGGCCATTTTTAAATGGCAATCTATAATTCTGATCTTAACGAGTCTAAAAATGTATACCACTCAAAGATCGGACTTATTTTGGCCGAGATATGCAAGTTATGAAGCTCCAAAAATCTTATTTTTTTGTTAATGCTGAAAATATTACATGGTCATCTTTGAATGCTCATAACTCGGGTATTTGATGTCGGATCAAAGTCATTTTTATAAAAAATGAAATTAGCTGGCATGGCCATTTTTAAATGGCAATCTATAATTCTGATCATAACGAGTCTAAAAAGGTATACCACTCAAAGGTCGCACTTATTTTGGCCGAGACATGCAAGTTATGAAGCTCCAAAAATTTTATTTTTTTGTTAATGCTGAAAATATTACATGGTCATTTTTGAATGCTCATAACTCGGGTTTTTGATGTCGGATCATGGTCATTTTTGGCAAAAAATGAAATAAGCTGGCATGGCCATTTTTAAATGGCAATCTATAATTCTGATCTTAACGAGTCTAAAAAGGTATACCACTCAAAGATCGGACTTATTTTGGCCGAGATATGCAAGTTATGAAGCTCCAAAAATCTTATTTTTTTGTTAATGCTGAAAATATTACATGGTCATCTTTGAATGCTCATAACTCGGGTATTTGATGTCGGATCATGGTCATTTTTGGCAAAAATTGAAATTTGCTGGCATGGCCATTTTTAAATGGCAATCTATAATTCTGATCTTAACGAGTCTAAAAAGGTATACCACTCAAAGATCGGACTTATTTTGGCCGAGATATGCAAGTTATGAAGCTCCAAAAATCTTATTTTTTTGTTAATGCTGAAAATATTACATGGTCATCTTTGAATGCTCATAACTCGGGTATTTGATGTCGGATCATGGTCATTTTTGGCAAAAAATTAAATTTGCTGGCATGGCCATTTTTAAATGGCAATCTATAATTCTGATCTTAACGAGTCTAAAAAGGTATACCACTCAAAGATCGGACTTATTTTGGCCGAGATATGCAAGTTATGAAGCTCCAAAAATCTTATTTTTTTGTTAATGCTGAAAATATTACATGGTCATCTTTGAATGCTCATAACTCGGGTATTTGATGTCGGATCATGGTCATTTTTGGCAAAAAATGAAATTTGCTGGCATGGCCATTTTTAAATGGCAATCTATAATTCTGATCTTAACGAGTCTAAAAAGGTATACCACTCAAAGATCGGACTTATTTTGGCCGAGATATGCAAGTTATGAAGCTCCAAAAATCTTATTTTTTTGTTAATGCTGAAAATATTACATGGTCATCTTTGAATGCTCATAACTCGGGTATTTGATGTCGGATCATGGTCATTTTTGGCAAAAAATTAAATTTGCTGGCATGGCCATTTTTAAATGGCAATCTATAATTCTGATCTTAACGAGTCTAAAAAGGTATACCACTCAAAGATCGGACTTATTTTGGCCGAGATATGCAAGTTATGAAGCTCCAAAAATCTGTATTTTTTTGTTAATGCTGAAAATATTACATGGTCATTTTTGAATGCTCATAACTCGGGTATTTGATGTCGGATCATGGTCATTTTTGGCAAAAAATGAAATTTGCTGGCATGGCCATTTTTAAATGGCAATCTATAATTCTGATCTTAACGAGTCTAAAAAGGTATACCACTCAAAGATCGGACTTATTTTGGCCGAGATATGCAAGTTATGAAGCTCCAAAAATCTTATTTTTTTGTTAATGCTGAAAATATTACATGGTCATCTTTGAATGCTCATAACTCGGGTATTTGATGTCGGATCATGGTCATTTTTGGCAAAAAATGAAATTTGCTGGCATGGCCATTTTTAAATGGCAATCTATAATTCTGATCTTAACGAGTCTAAAAAGGTATACCACTCAAAGATCGGACTTATTTTAGCCGAGATATGCAAGTTATGAAGCTCCAAAAATCTTATTTTTTTGTTAATGCTGAAAATATTACATGGTCATCTTTGAATGCTCATAACTCGGGTATTTGATGTCGGATCATGGTCATTTTTGGCAAAAAATGAAATTTGCTGGCATGGCCATTTTTAAATGGCAATCTATAATTCTGATCTTAACGAGTCTAAAAAGGTATACCACTCAAAGATCGGACTTATTTTGGCCGAGATATGCAAGTTATGAAGCTCCAAAAATCTTATTTTTTTGTTAATGCTGAAAATATTACATGGTCATCTTTGAATGCTCATAACTCGGGTATTTGATGTCGGATCATGGTCATTTTTGGCAAAAAATGAAATTTGCTGGCATGGCCATTTTTAAATGGCAATCTATAATTCTGATCTTAACGAGTCTAAAAAGGTATACCACTCAAAGATCGGACTTATTTTGGCCGAGATATGCAAGTTATGAAGCTCCAAAAATCTTATTTTTTTGTTAATGCTGAAAATATTACATGGTCATCTTTGAATGCTCATAACTCGGGTATTTGATGTCGGATCATGGTCATTTTTGGCAAAAAATGAAATTTGCTGGCATGGCCATTTTTAAATGGCAATCTATAATTCTGATCTTAACGAGTCTAAAAAGGTATACCACTCAAAGATCGGACTTATTTTGGCCGAGATATGCAAGTTATGAAGCTCCAAAAATCTTATTTTTTTGTTAATGCTGAAAATATTACATGGTCATCTTTGAATGCTCATAACTCGGGTATTTGATGTCGGATCATGGTCATTTTTGGCAAAAAATGAAATTTGCTGGCATGGCCATTTTTAAATGGCAATCTATAATTCTGATCTTAACGAGTCTAAAAAGGTATACCACTCAAAGATCGGACTTATTTTGGCCGAGATATGCAAGTTATGAAGCTCCAAAAATCTTATTTTTTTGTTAATGCTGAAAATATTACATGGTCATCTTTGAATGCTCATAACTCGGGTATTTGATGTCGGATCATGGTCATTTTTGGCAAAAAATGAAATTTGCTGGCATGGCCATTTTTAAATGGCAATCTATAATTCTGATCTTAACGAGTCTAAAAAGGTATACCACTCAAAGATCGGACTTATTTTGGCCGAGATATGCAAGTTATGAAGCTCCAAAAATCTTATTTTTTTGTTAATGCTGAAAATATTACATGGTCATCTTTGAATGCTCATAACTCGGGTATTTGATGTCGGATCATGGTCATTTTTGGCAAAAAATGAAATTTGCTGGCATGGCCATTTTTAAATGGCAATCTATAATTCTGATCTTAACGAGTCTAAAAAGGTATACCACTCAAAGATCGGACTTATTTTGGCCGAGATATGCAAGTTATGAAGCTCCAAAAATCTTATTTTTTTGTTAATGCTGAAAATATTACATGGTCATCTTTGAATGCTCATAACTCGGGTATTTGATGTCGGATCATGGTCATTTTTGGCAAAAAATGAAATTTGCTGGCATGGCCATTTTTAAATGGCAATCTATAATTCTGATCTTAACGAGTCTAAAAAGGTATACCACTCAAAGATCGGACTTATTTTGGCCGAGATATGCAAGTTATGAAGCTCCAAAAATCTTATTTTTTTGTTAATGCTGAAAATATTACATGGTCATCTTTGAATGCTCATAACTCGGGTATTTGATGTCGGATCATGGTCATTTTTGGCAAAAAATGAAATTTGCTGGCATGGCCATTTTTAAATGGCAATCTATAATTCTGATCTTAACGAGTCTAAAAAGGTATACCACTCAAAGATCGGACTTATTTTGGCCGAGATATGCAAGTTATGAAGCTCCAAAAATCTTATTTTTTTGTTAATGCTGAAAATATTACATGGTCATCTTTGAATGCTCATAACTCGGGTATTTGATGTCGGATCATGGTCATTTTTGGCAAAAAATGAAATTTGCTGGCATGGCCATTTTTAAATGGCAATCTATAATTCTGATCTTAACGAGTCTAAAAAGGTATACCACTCAAAGATCGGACTTATTTTGGCCGAGATATGCAAGTTATGAAGCTCCAAAAATCTTATTTTTTTGTTAATGCTGAAAATATTACATGGTCATCTTTGAATGCTCATAACTCGGGTATTTGATGTCGGATCATGGTCATTTTTGGCAAAAAATGAAATTTGCTGGCATGGCCATTTTTAAATGGCAATCTATAATTCTGATCTTAACGAGTCTAAAAAGGTATACCACTCAAAGATCGGACTTATTTTGGCCGAGATATGCAAGTTATGAAGCTCCAAAAATCTTATTTTTTTGTTAATGCTGAAAATATTACATGGTCATCTTTGAATGCTCATAACTCGGGTATTTGATGTCGGATCATGGTCATTTTTGGCAAAAAATGAAATTTGCTGGCATGGCCATTTTTAAATGGCAATCTATAATTCTGATCTTAACGAGTCTAAAAAGGTATACCACTCAAAGATCGGACTTATTTTGGCCGAGATATGCAAGTTATGAAGCTCCAAAAATCTTATTTTTTTGTTAATGCTGAAAATATTACATGGTCATCTTTGAATGCTCATAACTCGGGTATTTGATGTCGGATCATGGTCATTTTTGGCAAAAAATGAAATTTGCTGGCATGGCCATTTTTAAATGGCAATCTATAATTCTGATCTTAACGAGTCTAAAAAGGTATACCACTCAAAGATCGGACTTATTTTGGCCGAGATATGCAAGTTATGAAGCTCCAAAAATCTTATTTTTTTGTTAATGCTGAAAATATTACATGGTCATCTTTGAATGCTCATAACTCGGGTATTTGATGTCGGATCATGGTCATTTTTGGCAAAAAATGAAATTTGCTGGCATGGCCATTTTTAAATGGCAATCTATAATTCTGATCTTAACGAGTCTAAAAAGGTATACCACTCAAAGATCGGACTTATTTTGGCCGAGATATGCAAGTTATGAAGCTCCAAAAATCTTATTTTTTTGTTAATGCTGAAAATATTACATGGTCATCTTTGAATGCTCATAACTCGGGTATTTGATGTCGGATCATGGTCATTTTTGGCAAAAATGAAATTTGCTGGCATGGCCATTTTTAAATGGCAATCTATAATTCTGATCTTAACGAGTCTAAAAAGGTATACCACTCAAAGATCGGACTTATTTTGGCCGAGATATGCAAGTTATGAAGCTCCAAAAATCTTATTTTTTTGTTAATGCTGAAAATATTACATGGTCATCTTTGAATGCTCATAACTCGGGTATTTGATGTCGGATCATGGTCATTTTTGGCAAAAAATGAAATTTGCTGGCATGGCCATTTTTAAATGGCAATCTATAATTCTGATCTTAACGAGTCTAAAAAGGTATACCACTCAAAGATCGGACTTATTTTGGCCGAGATATGCAAGTTATGAAGCTCCAAAAATCTTATTTTTTTGTTAATGCTGAAAATATTACATGGTCATCTTTGAATGCTCATAACTCGGGTATTTGATGTCGGATCATGGTCATTTTTGGCAAAAAATGAAATTTGCTGGCATGGCCATTTTTAAATGGCAATCTATAATTCTGATCTTAACGAGTCTAAAAAGGTATACCACTCAAAGATCGGACTTATTTTGGCCGAGATATGCAAGTTATGAAGCTCCAAAAATCTTATTTTTTTGTTAATGCTGAAAATATTACATGGTCATCTTTGAATGCTCATAACTCGGGTATTTGATGTCGGATCATGGTCATTTTTGGCAAAAAATGAAATTTGCTGGCATGGCCATTTTTAAATGGCAATCTATAATTCTGATCTTAACGAGTCTAAAAAGGTATACCACTCAAAGATCGGACTTATTTTGGCCGAGATATGCAAGTTATGAAGCTCCAAAAATCTTATTTTTTTGTTAATGCTGAAAATATTACATGGTCATCTTTGAATGCTCATAACTCGGGTATTTGATGTCGGATCATGGTCATTTTTGGCAAAAAATGAAATTTGCTGGCATGGCCATTTTTAAATGGCAATCTATAATTCTGATCTTAACGAGTCTAAAAAGGTATACCACTCAAAGATCGGACTTATTTTGGCCGAGATATGCAAGTTATGAAGCTCCAAAAATCTTATTTTTTTGTTAATGCTGAAAATATTACATGGTCATCTTTGAATGCTCATAACTCGGGTATTTGATGTCGGATCATGGTCATTTTTGGCAAAAAATGAAATTTGCTGGCATGGCCATTTTTAAATGGCAATCTATAATTCTGATCTTAACGAGTCTAAAAAGGTATACCACTCAAAGATCGGACTTATTTTGGCCGAGATATGCAAGTTATGAAGCTCCAAAAATCTTATTTTTTGTTAATGCTGAAAATATTACATGGTCATCTTTGAATGCTCATAACTCGGGTATTTGATGTCGGATCATGGTCATTTTTGGCAAAAAATGAAATTTGCTGGCATGGCCATTTTTAAATGGCAATCTATAATTCTGATCTTAACGAGTCTAAAAAGGTATACCACTCAAAGATCGGACTTATTTTGGCCGAGATATGCAAGTTATGAAGCTCCAAAAATCTTATTTTTTTGTTAATGCTGAAAATATTACATGGTCATCTTTGAATGCTCATAACTCGGGTATTTGATGTCGGATCATGGTCATTTTTGGCAAAAAATGAAATTTGCTGGCATGGCCATTTTTAAATGGCAATCTATAATTCTGATCTTAACGAGTCTAAAAAGGTATACCACTCAAAGATCGGACTTATTTTGGCCGAGATATGCAAGTTATGAAGCTCCAAAAATCTTATTTTTTTGTTAATGCTGAAAATATTACATGGTCATCTTTGAATGCTCATAACTCGGGTATTTGATGTCGGATCATGGTCATTTTTGGCAAAAAATGAAATTTGCTGGCATGGCCATTTTTAAATGGCAATCTATAATTCTGATCTTAACGAGTCTAAAAAGGTATACCACTCAAAGATCGGACTTATTTTGGCCGAGATATGCAAGTTATGAAGCTCCAAAAATCTTATTTTTTTGTTAATGCTGAAAATATTACATGGTCATCTTTGAATGCTCATAACTCGGGTATTTGATGTCGGATCATGGTCATTTTTGGCAAAAAATGAAATTTGCTGGCATGGCCATTTTTAAATGGCAATCTATAATTCTGATCTTAACGAGTCTAAAAAGGTATACCACTCAAAGATCGGACTTATTTTGGCCGAGATATGCAAGTTATGAAGCTCCAAAAATCTTATTTTTTTGTTAATGCTGAAAATATTACATGGTCATCTTTGAATGCTCATAACTCGGGTATTTGATGTCGGATCATGGTCATTTTTGGCAAAAAATGAAATTTGCTGGCATGGCCATTTTTAAATGGCAATCTATAATTCTGATCTTAACGAGTCTAAAAAGGTATACCACTCAAAGATCGGACTTATTTTGGCCGAGATATGCAAGTTATGAAGCTCCAAAAATCTTATTTTTTTGTTAATGCTGAAAATATTACATGGTCATCTTTGAATGCTCATAACTCGGGTATTTGATGTCGGATCATGGTCATTTTTGGCAAAAAATGAAATTTGCTGGCATGGCCATTTTTAAATGGCAATCTATAATTCTGATCTTAACGAGTCTAAAAAGGTATACCACTCAAAGATCGGACTTATTTTGGCCGAGATATGCAAGTTATGAAGCTCCAAAAATCTTATTTTTTTGTTAATGCTGAAAATATTACATGGTCATCTTTGAATGCTCATAACTCGGGTATTTGATGTCGGATCATGGTCATTTTTGGCAAAAAATGAAATTTGCTGGCATGGCCATTTTTAAATGGCAATCTATAATTCTGATCTTAACGAGTCTAAAAAGGTATACCACTCAAAGATCGGACTTATTTTGGCCGAGATATGCAAGTTATGAAGCTCCAAAAATCTTATTTTTTTGTTAATGCTGAAAATATTACATGGTCATCTTTGAATGCTCTATAACTCGGGTATTTGATGTCGGATCATGGTCATTTTTGGCAAAAAATGAAATTTGCTGGCATGGCCATTTTTAAATGGCAATCTATAATTCTGATCTTAACGAGTCTAAAAAGGTATACCACTCAAAGATCGGACTTATTTTGGCCGAGATATGCAAGTTATGAAGCTCCAAAAATCTTATTTTTTGTTAATGCTGAAAATATTACATGGTCATCTTTGAATGCTCATAACTCGGGTATTTGATGTCGGATCATGGTCATTTTTGGCAAAAAATGAAATTTGCTGGCATGGCCATTTTTAAATGGCAATCTATAATTCTGATCTTAACGAGTCTAAAAAGGTATACCACTCAAAGATCGGACTTATTTTGGCCGAGATATGCAAGTTATGAAGCTCCAAAAATCTTATTTTTTTGTTAATGCTGAAAATATTACATGGTCATCTTTGAATGCTCATAACTCGGGTATTTGATGTCGGATCATGGTCATTTTTGGCAAAAAATGAAATTTGCTGGCATGGCCATTTTTAAATGGCAATCTATAATTCTGATCTTAACGAGTCTAAAAAGGTATACCACTCAAAGATCGGACTTATTTTGGCCGAGATATGCAAGTTATGAAGCTCCAAAAATCTTATTTTTTTGTTAATGCTGAAAATATTACATGGTCATCTTTGAATGCTCATAACTCGGGTATTTGATGTCGGATCATGGTCATTTTTGGCAAAAAATGAAATTTGCTGGCATGGCCATTTTTAAATGGCAATCTATAATTCTGATCTTAACGAGTCTAAAAAGGTATACCACTCAAAGATCGGACTTATTTTGGCCGAGATATGCAAGTTATGAAGCTCCAAAAATCTTATTTTTTTGTTAATGCTGAAAATATTACATGGTCATCTTTGAATGCTCATAACTCGGGTATTTGATGTCGGATCATGGTCATTTTTGGCAAAAAATGAAATTTGCTGGCATGGCCATTTTTAAATGGCAATCTATAATTCTGATCTTAACGAGTCTAAAAAGGTATACCACTCAAAGATCGGACTTATTTTGGCCGAGATATGCAAGTTATGAAGCTCCAAAAATCTTATTTTTTTGTTAATGCTGAAAATATTACATGGTCATCTTTGAATGCTCATAACTCGGGTATTTGATGTCGGATCATGGTCATTTTTGGCAAAAAATGAAATTTGCTGGCATGGCCATTTTTAAATGGCAATCTATAATTCTGATCTTAACGAGTCTAAAAAGGTATACCACTCAAAGATCGGACTTATTTTGGCCGAGATATGCAAGTTATGAAGCTCCAAAAATCTTATTTTTTTGTTAATGCTGAAAATATTACATGGTCATCTTTGAATGCTCATAACTCGGGTATTTGATGTCGGATCATGGTCATTTTTGGCAAAAAATGAAATTTGCTGGCATGGCCATTTTTAAATGGCAATCTATAATTCTGATCTTAACGAGTCTAAAAAGGTATACCACTCAAAGATCGGACTTATTTTGGCCGAGATATGCAAGTTATGAAGCTCCAAAAATCTTATTTTTTTGTTAATGCTGAAAATATTACATGGTCATCTTTGAATGCTCATAACTCGGGTATTTGATGTCGGATCATGGTCATTTTTGGCAAAAAATGAAATTTGCTGGCATGGCCATTTTTAAATGGCAATCTATAATTCTGATCTTAACGAGTCTAAAAAGGTATACCACTCAAAGATCGGACTTATTTTGGCCGAGATATGCAAGTTATGAAGCTCCAAAAATCTTATTTTTTTGTTAATGCTGAAAATATTACATGGTCATCTTTGAATGCTCATAACTCGGGTATTTGATGTCGGATCATGGTCATTTTTGGCAAAAAATGAAATTTGCTGGCATGGCCATTTTTAAATGGCAATCTATAATTCTGATCTTAACGAGTCTAAAAAGGTATACCACTCAAAGATCGGACTTATTTTGGCCGAGATATGCAAGTTATGAAGCTCCAAAAATCTTATTTTTTTGTTAATGCTGAAAATATTACATGGTCATCTTTGAATGCTCATAACTCGGGTATTTGATGTCGGATCATGGTCATTTTTGGCAAAAAATGAAATTTGCTGGCATGGCCATTTTTAAATGGCAATCTATAATTCTGATCTTAACGAGTCTAAAAAGGTATACCACTCAAAGATCGGACTTATTTTGGCCGAGATATGCAAGTTATGAAGCTCCAAAAATCTTATTTTTTTGTTAATGCTGAAAATATTACATGGTCATCTTTGAATGCTCATAACTCGGGTATTTGATGTCGGATCATGGTCATTTTTGGCAAAAATGAAATTTGCTGGCATGGCCATTTTTAAATGGCAATCTATAATTCTGATCTTAACGAGTCTAAAAAGGTATACCACTCAAAGATCGGACTTATTTTGGCCGAGATATGCTTATGAAGCTCCAAAAATCTATTTTTTTGTTAATGCTGAAAATATTACATGGTCATCTTTGAATGCTCATAACTCGGGTATTTGATGTCGGATCATGGTCATTTTTGGCAAAAATGAAATTTGCTGGCATGGCCATTTTTAAATGGCAATCTATAATTCTGATCTTAACGAGTCTAAAAAGGTATACCACTCAAAGATCGGACTTATTTTGGCCGAGATATGCAAGTTATGAAGCTCCAAAAATCTTATTTTTTTGTTAATGCTGAAAATATTACATGGTCATCTTTGAATGCTCATAACTCGGGTATTTGATGTCGGATCATGGTCATTTTTGGCAAAAAATGAAATTTGCTGGCATGGCCATTTTTAAATGGCAATCTATAATTCTGATCTTAACGAGTCTAAAAAGGTATACCACTCAAAGATCGGACTTATTTTGGCCGAGATATGCAAGTTATGAAGCTCCAAAAATCTTATTTTTTTGTTAATGCTGAAAATATTACATGGTCATCTTTGAATGCTCATAACTCGGGTATTTGATGTCGGATCATGGTCATTTTTGGCAAAAAATGAAATTTGCTGGCATGGCCATTTTTAAATGGCAATCTATAATTCTGATCTTAACGAGTCTAAAAAGGTATACCACTCAAAGATCGGACTTATTTTGGCCGAGATATGCAAGTTATGAAGCTCCAAAAATCTTATTTTTTTGTTAATGCTGAAAATATTACATGGTCATCTTTGAATGCTCATAACTCGGGTATTTGATGTCGGATCATGGTCATTTTTGGCAAAAAATGAAATTTGCTGGCATGGCCATTTTTAAATGGCAATCTATAATTCTGATCTTAACGAGTCTAAAAAGGTATACCACTCAAAGATCGGACTTATTTTGGCCGAGATATGCAAGTTATGAAGCTCCAAAAATCTTATTTTTTTGTTAATGCTGAAAATATTACATGGTCATCTTTGAATGCTCATAACTCGGGTATTTGATGTCGGATCATGGTCATTTTTGGCAAAAAATTAAATTTGCTGGCATGGCCATTTTTAAATGGCAATCTATAATTCTGATCTTAACGAGTCTAAAAAGGTATACCACTCAAAGATCGGACTTATTTTGGCCGAGATATGCAAGTTATGAAGCTCCAAAAATCTTATTTTTTTGTTAATGCTGAAAATATTACATGGTCATCTTTGAATGCTCATAACTCGGGTATTTGATGTCGGATCATGGTCATTTTTGGCAAAAAATGAAATTTGCTGGCATGGCCATTTTTAAATGGCAATCTATAATTCTGATCTTAACGAGTCTAAAAAGGTATACCACTCAAAGATCGGACTTATTTTGGCCGAGATATGCAAGTTATGAAGCTCCAAAAATCTTATTTTTTTGTTAATGCTGAAAATATTACATGGTCATCTTTGAATGCTCATAACTCGGGTATTTGATGTCGGATCATGGTCATTTTTGGCAAAAATGAAATTTGCTGGCATGGCCATTTTTAAATGGCAATCTATAATTCTGATCTTAACGAGTCTAAAAAGGTATACCACTCAAAGATCGGACTTATTTTGGCCGAGATATGCAAGTTATGAAGCTCCAAAAATCTTATTTTTTTGTTAATGCTGAAAATATTACATGGTCATCTTTGAATGCTCATAACTCGGGTATTTGATGTCGGATCATGGTCATTTTTGGCAAAAAATGAAATTTGCTGGCATGGCCATTTTTAAATGGCAATCTATAATTCTGATCTTAACGAGTCTAAAAAGGTATACCACTCAAAGATCGGACTTATTTTGGCCGAGATATGCAAGTTATGAAGCTCCAAAAATCTTATTTTTTTGTTAATGCTGAAAATATTACATGGTCATCTTTGAATGCTCATAACTCGGGTATTTGATGTCGGATCATGGTCATTTTTGGCAAAAAATGAAATTTGCTGGCATGGCCATTTTTAAATGGCAATCTATAATTCTGATCTTAACGAGTCTAAAAAGGTATACCACTCAAAGATCGGACTTATTTTGGCCGAGATATGCAAGTTATGAAGCTCCAAAAATCTTATTTTTTTGTTAATGCTGAAAATATTACATGGTCATCTTTGAATGCTCATAACTCGGGTATTTGATGTCGGATCATGGTCATTTTTGGCAAAAAATGAAATTTGCTGGCATGGCCATTTTTAAATGGCAATCTATAATTCTGATCTTAACGAGTCTAAAAAGGTATACCACTCAAAGATCGGACTTATTTTGGCCGAGATATGCAAGTTATGAAGCTCCAAAAATCTTATTTTTTTGTTAATGCTGAAAATATTACATGGTCATCTTTGAATGCTCATAACTCGGGTATTTGATGTCGGATCATGGTCATTTTTGGCAAAAAATTAAATTTGCTGGCATGGCCATTTTTAAATGGCAATCTATAATTCTGATCTTAACGAGTCTAAAAAGGTATACCACTCAAAGATCGGACTTATTTTGGCCGAGATATGCAAGTTATGAAGCTCCAAAAATCTTATTTTTTTGTTAATGCTGAAAATATTACATGGTCATCTTTGAATGCTCATAACTCGGGTATTTGATGTCGGATCATGGTCATTTTTGGCAAAAAATGAAATTTGCTGGCATGGCCATTTTTAAATGGCAATCTATAATTCTGATCTTAACGAGTCTAAAAAGGTATACCACTCAAAGATCGGACTTATTTTGGCCGAGATATGCAAGTTATGAAGCTCCAAAAATCTTATTTTTTTGTTAATGCTGAAAATATTACATGGTCATCTTTGAATGCTCATAACTCGGGTATTTGATGTCGGATCATGGTCATTTTTGGCAAAAAATGAAATTTGCTGGCATGGCCATTTTTAAATGGCAATCTATAATTCTGATCTTAACGAGTCTAAAAAGGTATACCACTCAAAGATCGGACTTATTTTGGCCGAGATATGCAAGTTATGAAGCTCCAAAAATCTTATTTTTTTGTTAATGCTGAAAATATTACATGGTCATCTTTGAATGCTCATAACTCGGGTATTTGATGTCGGATCATGGTCATTTTTGGCAAAAAATGAAATTTGCTGGCATGGCCATTTTTAAATGGCAATCTATAATTCTGATCTTAACGAGTCTAAAAAGGTATACCACTCAAAGATCGGACTTATTTTGGCCGAGATATGCAAGTTATGAAGCTCCAAAAATCTTATTTTTTTGTTAATGCTGAAAATATTACATGGTCATCTTTGAATGCTCATAACTCGGGTATTTGATGTCGGATCATGGTCATTTTTGGCAAAAAATGAAATTTGCTGGCATGGCCATTTTTAAATGGCAATCTATAATTCTGATCTTAACGAGTCTAAAAAGGTATACCACTCAAAGATCGGACTTATTTTGGCCGAGATATGCAAGTTATGAAGCTCCAAAAATCTTATTTTTTTGTTAATGCTGAAAATATTACATGGTCATCTTTGAATGCTCATAACTCGGGTATTTGATGTCGGATCATGGTCATTTTTGGCAAAAAATGAAATTTGCTGGCATGGCCATTTTTAAATGGCAATCTATAATTCTGATCTTAACGAGTCTAAAAAGGTATACCACTCAAAGATCGGACTTATTTTGGCCGAGATATGCAAGTTATGAAGCTCCAAAAATCTTATTTTTTTGTTAATGCTGAAAATATTACATGGTCATCTTTGAATGCTCATAACTCGGGTATTTGATGTCGGATCATGGTCATTTTTGGCAAAAAATGAAATTTGCTGGCATGGCCATTTTTAAATGGCAATCTATAATTCTGATCTTAACGAGTCTAAAAAGGTATACCACTCAAAGATCGGACTTATTTTGGCCGAGATATGCAAGTTATGAAGCTCCAAAAATCTTATTTTTTTGTTAATGCTGAAAATATTACATGGTCATCTTTGAATGCTCATAACTCGGGTATTTGATGTCGGATCATGGTCATTTTTGGCAAAAAATGAAATTTGCTGGCATGGCCATTTTTAAATGGCAATCTATAATTCTGATCTTAACGAGTCTAAAAAGGTATACCACTCAAAGATCGGACTTATTTTGGCCGAGATATGCAAGTTATGAAGCTCCAAAAATCTTATTTTTTTGTTAATGCTGAAAATATTACATGGTCATCTTTGAATGCTCATAACTCGGGTATTTGATGTCGGATCATGGTCATTTTTGGCAAAAAATGAAATTTGCTGGCATGGCCATTTTTAAATGGCAATCTATAATTCTGATCTTAACGAGTCTAAAAAGGTATACCACTCAAAGATCGGACTTATTTTGGCCGAGATATGCAAGTTATGAAGCTCCAAAAATCTTATTTTTTTGTTAATGCTGAAAATATTACATGGTCATCTTTGAATGCTCATAACTCGGGTATTTGATGTCGGATCATGGTCATTTTTGGCAAAAAATGAAATTTGCTGGCATGGCCATTTTTTAAATGGCAATCTATAATTCTGATCTTAACGAGTCTAAAAAGGTATACCACTCAAAGATCGGACTTATTTTGGCCGAGATATGCAAGTTATGAAGCTCCAAAAATCTTATTTTTTTGTTAATGCTGAAAATATTACATGGTCATTTTTGAATGCTCATAACTCGGGTATTTGAAGTCGGATCACGGTCATTTTTGGTAAAAAATGAAATTTGCTGGCATGGCCATTTTTAAATGGCAATCTATAATTCTGATCTTAACGAGTCTAAAAAGGTATACCACTCAAAGATCGGATTTATTTTGGCCGAGATATGCAAGTTATGAAGCTCCACAAATCTTATTTTTTTGTTAATGCTGAAAATATTACATGGTCATCTTCGAATGCTCAAAACTCGGGTATTTGATGTCGGATCATGGTAATTTTTGGCAAGAAATGAAATTTGCTGGCATGGCCATTTTTAAATGGCAATCTATAAATCTGATCTTAACGAGTCTTAAAAGGTATACCACTCAAAGATCAGAATTATTTTGGCCGAGATATGCAAGTTATGAAGCTACAAAAATCTTATTTTTTTGTTAATGCTGAAAATATTACATGGTCATTTTTGAATGCTCATAACTCGGGTATTTGATGTCGAAGCATGGTCATTTTTGGCAAAAAATTAAATTTGCTGGCATGGCTATTTTTAAATGGCAATCTATAATTCTGATCTTAACGAGTCTAAAAAGGTATACCACTCAAAGATCGGACTTATTTTGGCCGAGATATGCAAGTTATGAAGCTCTAAAAATCTAATTTTTTTGTTAATGCTGAAAATATTACATGGTCATCTTTGAATGCTCATAACTCGGGTATTTGATGTCGGATCATGGTAATTTTTGGCAAAAAATGAAATTTTCTGGCATGGCCATTTTTAAGTGGCAATCTATAATTCTGATCTTAACGAGTCTAAAAAGGTATACCACTCAAAGATCGGACTTATTTTGGCCGAGATATGCCAGTTATGAAGCTCCAAAAATCTTATTTTTTTGTTAATGCTGAAAATATTACATGGTCATCTTTGAATGCTCATAACTCGGGTATTTGATGTCGGATCATGGTCGTTTTTGGCAAAAAATGAAATAAGCTGGCATGGCCATTTTTAAATGGCAATCTATAATTCGGATCTTAACGAGTCTAAAAAGGTATACCACTCAAAGATCGGATTTATTTTGGCCGAGATATGCAAGTTATGAAGCTCCACAAATCTTATTTTTTTGTTAATGCTGAAAATATTACATGGTCATCTTTGAATGCTCATAACTCGGGTATTTGATGTCGGATCATGGTCATTTTTGGCAAAAAATGAAATTTGCTGGCATGGCCATTTTTAAATGGCAATCTATAATTCTGATCTTAACGAGTCTAAAAAGGTATACCACTCAAAGATCGGACTTATTTTGGCCGAGATATGCAAGTTATGAAGCTCCAAAAATCTTATTTTTTTGTTAATGCTGAAAATATTACATGGTCATCTTTGAATGCTCATAACTCGGGTATTTGATGTCGGATCATGGTCATTTTTGGCAAAAAAATGAAATTTGCTGGCATGGCCATTTTTAAATGGCAATCTATAATTCTGATCTTAACGAGTCTAAAAAGGTATACCACTCAAAGATCGGACTTATTTTGGCCGAGATATGCAAGTTATGAAGCTCCAAAAATCTAATTTTTTTTGTTAATGCTGAAAATATTACATGGTCATCTTTGAATGCTCATAACTCGGGTATTTGATGTCGGATCATGGTCATTTTTGGCAAAAAATTAAATTTGCTGGCATGGCCATTTTTAAATGGCAATCTATAATTCTGATCTTAACGAGTCTAAAAAGGTATACCACTCAAAGATCGGACTTATTTTGGCCGAGATATGCAAGTTATGAAGCTCCAAAAATCTTATTTTTTTGTTAATGCTGAAAATATTACATGGTCATCTTTGAATGCTCATAACTCGGGTATTTGATGTCGGATCATGGTCATTTTTGGCAAAAAATGAAATTTGCTGGCATGGCCATTTTTAAATGGCAATCTATAATTCTGATCTTAACGAGTCTAAAAAGGTATACCACTCAAAGATCGGACTTATTTTGGCCGAGATATGCAAGTTATGAAGCTCCAAAAATCTTATTTTTTTGTTAATGCTGAAAATTTTACATGGTCATCTTTGAATGCTCATAACTCGGGTATTTGATGTCGGATCATGGTCATTTTTGGCAAAAAATGAAATTTGCTGGCATGGCCATTTTTAAATGGCAATCTATAATTCTGATCTTAACGAGTCTAAAAAGGTATACCACTCAAAGATCGGACTTATTTTGGCCGAGATATGCAAGTTATGAAGCTCCAAAAAATCTTATTTTTTTGTTAATGCTGAAAATATTACATGGTCATCTTTGAATGCTCATAACTCGGGTATTTGATGTCGGATCATGGTCATTTTTGGCAAAAAATGAAATTTGCTGGCATGGCCATTTTTAAATGGCAATCTATAATTCTGATCTTAACGAGTCTAAAAAGGTATACCACTCAAAGATCGGAATTATTTTGGCCGAGATATGCAAGTTATGAAGCTCCAAAAATCTTATTTTTTTGTTAATGCTGAAAATATTACATGGTCATCTTTGAATGCTCATAACTCGGGTATTTGATGTCGAATCATGGTCATTTTTGGCAAAAAATTAAATTTGCTGGCATGGCCATTTTTAAATGGCAATCTATAATTCTGATCTTAACGAGTCTAAAAAGGTATACCACTCAAAGATCGGACTTATTTTGGCCGAGATATGCAAGTTATGAAGCTCCAAAAATCTAATTTTTTTGTTAATGCTGAAAATATTACATGGTCATCTTTGAATGCTCATAACTCGGGTATTTGATGTCGGATCATGGTCATTTTTGGCAAAAAATGAAATTTGCTGGCATGGCCATTTTTAAATGGCAATCTATAATTCTGATCTTAACGAGTCTAAAAAGGTATACCACTCAAAGATCGGACTTATTTTGGCCGAGATATGCCAGTTATGAAGCTCCAAAAATCTTATTTTTTTGTTAATGCTGAAAATATTACATGGTCATCTTTGAATGCTCATAACTCGGGTATTTGATGTCGGATCATGGTCGTTTTTGGCAAAAAATGAAATAAGCTGGCATGGCCATTTTTAAATGGCAATCTATAATTCTGATCTTAACGAGTCTAAAAAGGTATACCACTCAAAGATCGGATTTATTTTGGCCGAGATATGCAAGTTATGAAGCTCCAAAAATCTTATTTTTTTGTTAATGCTGAAAATATTACATGGTCATCTTTGAATGCTCATAACTCGGGTATTTGATGTCGGATCATGGTCATTTTTGGCAAAAAATGAAATTTGCTGGCATGGCCATTTTTAAATGGCAATCTATAATTCTGATCTTAACGAGTCTAAAAAGGTATACCACTCAAAGATCGGACTTATTTTGGCCGAGATATGCAAGTTATGAAGCTCCAAAAATCTTATTTTTTTGTTAATGCTGAAAATATTACATGGTCATCTTTGAATGCTCATAACTCGGGTATTTGATGTCGGATCATGGTCATTTTTGGCAAAAAATGAAATTTTCTGGCATGGCCATTTTTAAATGGCAATCTATAATTCTGATCTTAACGAGTCTAAAAAGGTATACCACTCAAAGATCGGACTTATTTTGGCCGAGATATGCAAGTTATGAAGCTCCAAAAATCTTATTTTTTTGTTAATGCTGAAAATATTACATGGTCATCTTTGAATGCTCATAACTCGGGTATTTGATGTCGGATCATGGTCATTTTTGGCAAAAAATTAAATTTGCTGGCATGGCCATTTTTAAATGGCAATCTATAATTCTGATCTTAACGAGTCTAAAAAGGTATACCACTCAAAGATCGGACTTATTTTGGCCGAGATATGCAAGTTATGAAGCTCCAAAAATCTTATTTTTTTGTTAATGCTGAAAATATTACATGGTCATCTTTGAATGCTCATAACTCGGGTATTTGATGTCGGATCATGGTCATTTTTGGCAAAAAATGAAATTTGCTGGCATGGCCATTTTTAAATGGCAATCTATAATTCTGATCTTAACGAGTCTAAAAAGGTATACCACTCAAAGATCGGACTTATTTTGGCCGAGATATGCAAGTTATGAAGCTCCAAAAATCTTATTTTTTTGTTAATGCTGAAAATATTACATGGTCATCTTTGAATGCTCATAACTCGGGTATTTGATGTCGGATCATGGTCATTTTTGGCAAAAAATTAAATTTTCTGGCATGGCCATTTTTAAATGGCAATCTATAATTCTGATCTTAACGAGTCTAAAAAGGTATACCACTCAAAGATCGGACTTATTTTGGCCGAGATATGCAAGTTATGAAGCTCCAAAAATCTTATTTTTTTGTTAATGCTGAAAATATTACATGGTCATCTTTGAATGCTCATAACTCGGGTATTTGATGTCGGATCATGGTCATTTTTGGCAAAAAATGAAATTTGCTGGCATGGCCATTTTTAAATGGCAATCTATAATTCTGATCTTAACGAGTCTAAAAAGGTATACCACTCAAAGATCGGACTTATTTTGGCCGAGATATGCAAGTTATGAAGCTCCAAAAATCTTATTTTTTTGTTAATGCTGAAAATATTACATGGTCATCTTTGAATGCTCATAACTCGGGTATTTGATGTCGGATCATGGTCATTTTTGGCAAAAAATTAAATTTGCTGGCATGGCCATTTTTAAATGGCAATCTATAATTCTGATCTTAAAGAGTCTAAAAAGGTATACCACTCAAAGATCGGACTTATTTTGGCCGAGATATGCAAGTTATGAAGCTCCAAAAATCTTATTGTTTTGTTAATGCTGAAAATATTACATGGTCATCTTTGAATGCTCATAACTCGGGTATTTGATGTCGGATCATGGTCATTTTTGGCAAAAAATTAAATTTGCTGGCATGGCCATTTTTAAATGGCAATCTATAATTCTGATCTTAACGAGTCTAAAAAGGTATACCACTCAAAGATCGGACTTATTTTGGCCGAGATATGCAAGTTATGAAGCTCCAAAAATCTTATTTTTTTGTTAATGCTGAAAATATTACATGGTCATCTTTGAATGCTCATAACTCGGGTATTTGATGTCGGATCATGGTCATTTTTGGCAAAAAATTAAATTTGCTGGCATGGCCATTTTTAAATGGCAATCTATAATTCTGATCTTAACGAGTCTAAAAAGGTATACCACTCAAAGATCGGACTTATTTTGGCCGAGATATGCAAGTTATGAAGCTCCAAAAATCTTATTTTTTTGTTAATGCTGAAAATATTACATGGTTATCTTTGAATGCTCATAACTCGGGTATTTGATGTCGGATCATGGTCATTTTTGGCAAAAAATGAAATTTGCTGGCATGGCCATTTTTAAATGGCAATCTATAATTCTGATCTTAACGAGCCTAAAAAGGTATACCACTCAAAGATCGGACTTATTTTGGCCGAGATATGCAAGCTATGAAGCTCCAAAAATCTTATTTTTTTGTTAATGCTGAAAATATTACATGGTCATCTTTGAATGCTCATAACTCGGGTATTTGATGTCGGATCATGGTCATTTTTGGCAAAAAATAAAATTTTCTGGCATGGCCATTTTTAAATGGCAATCTATAATTCTGATCTTAACGAGTCTAAAAAGGTATACCACTCAAAGATCGGACTTATTTTGGCCGAGATATGCAAGTTATGAAGCTCCAAAAATCTTATTTTTTTGTTAATGCTCAAAATATTACATGGTCATCTTTGAATGCTCATAACTCGGGTATTTGATGTGGGATCATGGTCATTTTTGGCAAGAAATGAAATTTGCTGGCATGGCCATTTTTAAATGGCAATCTATAATTCTGATCTTAACGAGTCTAAAAAGGTATACCACTCAAAGGTCGGACTTATTTTGGGCGAGATATGCAAGTTATGAAGCTCCAAAAATCTTATTTTTTTGTTAATGCTGAAAATATTACATGGTCATCTTTGAATGCTCATAACTCGGGTATTTGATGTCGGATCATGGTCATTTTTGGCAAAAAATTAAATTTGCTGGCATGGCCATTTTTAAATGCCAATCTATACTTCTGATCTTAACGAGTCTAAAAAGGTATACCACTCAAAGATCGGACTTATTTTGGCCGAGATATGCAAGTTATGAAGCTCCAAAAATCTTATTGTTTTGTTAATGCTGAAAATATTACATGGACATCTTTGAATGCTCATAACTCGGGTATTTGATGTCGGATCATGGTCATTTTTGGCAAAAAATTAAATTTGCTGGCATGGCCATTTTTAAATGGCAATCTATAATTCTGATCTTAACGAGTCTAAAAAGGTATACCACTCAAAGATCGGACTTATTTTGGCCGAAATATGCAAGTTATGAAGCTCCAAAAATCTAATATTTTTGTTATTGCTGAAAATATTACATGGTCATCTTTGAATGCTCATAACTCGGGTATTTGATGTCGGATCATGGTCATTTTTGGCAAAAAATTAAATTTGCTGGCATGGCCATTTTTAAATGGCAATCTATAATTCTGATCTTAACGAGTCTAAAAAGGTATACCACTCAAAGATCGGACTTATTTTGGCCGAGATATGCAAGTTATGAAGCTCCAAAAATCTTATTTTTTTGTTAATGCTGAAAATATTACATGGTCATCTTTGAATGCTCATAACTCGGGTATTTGATGTCGGATCATGGTCATTTTTGGCAAAAAATGAAATTTGCTGGCATGGCCATTTTTAAATGGCAATCTATAATTCTGATCTTAACGAGTCTAAAAAGGTATACCACTCAAAGATCGGACTTATTTTGGCCGAGATATGCAAGTTATGAAGCTCCAAAAATCTTATTTTTTCGTTAATGCTGAAAATATTACATGGTCATCTTTGAATGCTCATAACTCGGGTATTTGATGTCGGATCATGGTCATTTTTGGCAAAAAATGAAATTTGCTGGCATGGCCATTTTTAAATGGGAATCTATAATTCTGATCTTAACGAGTCTAAAAAGGTATACCACTCATAGATCGGACTTATTTTGGCCGAGATATGCAAGTTATGAAGCTCCAAAAATCTTATTTTTTTGTTAATGCTGAAAATATTACATGGTCATCTTTGAATGCTCATAACTCGGGTATTTGATGTCGGATCATGGTCATTTTTGGCAAAAAATTAAATTTGCTGGCATGGCCATTTTTAAATGGCAATCTATAATTCTGATCTTAACGAGTCTAAAAAGGTATACCACTCAAAGATCGGACTTATTTTGGCCGAGATATGCAAGTTATGAAGCTCCAAAAATATAATTTTTTTGTTAATGCTGAAAATATTACATGGTCATCTTTGAATGCTCATAACTCGGGTATTTGATGTCGGATCATGGTCATTTTTGGCAAAAAATGAAATTTGCTGGCATGGCCATTTTTAAATGGCAATCTATAATTCTGATCTTAACGAGTCTAAAAAGGTATACCACTCAAAGATCGGACTTATTTTGGCCGAGATATGCAAGTTATGAAGCTCCAAAAATCTAATTTTTTTGTTAATGCTGAAAATATTACATGGTCATCTTTGAATGCTCATAACTCGGGTATTTGATGTCGGATCATGGTCATTTTTGGCAAAAAATGAAATTTGCTGGCATGGCCATTTTTAAATGGCAATCTATAATTCTGATCTTAACGAGTCTAAAAAGGTATACCACTCAAAGATCGGACTTATTTTGGCCGAGATATGCAAGTTATGAAGCTCCAAAAATCTTATTTTTTTGTTAATGCTGAAAATATTACATGGTCATCTTTGAATGCTCATAACTCGGGTATTTGATGTCGGATCATGGTCATTTTTGGCAAAAAATTAAATTTGCTGGCATGGCCATTTTTAAATGCCAATCTATAATTCTGATCTTAACGAGTCTAAAAAGGTATACCACTCAAAGATCGGACTTATTTTGGCCGAGATATGCAAGTTATGAAGCTCCAAAAATCTTATTTTTTTGTTAATGCTGAAAATATTACATGGTCATCTTTGAATGCTCATAACTCGGGTATTTGATGTCGGATCATGGTCATTTTTGGCAAAAAATTAAATTTGCTGGCATGGCCATTTTTAAATGGCAATCTATAATTCTGATCTTAACGAGTCTAAAAAGGTATACCACTCAAAGATCGGACTTATTTTGGCCGAGATATGCAAGTTATGAAGCTCCAAAAATCTTATTTTTTTGTTAATGCTGAAAATATTACATGGTCATCTTTGAATGCTCATAACTCGGGTATTTGATGTCGGATCATGGTCATTTTTGGCAAAAAATGAAATTTTCTGGCATGGCCATTTTTAAATGGCAATCTATAATTCTGATCTTAACGAGTCTAAAAAGGTATACCACTCAAAGATCGGACTTATTTTGGCCGAGATATGCAAGTTATGAAGCTCCAAAAATCTTATTTTTTTGTTAATGCTGAAAATATTACATGGTCATCTTTGAATGCTCATAACTCGGGTATTTGATGTGGGATCATGGTCATTTTTGGCAAGAAATGAAATTTGCTGGCATGGCCATTTTTAAATGGCAATCTATAATTCTGATCTTAACGAGTCTAAAAAGGTATACCACTCAAAGATCGGACTTATTTTGGCCGAGATATGCAAGTTATGAAGCTCCAAAAATCTTATTTTTTTGTTAATGCTGAAAATATTACATGGTCATCTTTGAATGCTCATAACTCGGGTATTTGATGTCGGATCATGGTCATTTTTGGCAAAAAATTAAATTTGCTGGCATGGCCATTTTTAAATGCCAATCTATAATTCTGATCTTAACGAGTCTAAAAAGGTATACCACTCAAAGATCGGACTTATTTTGGCCGAGATATGCAAGTTATGAAGCTCCAAAAATCTTATTTTTTTGTTAATGCTGAAAATATTACATGGTCATCTTTGAATGCTCATAACTCGGGTATTTGATGTCGGATCATGGTCATTTTTGGCAAAAAATGAAATTTGCTGGCATGGCCATTTTTAAATGGCAATCTATAATTCTGATCTTAACGAGTCTAAAAAGGTATACCACTCAAAGATCGGACTTATTTTGGCCGAGATATGCAAGTTATGAAGCTCCAAAAATCTTATTTTTTTGTTAATGCTGAAAATATTACATGGTCATCTTTGAATGCTCATAACTCGGGTATTTGATGTCGGATCATGGTCATTTTTGGCAAAAAATGAAATTTGCTGGCATGGCCATTTTTAAATGGCAATCTATAATTCTGATCTTAACGAGTCTAAAAAGGTATACCACTCAAAGATCGGACTTATTTTGGCCGAGATATGCAAGTTATGAAGCTCCAAAAATCTTATTTTTTTGTTAATGCTGAAAATATTACATGGTCATCTTTGAATGCTCATAACTCGGGTATTTGATGTCGGATCATGGTCATTTTTGGCAAGAAATGAAATTTGCTGGCATGGCCATTTTTAAATGGCAATCTATAATTCTGATCTTAACGAGTCTAAAAAGGTATACCACTCAAAGATCGGACTTATTTTGGCCGAGATATGCAAGTTATGAAGCTCCAAAAATCTAATTTTTTTGTTAATGCTGAAAATATTACATGGTCATCTTTGAATGCTCATAACTCGGGTATTTGATGTCGGATCATGGTCATTTTTGGCAAGAAATGAAATTTGCTGGCATGGCCATTTTTAAATGGCAATCTATAATTCTGATCTTAACGAGTCTAAAAAGGTATACCACTCAAAGATCGGACTTATTTTGGCCGAGATATGCAAGTTATGAAGCTCCAAAAATCTTATTTTTTTGTTAATGCTGAAAATATTACATGGTCATCTTTGAATGCTCATAACTCGGGTATTTGATGTCGGATCATGGTCATTTTTGGCAAAAAATGAAATTTGCTGGCATGGCCATTTTTAAATGGCAATCTATAATTCTGATCTTAACGAGTCTAAAAAGGTATACCACTCAAAGATCGGACTTATTTTGGCCGAGATATGCAAGTTATGAAGCTCCAAAAATCTTATTTTTTTGTTAATGCTGAAAATATTACATGGTCATCTTTGAATGCTCATAACTCGGGTATTTGATGTCGGATCATGGTCATTTTTGGCAAAAAATGAAATTTGCTGGCATGGCCATTTTTAAATGGCAATCTATAATTCTGATCTTAACGAGTCTAAAAAGGTATACCACTCAAAGATCGGACTTATTTTGGCCGAGATATGCAAGTTATGAAGCTCCAAAAATCTTATTTTTTTGTTAATGCTGAAAATATTACATGGTCATCTTTGAATGCTCATAACTCGGGTATTTGATGTCGGATCATGGTCATTTTTGGCAAAAAATTAAATTTGCTGGCATGGCCATTTTTAAATGGCAATCTATAATTCTGATCTTAACGAGTCTAAAAAGGTATACCACTCAAAGATCGGACTTATTTTGGCCGAGATATGCAAGTTATGAAGCTCCAAAAATCTTATTTTTTTGTTAATGCTGAAAATATTACATGGTCATCTTTGAATGCTCATAACTCGGGTATTTGATGTCGGATCATGGTCATTTTTGGCAAAAAATGAAATTTGCTGGCATGGCCATTTTTAAATGGCAATCTATAATTCTGATCTTAACGAGTCTAAAAAGGTATACCACTCAAAGATCTGACTTATTTTGGCCGAGATATGCAAGTTATGAAGCTCCAAAAATCTTATTTTTTTGTTAATGCTGAAAATATTACATGGTCATCTTTGAATGCTCATAACTCGGGTATTTGATGTCGGATCATGGTCATTTTTGGCAAAAAATGAAATTTGCTGGCATGGCCATTTTTAAATGGCAATCTATAATTCTGATCTTAACGAGTCTAAAAAGGTATACCACTCAAAGATCGGACTTATTTTGGCCGAGATATGCAAGTTATGAAGCTCCAAAAATCTAATTTTTTTGTTAATGCTGAAAATATTACATGGTCATCTTTGAATGCTCATAACTCGGGTATTTGATGTCGGATCATGGTCATTTTTTGCAAAAAATGAAATTTGCTGGCATGGCCATTTTTAAATGGCAATCTATAATTCTGATCTTAACGAGTCTAAAAAGGTATACCACTCAAAGATCGGACTTATTTTGGCCGAGATATGCAAGTTATGAAGCTCCAAAAATCTTATTTTTTTGTTAATGCTGAAAATATTACATGGTCATCTTTGAATGCTCATAACTCGGGTATTTGATGTCGGATCATGGTCATTTTTGGCAAAAAATGAAATTTGCTGGCATGGCCATTTTTAAATGGCAATCTATAATTCTGATCTTAACGAGTCTAAAAAGGTATACCACTCAAAGATCGGACTTATTTTGGCCGAGATATGCAAGTTATGAAGCTCCAAAAATCTTATTTTTTTGTTAATGCTGAAAATATTACATGGTCATCTTTGAATGCTCATAACTCGGGTATTTGATGTCGGATCATGGTCATTTTTGGCAAGAAATGAAATTTGCTGGCATGGCCATTTTTAAATGGCAATCTATAATTCTGATCTTAACGAGTCTAAAAAGGTATACCACTCAAAGGTCGGACTTATTTTGGGCGAGATATGCAAGTTATGAAGCTCCAAAAATCTTATTTTTTTGTTAATGCTGAAAATATTACATGGTCATCTTTGAATGCTCATAACTCGGGTATTTGATGTCGGATCATGGTCATTTTTGGCAAAAAATTAAATTTGCTGGCATGGCCATTTTTAAATGCCAATCTATAATTCTGATCTTAACGAGTCTAAAAAGGTATACCACTCAAAGATCGGACTTATTTTGGCCGAGATATGCAAGTTATGAAGCTCCAAAAATCTTATTGTTTTGTTAATGCTGAAAATATTACATGGACATCTTTGAATGCTCATAACTCGGGTATTTGATGTCGGATCATGGTCATTTTTGGCAAAAAATGAAATTTGCTGGCATGGCCATTTTTAAATGGCAATCTATAATTCTGATCTTAACGAGTCTAAAAAGGTATACCACTCAAAGATCGGACTTATTTTGGCCGAGATATGCAAGTTATGAAGCTCCAAAAATCTTATTTTTTTGTTAATGCTGAAAATATTACATGGTCATCTTTGAATGCTCATAACTCGGGTATTTGATGTCGGATCATGGTCATTTTTGGCAAAAAATGAAATTTGCTGGCATGGCCATTTTTAAATGGCAATCTATAATTCTGATCTTAACGAGTCTAAAAAGGTATACCACTCAAAGATCGGACTTATTTTGGCCGAGATATGCAAGTTATGAAGCTCCAAAAATCTTATTTTTTTGTTAATGCTGAAAATATTACATGGTCATCTTTGAATGCTCATAACTCGGGTATTTGATGTCGGATCATGGTCATTTTTGGCAAAAAATGAAATTTGCTGGCATGGCCATTTTTAAATGGGAATCTATAATTCTGATCTTAACGAGTCTAAAAAGGTATACCACTCATAGATCGGACTTATTTTGGCCGAGATATGCAAGCTATGAAGCTCCAAAAATCTTATTTTTTTGTTAATGCTGAAAATATTACATGGTCATCTTTGAATGCTCATAACTCGGGTATTTGATGTCGGATCATGGTCATTTTTGGCAAAAAATGAAATTTGCTGGCATGGCCATTTTTAAATGGCAATCTATAATTCTGATCTTAACGAGTCTAAAAAGGTATACCACTCAAAGATCGGACTTATTTTGGCCGAGATATGCAAGTTATGAAGCTCCAAAAATCTAATTTTTTTGTTAATGCTGAAAATATTACATGGTCATCTTTGAATGCTCATAACTCGGGTATTTGATGTCGGATCATGGTCATTTTTGGCAAGAAATGAAATTTGCTGGCATGGCCATTTTTAAATGGCAATCTATAATTCTGATCTTAACGAGTCTAAAAAGGTATACCACTCAAAGATCGGACTTATTTTGGCCGAGATATGCAAGTTATGAAGCTCCAAAAATCTGATTTTTTTGTTAATGCTGAAAATATTACATGGTCATCTTTGAATGCTCATAACTCGGGTATTTGATGTCGGATCATGGTCATTTTTGGCAAAAAATGAAATTTGCTGGCATGGCCATTTTTAAATGGCAATCTATAATTCTGATCTTAACGAGTCTAAAAAGGTATACCACTCAAAGATCGGACTTATTTTGGCCGAGATATGCAAGTTATGAAGCTCCAAAAATCTTATTTTTTTGTTAATGCTGAAAATATTACATGGTCATCTTTGAATGCTCATAACTCGGGTATTTGATGTCGGATCATGGTCATTTTTGGCAAAAAATGAAATTTGCTGGCATGGCCATTTTTAAATGGCAATCTATAATTCTGATCTTAACGAGTCTAAAAAGGTATACCACTCAAAGATCGGACTTATTTTGGCCGAGATATGCAAGTTATGAAGCTCCAAAAATCTTATTTTTTTGTTAATGCTGAAAATATTACATGGTCATCTTTGAATGCTCATAACTCGGGTATTTGATGTCGGATCATGGTCATTTTTGGCAAAAAATGAAATTTGCTGGCATGGCCATTTTTAAATGGCAATCTATAATTCTGATCTTAACGAGTCTAAAAAGGTATACCACTCAAAGATCGGACTTATTTTGGCCGAGATATGCAAGTTATGAAGCTCCAAAAATCTTATTTTTTTGTTAATGCTGAAAATATTACATGGTCATCTTTGAATGCTCATAACTCGGGTATTTGATGTCGGATCATGGTCATTTTTGGCAAAAAATGAAATTTGCTGGCATGGCCATTTTTAAATGGCAATCTATAATTCTGATCTTAACGAGTCTAAAAAGGTATACCACTCAAAGATCGGACTTATTTTGGCCGAGATATGCAAGTTATGAAGCTCCAAAAATCTTATTTTTTTGTTAATGCTGAAAATATTACATGGTCATCTTTGAATGCTCATAACTCGGGTATTTGATGTCGGATCATGGTCATTTTTGGCAAAAAATGAAATTTGCTGGCATGGCCATTTTTAAATGGCAATCTATAATTCTGATCTTAACGAGTCTAAAAAGGTATACCACTCAAAGATCGGACTTATTTTGGCCGAGATATGCAAGTTATGAAGCTCCAAAAATCTTATTTTTTTGTTAATGCTGAAAATATTACATGGTCATCTTTGAATGCTCATAACTCGGGTATTTGATGTCGGATCATGGTCATTTTTGGCAAAAAATGAAATTTGCTGGCATGGCCATTTTTAAATGGCAATCTATAATTCTGATCTTAACGAGTCTAAAAAGGTATACCACTCAAAGATCGGACTTATTTTGGCCGAGATATGCAAGTTATGAAGCTCCAAAAATCTTATTTTTTTGTTAATGCTGAAAATATTACATGGTCATCTTTGAATGCTCATAACTCGGGTATTTGATGTCGGATCATGGTCATTTTTGGCAAAAAATGAAATTTGCTGGCATGGCCATTTTTAAATGGCAATCTATAATTCTGATCTTAACGAGTCTAAAAAGGTATACCACTCAAAGATCGGACTTATTTTGGCCGAGATATGCAAGTTATGAAGCTCCAAAAATCTTATTTTTTTGTTAATGCTGAAAATATTACATGGTCATCTTTGAATGCTCATAACTCGGGTATTTGATGTCGGATCATGGTCATTTTTGGCAAAAAATTAAATTTGCTGGCATGGCCATTTTTAAATGGCAATCTATAATTCTGATCTTAACGAGTCTAAAAAGGTATACCACTCAAAGATCGGACTTATTTTGGCCGAGATATGCAAGTTATGAAGCTCCAAAAATCTTATTTTTTCGTTAATGCTGAAAATATTACATGGTCATCTTTGAATGCTCATAACTCGGGTATTTGATGTCGGATCATGGTCATTTTTGGCAAAAAATGAAATTTGCTGGCATGGCCATTTTTAAATGGCAATCTATAATTCTGATCTTAACGAGTCTAAAAAGGTATACCACTCAAAGATCGGACTTATTTTGGCCGAGATATGCAAGTTATGAAGCTCCAAAAATCTTATTTTTTTGTTAATGCTGAAAATATTACATGGTCATCTTTGAATGCTCATAACTCGGGTATTTGATGTCGGATCATGGTCATTTTTGGCAAAAAATGAAATTTGCTGGCATGGCTATTTTTAAATGGCAATCTATAATTCTGATCTTAACGAGTCTAAAAAGGTATACCACTCAAAGATCGGACTTATTTTGGCCGAGATATGCAAGTTATGAAGCTCCAAAAATCTTATTTTTTTGTTAATGCTGAAAATATTACATGGTCATCTTTGAATGCTCATAACTCGGGTATTTGATGTCGGATCATGGTCATTTTTGGCAAAAAATGAAATTTGCTGGCATGGCCATTTTTAAATGGCAATCTATAATTCTGATCTTAACGAGTCTAAAAAGGTATACCACTCAAAGATCGGACTTATTTTGGCCGAGATATGCAAGTTATGAAGCTCCAAAAATCTGATTTTTTTGTTAATGCTGAAAATATTACATGGTCATCTTTGAATGCTCATAACTCGGGTATTTGATGTCGGATCATGGTCATTTTTGGCAAAAAATTAAATTTGCTGGCATGGCCATTTTTAAATGGCAATCTATAATTCTGATCTTAACGAGTCTAAAAAGGTATACCACTCAAAGATCGGACTTATTTTGGCCGAGATATGCAAGTTATGAAGCTCCAAAAATCTTATTTTTTTGTTAATGCTGAAAATATTACATGGTCATCTTTGAATGCTCATAACTCGGGTATTTGATGTCGGATCATGGTCATTTTTTGGCAAAAAATGAAATTTGCTGGCATGGCCATTTTTAAATGGCAATCTATAATTCTGATCTTAACGAGTCTAAAAAGGTATACCACTCAAAGATCGGACTTATTTTGGCCGAAATATGCAAGTTATGAAGCTCCAAAAATCTTATTTTTTTGTTAATGCTGAAAATATTACATGGTCATCTTTGAATGCTCATAACTCGGGTATTTGATGTCGGATCATGGTCATTTTTGGCAAAAAATGAAATTTGCTGGCATGGCCATTTTTAAATGGCAATCTATAATTCTGATCTTAACGAGTCTAAAAAGGTATACCACTCAAAGATCGGACTTATTTTGGCCGAGATATGCAAGTTATGAAGCTCCAAAAATCTTATTTTTTTGTTAATGCTGAAAATATTACATGGTCATCTTTGAATGCTCATAACTCGGGTATTTGATGTCGGATCATGGTCATTTTTGGCAAAAAATTAAATTTGCTGGCATGGCCATTTTTAAATGGCAATCTATAATTCTGATCTTAACGAGTCTAAAAAGGTATACCACTCAAAGATCGGACTTATTTTGGCCGAGATATGCAAGTTATGAAGCTCCAAAAATCTTATTTTTTTGTTAATGCTGAAAATATTACATGGTCATCTTTGAATGCTCATAACTCGGGTATTTGATGTCGGATCATGGTCATTTTTGGCAAAAAATGAAATTTGCTGGCATGGCCATTTTTAAATGGCAATCTATAATTCTGATCTTAACGAGTCTAAAAAGGTATACCACTCAAAGATCGGACTTATTTTGGCCGAGATATGCAAGTTATGAAGCTCCAAAAATCTTATTTTTTTGTTAATGCTGAAAATATTACATGGTCATCTTTGAATGCTCATAACTCGGGTATTTGATGTCGGATCATGGTCATTTTTGGCAAAAAAATTAAATTTGCTGGCATGGCCATTTTTAAATGGCAATCTATAATTCGGATCTTAACGAGTCTAAAAAGGTATACCACTCAAAGATCGGACTTATTTTGGCCGAGATATGCAAGTTATGAAGCTCCAAAAATCTAATTTTTTTGTTAATGCTGAAAATATTACATGGTCATCTTTGAATGCTCATAGCTCGGGTATTTGATGTCGGATCATGGTCATTTTTTGCAAAAAATGAAATTTGCTGGCATGGCCATTTTTAAATGGCAATCTATAATTCTGATCTTAACGAGTCTAAAAAGGTATACCACTCAAAGATCGGACTTATTTTGGCCGAGATATGCAAGTTATGAAGCTCCAAAAATCTGATTTTTTTTGTTAATGCTGAAAATATTACATGGTCATCTTTGAATGCTCATAACTCGGGTATTTGATGTCGGATCATGGTCATTTTTGGCAAAAAATTAAATTGGCTGGCATGGCCATTTTTAAATGGCAATCTATAATTCTGATCTTAACGAGTCTAAAAAGGTATACCACTCAAAGATCGGACTTATTTTGGCCGAGATATGCAAGTTATGAAGCTCCAAAAATCTTATTTTTTCGTTAATGCTGAAAATATTACATGGTCATCTTTGAATGCTCATAACTCGGGTATTTGATGTCGGATCATGGTCATTTTTGGCAAAAAATGAAATTTGCTGGCATGGCCATTTTTAAATGGCAATCTATAATTCTGATCTTAACGAGTCTAAAAAGGTATACCACTCATAGATCTGACTTATTTTGGCCGAAATATGCAAGTTATGAAGCTCCAAAAATCTTATTTTTTTGTTAATGCTGAAAATATTACATGGTCATCTTTGAATGCTCATAGCTCGGGTATTTGATGTCGGATCATGGTCATTTTTTGCAAAAAATGAAATTTGCTGGCATGGCCATTTTTAAATGGCAATCTATAATTCTGATCTTAACGAGTCTAAAAAGGTATACCACTCAAAGATCGGACTTATTTTGGCCGAGATATGCAAGTTATGAAGCTCCAAAAATCTAATTTTTTTGATAATGCTCAAAATATTACATGGTCATCTTTGAATGCTCATAACTCGGGTATTTGATGTCGGATCATGGTCATTTTTGGCAAAAAATGAAATTTGCTGGCATGGCCATTTTTAAATGGCAATCTATAATTCTGATCTTAACGAGTCTAAAAGGTATACCACTCAAAGATCGGACTTATTTTGGCCGAGATATGCAAGTTATGAAGCTCCAAAAATCTTATTTTTTTGTTAATGCTGAAAATATTACATTGTCATCTTTGAATGCTCATAACTCGGGTATTTGATGTCGGATAATGGTCATTTTTGGCAAAAAATGAAATTTGCTGGCATGGCCATTTTTAAATGGCAATCTATAATTCTGATCTTATCGAGTCTAAAAAGGTATACCACTCAAAGATCGGACTTATTTTGGCCGAGATATGCAAGTTATGAAGCTCCAAAAATCTTATTTTTTTGCTTATGCTGAAAATATTACATGGTCATCTTTGAATGCTCATAGCTCAAGTATTTGATGTCGGATCATGGTCATTTTTGGAAAAAATGAAATTTACTGGCATGGCCATTTTTAAATGGCAATCTATAATTCTGATCTTACCGAGTCTAAAAAGGTATACCACTCAAAGATCGGAATTATTTTGGCCGAGATATGCAAGTTATGAAGCTCCAAAAATCTAATTTTTTTGTTTATGCTGAAAATCTTACATGGTCATTTTTGAATGCTCATAACTCAGGTATTTGATGTCGGATCATGGTCATTTTTGGCAAAAAATTTAATTTGCTGGCATGGCCATTTTTAAATGGCAATCTATAATTCTGATCTTATCGAGTCTAAAAAGGTATACCACTCAAAGATCGGACTTATTTTGGCCGAGATATGCAAGTTATGAAGCTCTAAAAATATATTTTTTTTTGTTAATGCTGAAAATATTACATGGTCATCTTTGAATGCTCATAACTCGGGTATTTGATGTCGGATCATGGTCATTTTTGGCAAAAAATTAAATTTGCTGGCATGGCCATGTTTAAATGGCAATCTATAATTCTGATCTTAACGAGTCTAAAAAGGTATACCACTCAAAGATCGGACTTATTTTGGCCGAGATATGCAAGTTATGAAGCTCCAAAAATCTTATTTTTTTGTTAATGCTGAAAATATTACATGGTCATCTTTGACTGCTCATAGCTCGGGTATTTTATGTCGAATCATGGTCATTTTTGGCAAAAAATTAAATTTGCTGGTATGGCCATTTTTAAATGGCAATCTATTATTCTGATCTTAACGAGTCTAAAAAGGTATACCACTCAAAGATCGGACTTATTTTGGCCGAGATATGCAAGTTATGAAGCTCCAAAAATCTTATTTTTTTGTTAATGCTGAAAATATTACATGGTCATCTTTGAATGCTCATAGCTCGGGTATTTGATGTCGGAAAATGGTCATTTTTGGTAAAAAATGAAATTTGCTGGCATGGACATTTTTAAAAAACAATCTATAATTCTGATCTTAACGAGTCTAAAAAAGGCATACCACTCAAAAGATCGGACTTATTTTTGGCCGAGATATGCAAGTTATGAAGCTCCAAAAATCGAATTTTTTCGTTAATGCTGAAAATCTTACATGGTCATCTTTGAATGCTCATAACTCGGGTATTTGATGTCGGATCATGGTCATTTTTGGCAAAAAATGCAATTTGCTGGCATGGCCATTTTTAAATGGGAATCTATAATTCTGATCTTAACGAGTCTAAAAAGGTATACCACTCAAAGATCGGACTTATTTTGGCCGAGATATGCAAGTTATGAAGCTCCAAAAATCTTTTGTTAATGCTGAAAATATTATAGGTCATCTTTGAATGCTCATAACTCGGGTATTTGATGTCGGATCATGGTCATTTTTGGCAAAAAATTAAATTTGCTGGCATGGCCATTTTTAAATGGCAATCTATAATTCTGATTTTAACGAGTCTAAAAAGGTATACCACTCAAAGATCGGACTTATTTTGGCCGAGATATGCAAGTTATGAAGCTCCAAAAATCTTATTTTTTTGTTAATGCTGAAAATATTACATGGTCATCTTTGAATGCTCACAGCTCGGGTATTTGATGTCGGATCATGGTCATTTTTGGCAAAAAATGAAATTTGCTGGCATGGCCATTTTTAAATGGCAATCTATAATTCTGATCTTAACGAGTCTAAAAAGGTATACCACTCAAAGATTGGACTTATTTTGGCCGAGATATGCAAGTTATGAAGCTCCAAAAATCTTATTATTTTGTTAATGCTGAAAATATTACATGGTCATCTTTGAATGCTCATAGCTCGGGTATTTGATGTCGGATAATGGTCATTTTTGGCAAAAAATGAAATTTGCTGGCATGGCCATTTTTAAATGGCAATCTATAATTCTGATCTTAACGAGTCTAAAAAGGTTTACCACTCAAAGATCGGACTTATTTTGGCCGAGATATGCAAGTTATGAAGCTCCAAAAATCTTATTTTTTCGTTAATGCTGAAAATCTTACATGGTCATCTTTGAATGCTCATAACTCGGGTATTTGATGTCGGATCATGGTCATTTTTGGCAAAAAAGGCAATTTGCAGGCATGGCCATTTTTAAATGGCAATCTATAATTCTGATCTTAACGAGTCTAAAAAGGTATACCACTCAAAGATCGGACTTATTTTGGCCGAGATATGCGAGTTATGAAGCTCCAAAAATCTTATATTTTTGTTAATGCTGAAAATATTACATGGTCATCTTTGAATGCTCATAACTCGGGTATTTGATGTCGGATCATGGTCATTTTTGCCAAAAAATGAAATTTGCTGGCATGGCCATTTTTAAATGGCAATCTATAATTCTGATCTTAACGAGCTCTAAAAGGTATACCACTCAAAGATCGGACTTATTTTGGCCGAGATACGCAAGTTATGAGGCTCCAAAAAATCTTATTTTTTGGTTAATGCTGAAAATATTACATGGTCATCTTTGAATGCTCATAACTCGGGTATTTGATGTCGGATCATGGTCATTTTTGGCATAAAAATGAAATTTGCTGGCATGGCCATTTTTAAATGGCAATCTATAATTCTGATCTTAACGAGTCTAAAAAGGTATACCACTCAAAGATCGGACTTATTTTGGCCGAGATATGCAAGTTATGAAGCTCCAAAAATCTTATTTTTTTGTTAATGCTGAAAATATTACATGGTCATCTTTGAATGCTCATAACTCGGGTATTTGATGTTGAATCATGGTCATTTTTGGCAAAAAATGAAATTTGCTGGCATGGCCATTTTTAAATGGCAATCTATAATTCTGATCTTAACGAGTCTTAAAAGGTATACCACTCAAAGATTTGAATTTATTTTGGCCGAGATATGCAACTTATGAAGCCTCAAAAATCATATTTTTGAGTCTATGCTGAAAATATTACATGGTTATCTTTGAATGCTCATAACTCGGGTATTTGATGTCGGATCATGGTCATTTTTGGGAAAAAATGAAATTTTACTGGCATGGCCATTTTGTAAATCGGCAATCTATAATTCTGATCTTACCGAGTCTTAAAAGGTATACCACTCAAAGATCGGAATTATTTTGGCCGAGATATGCAAGTTATGAAGCTCCAAAAATCTAATTTTTTTGTTAATGCTGAAAATCGTACATGGTCATCTTTGAATGCTCATAACTCGGGTATTTGATGTCGGATCATGGTCATTTTTGGCAAAAAATTAAATTTTCTGGCATGGCCATTTTTAAATGGCAATCTATAATTCTGATCTTAACGAATCTAAAAAGGTATGCTCAATCAAAGATCGGACTTATTTTGGCCGAGATATTCAAGCTATGAAGCTCCAAAAATCTAATTTTTTCGTTAATGCTGAAAATATTACATGGTCATCTTTGAATGCTCATAGCTCGGGTATTTGATGCTTGATCATGGTCATTTTTGGCAAAAAATGAAATTAGCTGGCATGGCCATTTTTAAATGGCAATCTATAATTCTGATCGTAACGAGTCTAAAAAGGTATACCACTCAAAGATCGGACTTATTTTGGCCGAAATATGCAAGTTATGAAGCTCCAAAAATCTTATTATTTTGTTAATGCTGAAAATATTACATGGTCATCTTTGGAATGATCTATAACTCGGGTATTTGATGTCGGATCATGGTCATTTTTGGCAAAAGATTAAATTTGTTGGCATGGCCATTTTTAAATGGCAATCTATAATTCTGATCTTAACGAGACTAAAAAAAAAAGGGTATACCACTCAAAGATCGGACTTATTTTGGCCGAGATATGTAAGTTATGAAGCTCCAAAAATCTTATTTTTTTGTTAATGCTGAAAATATTACATGGTCATCTTTGAATGCTCATAACTCGGGTATTTGATGTCGGATCATGGTCATTTTTTGCAAAAAATGAAATTTGGTTGGCATGGCCATTTTTAAATGGCAATCTATAATTCTGATCTTAACGAGTCTATAAAGGTATACCACTCAAAGATCAGACTTATTTTGTCCGAGATATGCAAGTTATGAAGCTCCAAAAATTTAATTTTTTTGTTAATGCTGAAAATATTACATGGTCATCTTTGAATGCTCATAACTCGGGTATTTGATGTCGGATCATGGTCATTTTTGGCAAAAAATGAAATTTGCTGGTATGGCCATTTTTAAATGGCAATCTATAATTCTGATCTTAACGAGTCTAAAAAGGTTTACCACTCAAAGATCGGACTTATTTTGGCCGAGATATGCAACTTATGAAGCTCCAAAAATCTTATTTTTTTGTTAATGCTGAAAATATTACATTGTTATCTTTGAATGCTCATAACTCGGGTATTTGATGTCGGATCATGGTCATTTTTGGCAAATAATTAAATTTGCTGGCATGGCCATTTTTAAATGGCAATCTATAATTCTGATCTTAACGAGTCTAAAAAGGTATACTACTCAAAGATCGGACTTATTTTGGCCGAGATATGCAAGTTATGAAGCTCCAAAAATCTTATTTTTGTGCCAATGCTGAAAATATTACATGTAAAAATATGAATGCTCATAACTCGGGTATTTGATGTCGGATCATGGTCATTTTTGGCATAAAATTAAATTTGCCGGCATGGCCATTTTTAAATGGCAATCTATAATTCTGATCTTAACGAGTCTAAAAAGGCATATCACTCAAAGATCGGACTTATTTTGGCTGAGATATGCAAGTTATGAAGCTCCAAAAATCTTATTTTTTTGTTAATCCTGGAAATATTACATGGTCATCTTTGAATGCTCATAACTCGGGTATTTGATGGTTGATCATGGTCATTTTTTGCAAAAAATGAAATTTGCTGGCATGGTTATTTTTAAATGCCACCTTTAATTCTGAATTTAACGAGTCTAAAAAGGTATACCACTCAAAGATCGGACTTATTTTGGCCGAGATATGCAAGTTATGAAGCTCCAAAAATCTTATTTTTTGTTAATGCTGAAAATATTACATGGTTATCTTTGAATGCTCATAACTCGGGTATTTGATGTCGGATCATGGTCATTTTTGGCAAAAAATGAAATTTGCTGGCATGGCCATTTTTAAATGGCAATCTATAATTCTGATCTTAACGAGTCTAAAAAGGTATACCACTCAAAGATCGGACTTATTTTGGCCGAGATATGCAAGTTATGAAGCTCCAAAAATCTTATTTTTTTGTTAATGCTGAAAATATTACATGGTCATCTTTGAATGCTCATAACTCGGGTATTTGATGTCGGATCATGGTCATTTTTGGCAAAAAATGAAATTTGCTGGCATGGCCATTTTTAAATGGCAATCTATAATTCTGATCTTAACGAGTCTAAAAAGGTATACCACTCAAAGATCGGACTTATTTTGGCCGAGATATGCAAGTTATGAAGCTCCAAAAATCTTATTTTTTTGTTAATGCTGAAAATATTACATGGTCATCTTTGAATGCTCATAACTCGGGTATTTGATGTCGGATCATGGTCATTTTTGGCAAAAAATGAAATTTGCTGGCATGGCCATTTTTAAATGGCAATCTATAATTCTGATCTTAACGAGTCTAAAAAGGTATACCACTCAAAGATCGGACTTATTTTGGCCGAGATATGCAAGTTATGAAGCTCCAAAAATCTTATTTTTTTGTTAATGCTGAAAATATTACATGGTCATCTTTGAATGCTCATAACTCGGGTATTTGATGTCGGATCATGGTCATTTTTGGCAAAAAATGAAATTTGCTGGCATGGCCATTTTTAAATGGCAATCTATAATTCTGATCTTAACGAGTCTAAAAAGGTATACCACTCAAAGATCGGACTTATTTTGGCCGAGATATGCAAGTTATGAAGCTCCAAAAATCTTATTTTTTTGTTAATGCTGAAAATATTACATGGTCATCTTTGAATGCTCATAACTCGGGTATTTGATGTCGGATCATGGTCATTTTTGGCAAAAAATTAAATTTGCTGGCATGGCCATTTTTAAATGGCAATCTATAATTCTGATCTTAACGAGTCTAAAAAGGTATACCACTCAAAGATCGGACTTATTTTGGCCGAGATATGCAAGTTATGAAGCTCCAAAAATCTTATTTTTTTGTTAATGCTGAAAATATTACATGGTCATCTTTGAATGCTCATAACTCGGGTATTTGATGTCGGATCATGGTCATTTTTGGCAAAAAATTAAATTTGCTGGCATGGCCATTTTTAAATGGCAATCTATAATTCTGATCTTAACGAGTCTAAAAAGGTATACCACTCAAAGATCGGACTTATTTTGGCCGAGATATGCAAGTTATGAAGCTCCAAAAATCTTATTTTTTTGTTAATGCTGAAAATATTACATGGTCATCTTTGAATGCTCATAACTCGGGTATTTGATGTCGGATCATGGTCATTTTTGGCAAAAAATGAAATTTGCTGGCATGGCCATTTTTAAATGGCAATCTATAATTCTGATCTTAACGAGTCTAAAAAGGTATACCACTCAAAGATCGGACTTATTTTGGCCGAGATATGCAAGTTATGAAGCTCCAAAAATCTTATTTTTTTGTTAATGCTGAAAATATTACATGGTCATCTTTGAATGCTCATAACTCGGGTATTTGATGTCGGATCATGGTCATTTTTGGCAAAAAATGAAATTTGCTGGCATGGCCATTTTTAAATGGCAATCTATAATTCTGATCTTAACGAGTCTAAAAAGGTATACCACTCAAAGATCGGACTTATTTTGGCCGAGATATGCAAGTTATGAAGCTCCAAAAATCTTATTTTTTTGTTAATGCTGAAAATATTACATGGTCATCTTTGAATGCTCATAACTCGGGTATTTGATGTCGGATCATGGTCATTTTTGGCAAAAAATGAAATTTGCTGGCATGGCCATTTTTAAATGGCAATCTATAATTCTGATCTTAACGAGTCTAAAAAGGTATACCACTCAAAGATCGGACTTATTTTGGCCGAGATATGCAAGTTATGAAGCTCCAAAAATCTTATTTTTTTGTTAATGCTGAAAATATTACATGGTCATCTTTGAATGCTCATAACTCGGGTATTTGATGTCGGATCATGGTCATTTTTGGCAAAAAATGAAATTTGCTGGCATGGCCATTTTTAAATGGCAATCTATAATTCTGATCTTAACGAGTCTAAAAAGGTATACCACTCAAAGATCGGACTTATTTTGGCCGAGATATGCAAGTTATGAAGCTCCAAAAATCTTATTTTTTTGTTAATGCTGAAAATATTACATGGTCATCTTTGAATGCTCATAACTCGGGTATTTGATGTCGGATCATGGTCATTTTTGGCAAAAAATGAAATTTGCTGGCATGGCCATTTTTAAATGGCAATCTATAATTCTGATCTTAACGAGTCTAAAAAGGTATACCACTCAAAGATCGGACTTATTTTGGCCGAGATATGCAAGTTATGAAGCTCCAAAAATCTTATTTTTTTGTTAATGCTGAAAATATTACATGGTCATCTTTGAATGCTCATAACTCGGGTATTTGATGTCGGATCATGGTCATTTTTGGCAAAAAATGAAATTTGCTGGCATGGCCATTTTTAAATGGCAATCTATAATTCTGATCTTAACGAGTCTAAAAAGGTATACCACTCAAAGATCGGACTTATTTTGGCCGAGATATGCAAGTTATGAAGCTCCAAAAATCTTATTTTTTTGTTAATGCTGAAAATATTACATGGTCATCTTTGAATGCTCATAACTCGGGTATTTGATGTCGGATCATGGTCATTTTTGGCAAAAAATTAAATTTGCTGGCATGGCCATTTTTAAATGGCAATCTATAATTCTGATCTTAACGAGTCTAAAAAGGTATACCACTCAAAGATCGGACTTATTTTGGCCGAGATATGCAAGTTATGAAGCTCCAAAAATCTTATTTTTTTGTTAATGCTGAAAATATTACATGGTCATCTTTGAATGCTCATAACTCGGGTATTTGATGTCGGATCATGGTCATTTTTGGCAAAAAATGAAATTTGCTGGCATGGCCATTTTTAAATGGCAATCTATAATTCTGATCTTAACGAGTCTAAAAAGGTATACCACTCAAAGATCGGACTTATTTTGGCCGAGATATGCAAGTTATGAAGCTCCAAAAATCTTATTTTTTTGTTAATGCTGAAAATATTACATGGTCATCTTTGAATGCTCATAACTCGGGTATTTGATGTCGGATCATGGTCATTTTTGGCAAAAAATGAAATTTGCTGGCATGGCCATTTTTAAATGGCAATCTATAATTCTGATCTTAACGAGTCTAAAAAGGTATACCACTCAAAGATCGGACTTATTTTGGCCGAGATATGCAAGTTATGAAGCTCCAAAAATCTTATTTTTTTGTTAATGCTGAAAATATTACATGGTCATCTTTGAATGCTCATAACTCGGGTATTTGATGTCGGATCATGGTCATTTTTGGCAAAAAATGAAATTTGCTGGCATGGCCATTTTTAAATGGCAATCTATAATTCTGATCTTAACGAGTCTAAAAAGGTATACCACTCAAAGATCGGACTTATTTTGGCCGAGATATGCAAGTTATGAAGCTCCAAAAATCTTATTTTTTTGTTAATGCTGAAAATATTACATGGTCATCTTTGAATGCTCATAACTCGGGTATTTGATGTCGGATCATGGTCATTTTTGGCAAAAAATGAAATTTGCTGGCATGGCCATTTTTAAATGGCAATCTATAATTCTGATCTTAACGAGTCTAAAAAGGTATACCACTCAAAGATCGGACTTATTTTGGCCGAGATATGCAAGTTATGAAGCTCCAAAAATCTTATTTTTTTGTTAATGCTGAAAATATTACATGGTCATCTTTGAATGCTCATAACTCGGGTATTTGATGTCGGATCATGGTCATTTTTGGCAAAAAATGAAATTTGCTGGCATGGCCATTTTTAAATGGCAATCTATAATTCTGATCTTAACGAGTCTAAAAAGGTATACCACTCAAAGATCGGACTTATTTTGGCCGAGATATGCAAGTTATGAAGCTCCAAAAATCTTATTTTTTTGTTAATGCTGAAAATATTACATGGTCATCTTTGAATGCTCATAACTCGGGTATTTGATGTCGGATCATGGTCATTTTTGGCAAAAAATTAAATTTGCTGGCATGGCCATTTTTAAATGGCAATCTATAATTCTGATCTTAACGAGTCTAAAAAGGTATACCACTCAAAGATCGGACTTATTTTGGCCGAGATATGCAAGTTATGAAGCTCCAAAAATCTTATTTTTTTGTTAATGCTGAAAATATTACATGGTCATCTTTGAATGCTCATAACTCGGGTATTTGATGTCGGATCATGGTCATTTTTGGCAAAAAATGAAATTTGCTGGCATGGCCATTTTTAAATGGCAATCTATAATTCTGATCTTAACGAGTCTAAAAAGGTATACCACTCAAAGATCGGACTTATTTTGGCCGAGATATGCAAGTTATGAAGCTCCAAAAATCTTATTTTTTTGTTAATGCTGAAAATATTACATGGTCATCTTTGAATGCTCATAACTCGGGTATTTGATGTCGGATCATGGTCATTTTTGGCAAAAAATGAAATTTGCTGGCATGGCCATTTTTAAATGGCAATCTATAATTCTGATCTTAACGAGTCTAAAAAGGTATACCACTCAAAGATCGGACTTATTTTGGCCGAGATATGCAAGTTATGAAGCTCCAAAAATCTTATTTTTTTGTTAATGCTGAAAATATTACATGGTCATCTTTGAATGCTCATAACTCGGGTATTTGATGTCGGATCATGGTCATTTTTGGCAAAAAATGAAATTTGCTGGCATGGCCATTTTTAAATGGCAATCTATAATTCTGATCTTAACGAGTCTAAAAAGGTATACCACTCAAAGATCGGACTTATTTTGGCCGAGATATGCAAGTTATGAAGCTCCAAAAATCTTATTTTTTTGTTAATGCTGAAAATATTACATGGTCATCTTTGAATGCTCATAACTCGGGTATTTGATGTCGGATCATGGTCATTTTTGGCAAAAAATGAAATTTGCTGGCATGGCCATTTTTAAATGGCAATCTATAATTCTGATCTTAACGAGTCTAAAAAGGTATACCACTCAAAGATCGGACTTATTTTGGCCGAGATATGCAAGTTATGAAGCTCCAAAAATCTTATTTTTTTGTTAATGCTGAAAATATTACATGGTCATCTTTGAATGCTCATAACTCGGGTATTTGATGTCGGATCATGGTCATTTTTGGCAAAAAATGAAATTTGCTGGCATGGCCATTTTTAAATGGCAATCTATAATTCTGATCTTAACGAGTCTAAAAAGGTATACCACTCAAAGATCGGACTTATTTTGGCCGAGATATGCAAGTTATGAAGCTCCAAAAATCTTATTTTTTTGTTAATGCTGAAAATATTACATGGTCATCTTTGAATGCTCATAACTCGGGTATTTGATGTCGGATCATGGTCATTTTTGGCAAAAAATGAAATTTGCTGGCATGGCCATTTTTAAATGGCAATCTATAATTCTGATCTTAACGAGTCTAAAAAGGTATACCACTCAAAGATCGGACTTATTTTGGCCGAGATATGCAAGTTATGAAGCTCCAAAAATCTTATTTTTTTGTTAATGCTGAAAATATTACATGGTCATCTTTGAATGCTCATAACTCGGGTATTTGATGTCGGATCATGGTCATTTTTGGCAAAAAATGAAATTTGCTGGCATGGCCATTTTTAAATGGCAATCTATAATTCTGATCTTAACGAGTCTAAAAAGGTATACCACTCAAAGATCGGACTTATTTTGGCCGAGATATGCAAGTTATGAAGCTCCAAAAATCTTATTTTTTTGTTAATGCTGAAAATATTACATGGTCATCTTTGAATGCTCATAACTCGGGTATTTGATGTCGGATCATGGTCATTTTTGGCAAAAAATGAAATTTGCTGGCATGGCCATTTTTAAATGGCAATCTATAATTCTGATCTTAACGAGTCTAAAAAGGTATACCACTCAAAGATCGGACTTATTTTGGCCGAGATATGCAAGTTATGAAGCTCCAAAAATCTTATTTTTTTGTTAATGCTGAAAATATTACATGGTCATCTTTGAATGCTCATAACTCGGGTATTTGATGTCGGATCATGGTCATTTTTGGCAAAAAATGAAATTTGCTGGCATGGCCATTTTTAAATGGCAATCTATAATTCTGATCTTAACGAGTCTAAAAAGGTATACCACTCAAAGATCGGACTTATTTTGGCCGAGATATGCAAGTTATGAAGCTCCAAAAATCTTATTTTTTTGTTAATGCTGAAAATATTACATGGTCATCTTTGAATGCTCATAACTCGGGTATTTGATGTCGGATCATGGTCATTTTTGGCAAAAAATGAAATTTGCTGGCATGGCCATTTTTAAATGGCAATCTATAATTCTGATCTTAACGAGTCTAAAAAGGTATACCACTCAAAGATCGGACTTATTTTGGCCGAGATATGCAAGTTATGAAGCTCCAAAAATCTTATTTTTTTGTTAATGCTGAAAATATTACATGGTCATCTTTGAATGCTCATAACTCGGGTATTTGATGTCGGATCATGGTCATTTTTGGCAAAAAATGAAATTTGCTGGCATGGCCATTTTTAAATGGCAATCTATAATTCTGATCTTAACGAGTCTAAAAAGGTATACCACTCAAAGATCGGACTTATTTTGGCCGAGATATGCAAGTTATGAAGCTCCAAAAATCTTATTTTTTTGTTAATGCTGAAAATATTACATGGTCATCTTTGAATGCTCATAACTCGGGTATTTGATGTCGGATCATGGTCATTTTTGGCAAAAAATGAAATTTGCTGGCATGGCCATTTTTAAATGGCAATCTATAATTCTGATCTTAACGAGTCTAAAAAGGTATACCACTCAAAGATCGGACTTATTTTGGCCGAGATATGCAAGTTATGAAGCTCCAAAAATCTTATTTTTTTGTTAATGCTGAAAATATTACATGGTCATCTTTGAATGCTCATAACTCGGGTATTTGATGTCGGATCATGGTCATTTTTGGCAAAAAATGAAATTTGCTGGCATGGCCATTTTTAAATGGCAATCTATAATTCTGATCTTAACGAGTCTAAAAAGGTATACCACTCAAAGATCGGACTTATTTTGGCCGAGATATGCAAGTTATGAAGCTCCAAAAATCTTATTTTTTTGTTAATGCTGAAAATATTACATGGTCATCTTTGAATGCTCATAACTCGGGTATTTGATGTCGGATCATGGTCATTTTTGGCAAAAAATTAAATTTGCTGGCATGGCCATTTTTAAATGGCAATCTATAATTCTGATCTTAACGAGTCTAAAAAGGTATACCACTCAAAGATCGGACTTATTTTGGCCGAGATATGCAAGTTATGAAGCTCCAAAAATCTTATTTTTTTGTTAATGCTGAAAATATTACATGGTCATCTTTGAATGCTCATAACTCGGGTATTTGATGTCGGATCATGGTCATTTTTGGCAAAAAATGAAATTTGCTGGCATGGCCATTTTTAAATGGCAATCTATAATTCTGATCTTAACGAGTCTAAAAAGGTATACCACTCAAAGATCGGACTTATTTTGGCCGAGATATGCAAGTTATGAAGCTCCAAAAATCTTATTTTTTTGTTAATGCTGAAAATATTACATGGTCATCTTTGAATGCTCATAACTCGGGTATTTGATGTCGGATCATGGTCATTTTTGGCAAAAAATGAAATTTGCTGGCATGGCCATTTTTAAATGGCAATCTATAATTCTGATCTTAACGAGTCTAAAAAGGTATACCACTCAAAGATCGGACTTATTTTGGCCGAGATATGCAAGTTATGAAGCTCCAAAAATCTTATTTTTTTGTTAATGCTGAAAATATTACATGGTCATCTTTGAATGCTCATAACTCGGGTATTTGATGTCGGATCATGGTCATTTTTGGCAAAAAATGAAATTTGCTGGCATGGCCATTTTTAAATGGCAATCTATAATTCTGATCTTAACGAGTCTAAAAAGGTATACCACTCAAAGATCGGACTTATTTTGGCCGAGATATGCAAGTTATGAAGCTCCAAAAATCTTATTTTTTTGTTAATGCTGAAAATATTACATGGTCATCTTTGAATGCTCATAACTCGGGTATTTGATGTCGGATCATGGTCATTTTTGGCAAAAAATGAAATTTGCTGGCATGGCCATTTTTAAATGGCAATCTATAATTCTGATCTTAACGAGTCTAAAAAGGTATACCACTCAAAGATCGGACTTATTTTGGCCGAGATATGCAAGTTATGAAGCTCCAAAAATCTTATTTTTTTGTTAATGCTGAAAATATTACATGGTCATCTTTGAATGCTCATAACTCGGGTATTTGATGTCGGATCATGGTCATTTTTGGCAAAAAATGAAATTTGCTGGCATGGCCATTTTTAAATGGCAATCTATAATTCTGATCTTAACGAGTCTAAAAAGGTATACCACTCAAAGATCGGACTTATTTTGGCCGAGATATGCAAGTTATGAAGCTCCAAAAATCTTATTTTTTTGTTAATGCTGAAAATATTACATGGTCATCTTTGAATGCTCATAACTCGGGTATTTGATGTCGGATCATGGTCATTTTTGGCAAAAAATGAAATTTGCTGGCATGGCCATTTTTAAATGGCAATCTATAATTCTGATCTTAACGAGTCTAAAAAGGTATACCACTCAAAGATCGGACTTATTTTGGCCGAGATATGCAAGTTATGAAGCTCCAAAAATCTTATTTTTTTGTTAATGCTGAAAATATTACATGGTCATCTTTGAATGCTCATAACTCGGGTATTTGATGTCGGATCATGGTCATTTTTGGCAAAAAATGAAATTTGCTGGCATGGCCATTTTTAAATGGCAATCTATAATTCTGATCTTAACGAGTCTAAAAAGGTATACCACTCAAAGATCGGACTTATTTTGGCCGAGATATGCAAGTTATGAAGCTCCAAAAATCTTATTTTTTTGTTAATGCTGAAAATATTACATGGTCATCTTTGAATGCTCATAACTCGGGTATTTGATGTCGGATCATGGTCATTTTTGGCAAAAAATGAAATTTGCTGGCATGGCCATTTTTAAATGGCAATCTATAATTCTGATCTTAACGAGTCTAAAAAGGTATACCACTCAAAGATCGGACTTATTTTGGCCGAGATATGCAAGTTATGAAGCTCCAAAAATCTTATTTTTTTGTTAATGCTGAAAATATTACATGGTCATCTTTGAATGCTCATAACTCGGGTATTTGATGTCGGATCATGGTCATTTTTGGCAAAAAATGAAATTTGCTGGCATGGCCATTTTTAAATGGCAATCTATAATTCTGATCTTAACGAGTCTAAAAAGGTATACCACTCAAAGATCGGACTTATTTTGGCCGAGATATGCAAGTTATGAAGCTCCAAAAATCTTATTTTTTTGTTAATGCTGAAAATATTACATGGTCATCTTTGAATGCTCATAACTCGGGTATTTGATGTCGGATCATGGTCATTTTTGGCAAAAATGAAATTTGCTGGCATGGCCATTTTTAAATGGCAAT